>APFE030175613.1:221354-275025 GCA_000404065.3 Pinus taeda
CTCACAAAAAGATAGAAAAGATAGATCAATGCCTTAGAATTCAGCCTCTTCGAGGGGGAAACCTCCTTTACATTACATAAATGAACAATTCTTGGATGATACAAATGAAAATACCTCTTTTATATATATAGGAGTCTAAGGGGTCATAATATAATCAGAGCCGACATAACAATAATAATGTAAGGGCATAATAATAACAATAGTGGGCTTCTATGGGGCACAATAGTAACAATATGGGCACGATGTGGGTACATCAATATAATAATGGGGTTGTACTAATAACAATAAGGGCTTACACTAGTAGTATAGGGGCCTAACATCTTTCACTAGAAGTAGAAGTCTTATAGGTACCCAATTGTCTTGTCCACACCAAAATGCCCTGCCAATCCACCATTGTGATTTTCCTACATCAGATTTTCTCTCATTGAAAAATGAGGGATATATAATTGATTGTACTTGAACAAAAAAAATCCTGCAACATAAACGCCCTCCATGAACTACTATCTATTCTCATGGGGTTCCTGCATGCTTCAAAGGTCTCCTAGAAATGAACACCACCCTCATACAGGTCCTTTAAATAATCAAAGCCCAAAATTTGTACATGGAACTTCTACATGATCAAAATCCTCTTGATCAAAGCATCAACTACCTTTTTCTCTTGTCCACACACATGTTCTAGAATAAAGGCGAAACTTTGTAGGAATTCCACTTGGCATGCTTATGGTTAAACTTGTGTTGTTGCATTATATACTGTAATGCAGAATTGTCAGAGAGAAAAACAAGCTCCGTGGGCATCAAATAGTGTCTATAATGATTCAAGGTTTGAACCACCACATATAATTCCTTGTCATAAGAGGAGTATTTCTTCTTTGAATAATTCAACTTCTCGCTAAAATATGAAACAAGTCTTGCTTCTATTGAGAATTCAATAGGGAAATGTATATGTTAATTCTCTTAACTTGATAAATGTTTGTGTTTCCTTTTTACTTATTAGATTTGATCTTATTATTCCATTGTGAAATACATCAAACAACTACCAAAACAGTAAGAATAGTGACACAGTATATAGGCTGCAAGATAGGGCCAAAACCCCTCCTCTTCAGGGGAGGACCCAAAAATATATTATTTTCTTTTAGATCTTTAAATTGATGAATACCATGACCTAGACTCAAACAAATGTCCTCAAATATTAAGTCTTCCTCAACCTCCATCTGCAATATCTTAGACCTCCTAGTAAATATGAAATTCTACTACCCAACAACTGTTGCAAATGTTGCTTCTTCTTTAGTAGAGTTTGACCTCCTAACTACTCTTCCCTTGAATTCACTTGCCTTTATTTGAGTCCTAGGGCTGGTAGGAAACCCTAAGAGAACTTCTCATGCATTCTTGTGAATCTTGCTTCCAAAATCAAACCTTAGTCTTCCCCAGTGTAGAGACCCTAACTTTGCACTTCGAGAAGAATCTACTGCTTAGACTTTGCATTGCCCCAAAAGCTTTTGCTGCCTAGATTTCGCATTGACCTAGAAGATTCTGATGCCCATATTTTGCACTACCCCAGAAGATTCTGCTAACCATTTCATACTACCAGAAGAATGTAGATAGACCCAAACACTTCGAATTTCCTTGTCCTTCTCCCCTTTGTATTTCCCTTTTGAACCTTATGTTGCTTCCTTATTGGCATGACAGTTGAGTGAATGATTGATCCAAATGGAGGACAAGTTCTTCTTATATATAATCTTCCTTCAAGGGTGGGCGTGGCTCTTCATGTAGGCCAACTTTATCTTGGATGTATTGACATTTTCAAGACAAAATAAATTTTATTTTACAATTTACAATGTGCCTATAGGGTCTTTCATATATGAAAATGAATCCTGTAAGCACTTCGTAAATCCTTTAATGCTCAGGACAAGGATCCCACAGGTAACCACAAACCACTTGTAGGTTAAGGTCCAGTCCCCCTAACCGGGGAGAGGGCTCTCTCACTAGATCAACTATCAATGAAAAGATTGATAGGATATGGATTTTACACTGGTTATTAAGCTTAGGGGTAGATCATATAAAGTTTAATGAAAATTGTTTGGATAGAGGGCCACTGAAGTATAATATTATAGCACATCAAGGCATGCATGATCCATCGTGAAAACAGAGGCAAGGTAGGCATATATCTCAAGTCAATTGTTGATTGTAGTATAGTGAAGAATGGGGGAAACACATAAATATTCAACTAAATGTAACAATGCATAAGGATATGAATTCTTCTACACAACTTATAACCAAATTTTCAGAAGAAACATGACAGAGAAATAAAGAATTATATCATGTATTAGATCAACAATTGTCTTGAGAATAAAAAAAATGAATTCAAGACAACAATTCCAGAAATGGATATTAACTAAACACAAGGAAAACAAAGATTTAAGATCATGCACCACAAGAATCTCTGAAATAGATAACAAAGTATGCTTTGAGATTTTATCAAAATGTTTACATACATTGCCTCTTCCTCTCAACAATTCTCCATCATCATTACATTGTAGGTTTAGCATTTTATATTATTTAGGCCAAGGGCCAGATATGTTGCATTTTATCCAGATAAGTGGATCAAAAGTTGTGTCTAATAATTTTTTATAGAAACAACAAGATTCAAGTCAAATATAGGAACAAAATTCTAATCCTTATCTGTTCAGCCTAAACAAAAACAACATTACCGAACCTTCCTTATATAGTTGTTCGTATCCTCTTGAAAATTTCATCCTACCTGCTATGATGCCAAAAATCCTGCTAAAACTCTCTCGGAAGTCTTATCAGGTCACTTATGAACAGTATAGACCATAAAAACATGTTGGATTATCATGAATATGGAAATGATGTGAATACCTTTTCCTCATTTCCTTTATGTATTTCTTAGTTTTGCGACGAGAGGCGAAACCCAAACTTATTTTGTCAGAGCTTTAGTTTTGTGCCACTTTGAACTATGTGCAGGTATGAAACTCTATGATATGTATAGCCCCTAGGGCTTAGGTGGTAGCTTCATAACTAGGACTTGGAGATTTAAGTCCAAATGATTTTTTGGGGTTAAACCATTTGGCTTGAAAGGGGGCTGATTCTTTAAAATGATTTAGAATACTGCCACATTTTAAATAGTCCCCATGTGAAATACATGGGACCACAACCCATACACGCCCAAGCTCTTTTTCATATCAGAATATCACAATCAATGATTTCATAGCGATGCACATGGTGGAACCTTTTAAAACTTGCAATTGCCAAATGTTGATCACCCTTTATGTTGTAGCCTCTGGTCCTGTGAAGCTTCATGATACCATGTTCCAACCCCCTTATTGAAGCCCTTCTCTCGGCAATTCCAATCGGCAGTTTGATTCGGTGCACACATTACATTTTGTTGATTGTAATCACCAATCGCCTTTTTCGTGTGGCCCTTGGTCCTGTGACTCTTCATGTGCCCATTTTCAGCCCTCTTATCAGAGACCCTCTGTTGGATGTTTTCACTCTGATGCACAACAAGCCTCAATCTCTGATCGCTGATATGCAATTGCTGATGTTATCACTTCCACATCACTACCACATCACTGCCACATGTTAGCCTGTGATTGGTGACATGTCTCACCCCTTTTTGCCCCTTCTGACCCTAAAAATGTCGAATTTGCATGCCATGTGTCCACCATACTGTCACATCATTTTTGACATCATCCTCCACGTGGCCCTTATCAGAACCAATCACTGACTTCCACACATATATAATTGGATGCAATCTCTATTTGTTTCGTTTCCTTTATTGGATCTAATCGTTGTGCGACATGTGTCCCTTTGGGAGGAGAGAGAAAAGGCCCAAACTTCTATGTTTTGGCAAATAATTCCTTTCTTAAACTACTTTCGGCCTTCACAACGCTTTAACACTTGAGGCCTATTTATGTCTCAATCTCGAGGTTTTATTCACAAAGCGGCTATCGCATATCGAAACTTTGATATGTCACCACCCTGCCACCCTTTTCAAATTGCCGACGCGATCTTCAATGAGGCTTGGATCCTGGACTGTCGATCTCCAATATTCTCTATGCTCCAACTACCGATCTCCGATATTGTAATCCCATGTATCGTAATTTTGAAATGTGATGACCTTAGCCTTCTTTACAGATCATTGATTAGTGATCTCCGATATGTCTGATCGTAGATCGAATTTCGCTAGTTTCACTCTGACCTATTTTTCTTTGCCCTCCAAACCTTTCATATGTGAGACATGGGACTAAAAACTTAGGAAAATTTTCTTTATTTTCTACTTTGCAAAGGGGAACTTTGATTTGCTCTAACTTTTAAATCTGGGGTCTATTTGGAGAGTTCTACATACCATTGGAAATTTTATCCCGAGATCCATCTGATAGTTTCACCTGCAAGATCATTTCATAGAGGCTTTACAGGAAAAAAGTCTTCCCAACCTTAGACTAGTTTGATAAATGACCCTTTGAACATGAAATCCTTTTAGACTATGACACCTAACGATTCATAGTTTGAACTAACCAAAATGAATTGTGAGAGGCCAATGCCACTAATTCCTATTATAGGACTCTAACAACTCCTATACCTAGGACAAACCCTACAAGCACTAAATGGCTTCTTGACCTATAAAATAAATTCCTTGGGCAGGGAACCCAAGCTCAATAATAGCAGTAATACTTTCTTTTTCATTTTTTATATACAAGAGTACATTTCATAATTATGAAGACCGAAACTAGTTACACATTCTTCAATGCTCCCTCTTAACTAGGGAGGCATTTAAAAGAGGTACATGGTTATTCTCAATATGAAGACATCTCATAAGAAGAGTCAGATTGGAGGACAAATCCACCAAATCAAGCTTGTTCCTTAAGTATACAAGCTTCTTGTTTGGAAGTGATTTCATCAATATGTCAGCTACCTGCTCATCATTGGAGATATACCATATATGCACCACACCATTTTGTACTAGCTCTTGTATATAGTGATACTTGTAGTTGTTATGCTTTGTCTTCCCATGAAACACTTGGTCCTCAGACAAATGAATACAATTTGTGTTATCATAACATAACACTGTAGGGTCAATCAATCCTTCAAATAAGTTAGACAACAACTTCCTTAACCAAGATGCTTCCATACTAACTTCACATGTTACAATATATTCTCTAGTTTACTTTTCTTGTTCATGGCCTTCACTCAGAGTTATGACTATTAGTCCTCCTCTAGTGCATGACACATGAAGCAGAGAACCATATCTACCACTTCCTCTCAACTAGGAAGTACCTCTTTATTTGACCTCCCTCCTAATCTTAGGGAGGTATGTTCTATTCATGCTTCCTTCAGGAGATTAGCTTCTTCATTTCAATATCAGAGAATCTTTCATGGCTTCCAACCATTTCATCAAAGTTATCGTCATTGCCATCATGCTTATCACATCAATGGACATCTTCGCCAAGTTGATGATTGTGTACCTGCGCAACATTAATAGGAAGTACAACTAATTCTATAGATTCATGATGTTAGCCATGTCAGAATCACATAAGCATTTCAACTTTATACACATGAGGTACCTAGCCTTAATTACGAACAAAAGACATATACTTTTTAACATCTTCGCTAGGGACTTTTAAAACAATATTTCATTCCATCTAGGGTTTCAATGTTTCTTCCAAAGGTATGACATACCTTACTTCAACATATTGCAAACCCTAGAAACACTTTACATGAATATTGATCTACAAAGCATTTAACAACCTTTAAAAATACATATTTTAGACTTCTCACTAGGGATTCATACAAATCCTACATTTCATATAAAAGGATCAATCAAAGTCAATCATAGCTCAGTCATTATCCTAACTAGCTTCCACTAGGGTTAGTTCCAAACCCCTAAATTTTCAATTAACCATCAGACAACCAATAACATGACCAACTACTATTAGGGTTAGTTGAAAACCCTATATTTCCAAGCAATCATCAATCTCAACCAAAAATTTGAATTTCAACAAATCTCTCACACATATCAAGTTAACATTCATCAGATATTTCTACTTCAACTAAGGTTCAACTCCAAAACCATAGAACTCATAAATTCATCAAAGTTTATACAAATCTCAAATCATCATATTCCAAAGGTTTTTAATTTGACTAAGGTTTAATTCCAAAACCTTAGAATTATATTTTCACAATATCAACAATTATTACATACATAGATCTCAGATTGTTACATTTCCCACTACATACATAGATCTCAGATTGTTACATTTCACACTAGATAATGTTACTACTAGGATTTAACCACAAAACCCTAGATTTTCATTTCCAACCATCACTCAATAGATTTCATATTGTTATATTAGACACACTAAACAATTTTAACTTTACAAAGATCTAGATATAACACCCTATATTTTCAGATATCATCATCCTAGAATCTCAGATAAGGACTTCCATTAAATCCTAATGCTCATGGCCATCAATGACTAGGTCAACACATATCTAGGAATTCATAACCATACATTTCATATCATGTGTTATTCAAACCCAACATCTCAACAATATGAAATAAGAGTTAGACACTCAATCATTTCAATTAGACTAGGGCTTGATCACACAAACACACACATACCAAGGAAATAATTTTTAAGATAGTATAAGAGTCTTTATAACACATTCCACCAAACCCTAATGAGATAGGTTTCCAATGTAGAACACAACAAACCCTACATTACCAAAACTTCAAAGGTTCAAGATTTTGGATTTTAGCATTCATCCCTAACAAGTCACGTTTCCTAATCATACCAAAATCCTAAACATGAAATTATAAATAAAACTTCAACCAAAATTTCACAATATCCCTAAGCAACTTAGGGTTTCATACAATGACAATAATATACCCTTTGGTTAGGGTTTTTCCAGAACCTCTCTACGGTTCTACAAAAATCATATAAGAGTGGTGTTATCGATGGGCTAGAAAGGATTGGGATGTTTCAACCTTTAACCTAGTGTAATTATTTCAGACCACTTGAATTGGAAGTTATTCCTTCCAATCTGAGAGGGATCTCTCAAATGTTTATCAAATCTTCTTGAAACAATTAAAACAGTTAGATGACTAACTCTGATCTCTTTTTGTGATTTTATAGGTGAAGAAAAATATGATAACTGCTACCATTGGGCATGGAGTCAATTTAAAACAAAATTTGGTCAACAAAAATGTTTATTGGAAGTTGAGGCATCTATGGATTTTAAACTGACACAAATGAACATCTACAGTCATACATATTAAATTAAGTAAATTGGAGTAGTTTGATCAGATTTCCAAGTAATCAAGATACTATGTAAAACTTGAAACAACATGATAAATACCCATAAGAGCTATGACATGAATCTCAGGTACATATAAAGAGTAGTTGCAAATTTTCTATTTAAAGGATCAAAATATTACAAAAGGTCAGTTCTTCACATTCTTCATCAACCCTCCTCAAAGTATAAAATCTACATATTTATAGAGAAAATATCTTTTTACATATCTTGCCACCTGGGCCAAATTCGATCCTCTATTATAGATACATATTCCTAATTTTCTTCTAACTAACAGAGTCCTCATAGGTATTTTCTGTTTTACAATAGTTGGAACTCAACTAGGACTCTAATAGCTTTAAAACCATAACCAATTTTTGTTGATGTAGATAATCGAAGCCAATTGCATGCTAGATTTTCTAGAGTGCAATTAAATATGCAACCAGTTAATAGACATCGATTTAATTTCCTTTTTTTCTCTCTGTCTTGATGAGTTGGCTGATATGTAGATGTGGCTATTTTCTGACTTGGCATGCTAAAAGTTAGGAGTTTATCATGATGATATGGAAACCCTTTATCATCTGAAATCCATATGGCGCTTGCATGTCTAATATAAAAAATCTTCAAAAAGGCAGAAAAACAATGTTTTTTCATGATTTCATATCAAAACAATGTTTTCAGTAGTTTCGTAGCAAACTTTAGTAGCAACTTTGAAAACACACCTACGCTACCTTTCTCTTCCATATGCTGGCTCTAAGGTATTTGTTGATGTTTATGAGCTAAACATAAGCCTTTAGAATGACCTTTGTTGAACTTTAGACTATCCTTAACCCCTAGGGAATGCTACAACAATTTCGTAGAAAAAACGTAGCTTCACTATGGGAAGTTGCTACGAAAGTTCCAAAATTTTGATTTTATCAAGTTTCCATGATTTTAGTGCCTCTTTATGACTTCTAATATCATGCTAACTATACATATCATTGAGTTAACTGGAATAGGTATAGTAAAGACAAAAATGAAGAGTTTTCCATATCATGGAGTGGCACTTACTTCAACAACAATATTAAGGTTTATCTTCTTGAGTTTAGCCTGGACCATTTCAATTTGACTTTCTAGCACTGTAACTTGTCCTTGTAGGTTTTTCCTATCTTCCTGTCACCACCTATTTATTTTATACATATGTTCCAACATTCTGTGTAAAGGAAGAGTCCTATTTATCATCTTCTTCGACTTGTCTGCAATTTCATCATAAAAGTATATTTGCTTTAACACTTCATTTTGGTATTCATCAAACTCTAGCTTGGTCTTGATCACTTTTTGTCTGGCCTTTCTTAACTCTTCTTGTAGGATTTCTATTTTACTTTTTTCTTGAACAAACTCCTTTCCTTTTTTTTGCTTTGATGATTTCCTTGATAACTTTGTTTTTCTCAATGGTGCTTTAGGTGTCTTCTCAACTTGCTGCATTGATCTTGTGATAGGTTTCCTTGGCCTAAAAATGAAACCTTGTTCTTCTTGAGTAAAATCTAATTTCTTTCTCTCTTACTTTTATTCTTGGTTTTAGTTGGGGTCACTTCTATAGTTTGCTCAACTGGGCTTTCTTCAATGTCTATAGCTTCTAGGATGTCAGTCAATCTTCCCTTCTTTTCACTCTATTCTTATTCTTTATTCTGTCTTATGTTCATTCTCCTCTTAGTACTTGTAGAAGCTTCAATTATATTTTGTTTCTCTGTCAATGACTGTTGTCCTGCTCTAGGATACCACCCTATTTTAGGTTGCTGCCCTCTTCTAGGTTGTTGCCCTATTCTAGGGGTTACAGATTTGGATTTTGGAGTTTCTCTAGAGGTGGTAGCAACATCTAGTTCATATCCACTTAGGAACAAAATGGTAATCCAATCCTTGTTCAATCTATTTAGCTCTTCAAGTACTTGCAATTTGATAATATCACGATGAAAAACAAAGGTACTACTTGCATCCGGTTTAGCTTACACATTATCAACTATCTTTCCTAAACTTTTGAAATAATAAAAAGGAATATCTAAGGACTATTTACCTATGAAGTGGAGCAACAACCTGAAGTGGTATTGGTAGACCATATGGAACCTTACCTCACATGTAAAATACTTCTGAATAACCATCAACAACTTGGAATAATGTTCTTTAAGACAAGTTATGGGGATTCCTACTATCATATCAATCCCTTGATGTTCTTCCTTCAGGAATTCATCACAATTTTGCAGCTCGAACTTTTGAAATTTAAACCATGTTTCCCCTGACCTTGGGATTTCAGTAGCATGAGAAATGGTGTTTGGAGAGACATTCAAACATAGGATGCCCACCTTTGTTCCAACCCCTATGAAATTGAGAGAGAAGTCCTTGGTGATTTGTGCATGAAAACCTTGCAATTTTTGACAAAATCAAAGGCACCCTACGCTGGTAAATGATTGTATAAAAGTTGGGTCTTCTGCAAGCAGTTTCATGTCTATGGGCTCATAACACACTAAAACCCCTCCTTTGTAGTGTTTTCTAGTGGCCATGCTTTTTAACATGTTGAGAGCTACTTGTGAGCAACTTCCTTTTCACTTGCACACTAAATTGAGAACAACTAGACCTCACCTATACCATGACTAAACATGTTTTGACAACGCAAATCCTGATCTATGGCAACACTTGTGAATTTTGTTTATAAGAGAAGATGGTATAAAGGGAAAGGGAGAGGTAAAAGTGAATAAAAAGGATTGGATGACACGAGAATCAAGAGGCATAATGAATCAGTAAATTCGACATCACTAACAATCATTTTCAACAAAACCGTTATACAACAACAAACTTTCGTAGCGAGACAAGTTTCAGAGAGGACTATTTTTCTTTGAAAGTGTCAGGGACATTCATAGAAAATTATGGGTTTGCGTAATTGCGTTTCCTGCGAAAGTTTGTAAAAGTGTCAGACCAACCTAATATGAAATGATGACCTCAAAAATGGATGGAGTGGTGACGGTTTCTTGCTATGATGACCCTATTAAACATTGAATAGACCCTATAACAGGTGTCATATGAAACTAGACATAAAAACCATATCTATAATGACTAATCAAACTAGAATATGGGTTTTAGGGTTATCATAGATAATAAGTTGGGTGGGTAGACGTATCAAGAGACGAATATCCCAAGCAAGAATCACTAAGATTCAATATGACATATTCATAACAAGGTTAATAATAGATCATCAAATGAATACTCCTTTCAATGAATTTAGTCAAAGCATACCTTTGTTTCTTAACTAACCATGTTTTGAGAGATCCTCCTTCTTGCAGATGTTTTTCTTAATCAAAACAATAGAGGGAGAAAGGTGATTAGTATTTAATATAATCAAAACTAAATGAGTACATGAACCCAAAACTAAAAATACATGAGATACTTATCATTGAGATTTGTTGGGGGCTTCCTTTGAAGCTTGAGGGAAACCTACAATATGGGAAAAATAGAATGTTGTTGAGGTGGATGTTGCTTCTATGTTCTAGCTTCATAGATGATGATCCAATGAGTTTCACTAGATAGCTGTTGTTGTCTCCAAGTTCCAAAGAATATGCAGATTTTCATTTTGATAAGGTCTTCAATTAGTGGGAGTGATCATTCATGTTCCTTTATGCACCACTATTAATCAACCAGATGTCTACATCTTGAAATGTCCTAGAGAAATTCGAGAAGAGTCTTTCATCCCTTTCCTTGAGTGATACCTTGTTTGAAGAGAATATGATATTCCATACTTTTTTGAAGAGAATATGAGCTTCCATACTTCTTTGATACCTTTGAGATGGCTTGCAATCTTCGTGGTGACCTTCTTCATTGTAGAGGAAATATTCATGGTGCCCTTAGAGAACCAAAGCTATGTACCGTGTTGAGAATTAAATAGGGAAATGTATATGTTAATTCTCTTAATTTGATAACTATTTGTGTTATCTTTTTACTTATTAGCTTTACTCTTTATTATTCCAATGTTCAATACATCAAACACCTACCAAAATAGTAATAACATTGACATACTATATATAGGCTGCAAGCTAGGGCCAAAACCCCTCCTCTTGAGGGAAAAACCCAAAAATTTCTTCTTATCTTTCAGATATTTCAATTGACAAATACCATGACCTAGAATCAGAAAAATAACCTACAATATCAAGTCTTCCTCGGCCTCTAGTTGCAATATCTTCGACCTCCCAGTAAATCCAAAATTTTGCTACCGAGCAACCGCTTCTTCTTTTCTAGGATACTTTGATCTCCCTCTAACTGCTCTTCCCTTAACTTTCCTTTCCTTTATTTGAGTCCTACAGCTAGTAGGAAACCCTAAGAGACCTTCACGTGCCTACTTCCTTTTATTTCTTCCAAAATCGAACCTTAGACATCCCTAGTGCAAAAACCCTAACTTCGCACTTCGAGAAGAATCTGTTCTTAGACTTTGCACTGCCCTAGAAGATTCTACTCCCCAGATTTCGCACTACCTCAGAATATTTTGCTGCCCATATTTCACACTTCTCCCGAAGATTTTACTGCCCAGAAGAAACTACTTCTCATATTTCATATTTCCAGAAGAATGTAAAGAGACCCAAACACTTCGACTTTCATTATTCTTCTCTTCTTCGTATTTCCATTTTCGACCTTCTATTGCTTCCTTCTTCACATGAGAGATGAGTGAATGATTGAGCCAAATGGAGGAAAAGTTCTTCTTATATATAGTCTTCCTTCAAGGGTGGACGTGGCTCTTCATTTAGGATGACTTGACAAATCATTAGGCTCACTTGATCTTGGAGGTATTTTTGACATTTTCAAGACAAAATAAATTTTCTTTTACAATTCACAATGTGCGGATAGGGTATTTGATATATGAAAATGACTCCTATACCTAGGACAAACCCTAGAAGCACTCAATGGGTGCTTGATGTATAAAATAAATTCCCTTGGCAAGAAAGCCAAGCTCAATAATAATAATAATAATAATTTATTTTTCATTTTATATATACAAGAGTACATTTCATAATTATGAAGACTGAACCTTTACACATTCTTCAACACCTTCTTGACTCAATGCTTCCCCAATGGCTATACCACTAGCATCACAATTGACTTGGAAAATTTGATTGAATTTAGGGAGCTTCAATATCGGTTTCTGTTGAGGCCTTGGAAATCGTTGCCACAACATCGGGGATAACCACCCGGTCTGGACCTTGGCACAACTCCTTTTCCGTTCGGAATGGTGGCTCCGACTAGAGATAACGGGACCAGTTTCCCGATAATGAAATAAAAGGGATGGATGGGTGATGAATAAATTGCTTGAATGATAGGCGAATGACTTATTCTATTGACAAAAGTAGGGAAACTAATACTAATCGGAACAACTTATTCATTCAGAATGTTAGCGTAATAATCTTTATCTATTTATCAGCATATAGATGACTTGCGAAATAAATAAGGATTTCAATCATTAAAGATGCTTCACATGAATAGTCACAATGAAGCGATGCATACAGATTACTACATTCACTGTTCATATCATCGATACATATATACGTATGAAAGAAGAGCATACGATAAACAACCAATAGTGGAATGCATAAAGAATGCTATGAAAAACACACATATATATAAGCGATAATAGCAAGAGCAATTTCAATAAAAATTCACATAACGAAAAAGAATACAGACGCAGATAATAGTACCATGTGAGCTGTAGATCGATCCGAAATATCAATCACTATTCAAAATTCCTTCTTCAACACAGAAATGCTTTCAAACAATGACAATAGTGCACATTTGCATAAAAGCCTTCTTCATCAAATTCGGAATAATTGGTCAAGTTTCATAAAAGAATATCCCTGAAGTACAATAGTGCAGCTTCAGGGTTTAAGTCATATACAAAACTTTTACGACCCTTTCTAAATGCATGAAAGGGTCTTTAAATACTACTAAATTAAAAAGGTCTATGAAACAAAACCCTACTAAATTGGTATCAGTAAATCTGGTCTACTTCTCAGGGGTGATCTGGCAGTCGGTGAAATGAGTCATGCCTCAGGTTGCTTGCCCTTAAACCTTAGCTGACTTATCACGAGCATTGGTTCTACTTTTGGCGGTTTGTTGAGGCGTGAACTGAATTGGGCGGTGAAGGTGGCATCCTGGATGTCAGGTATCATATAACCGACAGCATCGGTTAGGCACTTCAAGACGACTCTTTGGCTGTATGGTTTGATTAAAAATAACCAATATGCATCCCATGTCAGACTGTTGACTCCAGCAATCAATCTTGTGCTTTTCTCCAAGTCCGAATAGCATGAATGCTCCAATATATTTGCTATTGTTAATTGACCTGGAGTGCATTGGGAAATTGTGTTAGATAAATACAATGTATTATTTACTAATTCAATTAAATTTCCACTGATTGTCCTGCATCTGGAAGTCTCTCTTTCTACTTTCATCCGTTGTGATTTCCACTCCATGAACAATATTTCTTTGTGCGATTCTAGAATTCTTGGTAGATTGGTTGCCCGACCTATATCTGAATCCTGCCATTCTATAAAGTCTGTCAGTGTTTCTTCTGCCTGATCCAAGTCGGCCATTGCTTTTTCTACCTTTTCGCTTATAGACGCTGACAATTCTCACAATGGTTCTGCTCGTATGAGATGTTGACATAACAGCTTAACTTGATTAATCAATCCTTTATTTAGCTAGAGCGCTTCTGCTTTAAATTCATCTATCTTAGGGAGATTTTTCATTTGCTCAATTTGAGTGGTCAATTGAGCGATTTGTTCATCTTTTGCTTTTATTGCTCCCTCAGTCGATATTCTTAACTGCTCCAGTGCCACTGATAACTCCCTTTGCCTTTGCACCGCACCTTCATCTATCCTCTGTTTTTGCTCTTGTAATTGCTTGACTAGCTGGTTATTGTTCTGCTGCTGTGCAAGCAATTCTTTTTCAGCCTGCACTGCCCTCTGCTGGATTTCTGATAATCTAGCCTGTAGAGAAGAGATATCCTGATCCTTTGCTTTTAACAAATAGCCCACCTCCATTTCTTTATCAATAGTCTCTACCGAATATGCTCCAGCGAACTGTGATAGCCTGGTTAAGTCATCGGAGGGGTTGAATTTCTCTTTCCATACAACATTGCCCGTTACTATTGATTCAGGGAGTGGGGAAGATTGATCAGTTCTTCTCCTTTTCCTCTGTCACTTTACGACAACTTTATGCTTGGGGCTGTAAAATATATCTAAAGGGGGGATTTCTTCAATTTGCAAAACAATCTCCCCCCTCGGATCTTTAGGAATTATCTCTAATCCTTTTGTTTTGGGTATGCCATTGGTTTCACCTGAAGCTGGTTTCGATGTCGCTTCCTGTGTATCGCCTTCCTTTGAAACCTCACCATCTTTTGAGCACTCTAAGTTATTGATCATTGTGCTGAATTGATTCCATTGTTGGAGCAAATTCGGATCAACTAATGGATCCTGGTTACCTTTAGAGCTGCTCTCCTCTTGGGTCTTTGTTTGGGTTTCTTTTTGTTGGTGTGCATTTTCCTAAGTTGGCTCCTGCCTTTGGCTATGCGTCTCCTCCTGATGTGTTGATGTAGTAGGAGGTGGTGTATTATATCACTGTTCAGACTCGCTTGACCTGGTGGCTGTCGGTACAATTGCTAACAGGTCTAGAGGCAGAGTTTGCAACCTCTGTTCTCTGATTCTGTTAAACTCAACTAGCCCTTCATCGTTATAAACATTTCGGGCAAGCGACTTGACTTGATACAATGATTCGGCTGATACGAACAAGTCTTCGAATTTGTCTTCTTTGTGCTCGACCTTAGCCAATTTGGCCTAGTCGAGCGCATTGTAAGCGATTTTTCTTGGATCGTACTGCCTTTATGACTGTTACCTTGAGAAATGTGCGATTTACCTTTTGCGAAATCGGGCATCGGGGAAATGTTTGAATTATTGCATTGGTTTTGCTTGGAATCCCCGATCGCCGATATCCGATATCGCATCGCATCGGGTATCGTTGGTAGTACCGCTTAGGGTGAGGGCATGGTGAATCACCAGTTGCCGATAGCGATATCGCATTGCATCGGATGAGGAGAAGCTTAGTTGCGCTTTAGATGTTATCGTCGATTGCCAATTGCTGATTTCGCATCGCATGGTAGCAAAGATCATTACTTGTGTCATTTTATGCTTTGCCGATATCTGATAGCGATTTCTCATCGGCGAAAACCAATATGTCCCTTATATTATATTTTCTTTGTCATTGCGATATGCGATCTTGCGATCGCTTTATCGCAATGACGAAAGTAAATCGTTTTCTATCGGGTTTTTTTTTGAATGGTTTTATTAAAAAGCCTCTTTGTGAAATAGAACCTTAAATTGATACCAATTTAAAAACAAAAATTAAAAAGGGACCCATTTCACATTATAATTTTTGGAATTTTAGTGATATGAAATGGGGGGTTGTTGTAGGGCACAACAATTGGCGATTTGCTGGGAGAAGCAGTTATCTCTCAATAGTATAGAAATACTTAAACTTTTTCATAATAGAAATTTTATTCAAAAGGGAAATTTCTAATATAACTAGATATCATTGCATTTTAAGGAAACAAAACTTTCTTCTCTAATTTCCTCCCTTGGTGAAAATAGATACATTCTAGATTTTCAAATTGGCACTTATTAGTTGATATTGATAAAATAGAAGACTATTCCAATCCAACTATTAAAATTAACTCATTTTTCATAGGTAGAGCCTCTGCTGCCAGCAAACATCCATAGTCTCGGCAGGGATACCTTTTAACCATATCATTGTCTATTGTCCTGTTCACTTGAGAGCATGATTAACAGAATGAATTCAAAATCATGTTTTTTCACATTTGTTTTGATTTTCCTTTTCTATTATTTTATAAGATAAAAATTCATTGCCCTGGTGTGGTGGCCAGTTGATTGACAATGCCATTCACTGGTAGTAATCTGACCGAACAAGCTGGCTCGTGATGAGACCCCTTGTCTTAGAATTGAAGCCATTACCCTGTTTTGGTATGCAGTATTGGTAATGTTGGCCCAACTATTTTCCTATGATCATGGTAAGCAGGCTTGTGATAAGACCTCTCAACTTTTATATCTAGCATTCTTGGAATTGCATCCTGAATAATCATGAACTTAAGTAAAATGGGATAGACAATTTTCCTCCTTAAGGTAGGATGGATGACAAGGTAAGAGTTTGAGATGTTGAATTTGGACTAGTTTCTATTTTAATATTGATAACCTTTTTATAACCAATTTTTGAAAAATCTAAAAAGATTTACAAGATTTATACTTCAAGAGGAGTTTACTAGGATCGTATTGTAATCTTAGAATGCAATTATAACTAATTTCCTAGAAATTATTCCTTTTGTTTAATACTTCTAATTATTTTAAAAGTAAATATAGCATTGCTTGTTTCTGAGAAACTCTTCAAATACAGCAAATGTCAAATAGAAAATGCCTTACAGTCTTATTTTCTAGTTTTGCTACAAACTATAAAAATGCTATCTAAGAGGAGAAGGGGTTACCTCCTCAGTTGAAAAATTTCTTTAAGACTAGGCCATTAACAGGGAGAGAATCTCTCAACCCTGATAAATTTTGTAACATAAAGGTTGAATGGCCTATCTTTTCACAGATCTGAAATGGTCCAAGCCACATTTTCTGGAATTTGGTGTGTTTGCCTTTATCTTCGTGGGCTTTGTCCCATTTCAGGACTAAATCTCCAACTTGGAATTGCTTAGAACCAGACGAGATTGAATCAAGTGATGTGTTGATGATCTGTTGATGTTTCGCATGGGTAATTTTGGCTTTTTCTCTTTCTTCTTCTAATTTCAAGATTTGGTCATGCCTAAGTTGTAAAGAGGAAGGAGTTTCTTCGATAAATTGAACTAGAGCTAGGGAAGGAAGAATCATATTTGTTGGTAGTACAGCTTCTTTTCCATAGACAAGTTTAAATGGGGAGGAACCTATAGAAGCTTTTTGCATTATCCTGTTAGCCCATAGTGCAAATATTAAAGATTTGTGCCAAGTCTTGTGATTCTGTTCGATAGTTCGCTTGATAATTTGAATAAGGTTTTTGTTTGTAGATTCTACCAAACCGTTACCTTGGGGATAATAGTTAGCTGAATATTTGAGTTTGAAACCTCTTTTGATTGCGAAATCAAACATAGCATTGCCTGAAAAATATGATGCATTATAAAAAGCAAGAGCGTTCAGGACACCAAACCTGGTAATGATGAATTGATCTATGAATTCAATAATGGCTTCAGAGTTTGTTGTCTTTAGCGGAATTGCTTCAACCCACTTGGTGAAGTAGTCGGTAGCCGTAAGGATATACTTGTGCTGTTTGGAAGAATTAGGATTAATTTCTCCGATAATGTCCAATCCCCATTGCTCAAATGGTTGTTCAATGTTGATCGATTGCAGGGGAAAGGCTGATTTCTTTAGTCTTCCACTTGAAGTCTGACAACTTGGGCATTTCCTTACATATTCATGAGCGTCTCTAAACAAAGTGGGCCAGTAATATCCGGCATGGATGACTTTGTGAGCTGTTGTATCAGCCCCGAAGTGGCCTCCTGCTGGTCCGTCGTGTAATTCCTGCAAGACTTTTTGTGCTTCTTGTTTCTCAAGGCATCTTAGTAAAACGGAATCATAATTTTGTCTAAACAGAACATCATTAATAATGGTAAAATTCTTTCATTTCAATCTTATGGCCCTTTTTCTTTTGTAGGACAAGTTAGGAGGTGCATATCTATTTTTTAGGTAAAATATTAGATCAGCGTACTGTGATTCAGAATCGATGGCACTTACCTGATTGATGATTTCAGGTTGACCAGTATCGCTTGATTCTGGAATGTCAGATGCGCCTGCCAATAACCTGCAAAAACCTTGACCTCTAACAATCTTTGCCAGTTTTATTTCTATGTCGTATTCCTGAAGCACTGTTACCCAATTTGCCCTTTTTTCTCCTAGTTCTCTCTGGATTAACAGTTGTCTAACTGAGGAGAAAGGAACTATAACCTTTGTATGAGCTTTCAGCAGGAATGATCTGTAATGTTTAACCGCTTTATACACAGCAAAGGCTTGTTTTTCTACTTCAGAATAGTTCAATTATGCACCTTGAAGATTTGAGCTATAGAATGAAATCGGTGCTTCCAAATTGTGATCATTGATCTGCGTAAGTACTGTGGCGTAAGAAAAATCGGATGCGATGGTGTACAATGTAAAATGATTAGAAAAATTTGGGGTATTTAGAGCTAGGGCATCGATTATTGATTTCTTGATTAGTTCAAATGCTTCCTTCTCTGGTACTCCCCATTTGAAGACTGAATTTTTCTTAATCATATTTTGGAGTGGTAAAATAATTTGAGAAAAATCTGGAATGAATCTTTTTACAAAATTAATTTGGCCTAAGAATGACTGCATGTATTTTTTATTATGAGGAAAAGGGATTTCAGAAATTTCACTAATCCTGTCTGGGTCGATATAGATGCCATCTTTAGATACAATAAAGCCTAGGAGCTTACCTTGATCAAGGGCGAAAAAAGATTTCTTAGGGTTCAGAGAAATACCGTATTTCTTACAGCGTTGGAAGATTTGGTTCAAATCTTGCAAGTGATTAGATCTTTCTCTTGAAAATACACTAATGTCATCTAAATAGACAACTATTGTTCTATTAATTAACCCTTTGAAAGTGATATCCATCGTCCTCTGGAAAGTGGCTCCTGCATTAATGAGTCCGAAGGGCATCTTCTGATAAGCATATGTTCCCCCTTTTTTTCTAAAGGTGGTCTTGAGTTGGTCATCAGGGTGAACCAGAATTTGATTATACCCTGAAAATCCGTCCAACAAAGACATTAATTCTGAACCAGCCACTGATTGGAGTATCTGCTCCATAGTGGGTAATGGGAGATTATCTTTTAGACTTGCCTTATTTAAATTCCTGAAATCAATACAAATTCTTATGTCGCCATTCTTTTTTCTGACTGGTACCATATTGGAGACCCAATTCGAGTGTCGTACGGGAAAAATAATGTTAGCTTTTAAGAGTTTGTTGAGTTCAAATTTTGTCTGACTCTCTAAGTTTGGGTGTATTTTTCTCAATTTTTGTTGAATTGGTTTCTGCTCGGGAAGCATTGGGATAGTGTGCTGAATGATAGATGTGTCATAAGTTTTTAGATCATCATATCTCCAAGCAAACACATGTTTATTTTTTCATAACAGACTAATAAATGCTTCCTTTTCCTCTATAGAAAGTCCCAATCCTAAGTTAATATTTTGAGGGTTTTGTTCGGTGCCAAGGTTTATTAATTTAAACCATAAGGTAGAGCTCTGAAGTTTTGTATTAGATACAGGTTTGAACTTGTCTTTAATATCGTAAAGGTCTTCGAGGTTTACTACACGCTTAGGGATTGAATTTTCTTCATGTTTACCTTGCATTTGAGTATCATGCTCATCTTCCTCAAAGATTTGATTGTCATAGGATTTTTCAGAGGTCAGAAATTGTAAGATGTCTTCATCATGGTTAAACACTCTCCAATTGGTTACATTATCTGGAATGGATGGCCTAAAAAGTAATTCTATTGAAACCCTATCGGGACTAAAGTCCTCTGAAGGGAGAAGCTTGGAAGCGACATTGGCCAGCAAATCGGCTGTGGAGTTCTGAGCCCTGGGTATGGAAGATATATTGAATGCTTGGAAATGGGAGGTAAGTTCTTGCACCAGCAATTGATAATGTTTAATATGGTTCGAAAGACAGTGAATTGTATTCCTTACCTGCTTAATAATTATTTCAGAGTCGCCAAAAACCTTTAAGTATTGAACTTTGAGGCCGATTGCTTTGTATAGTCCTTGGACAAGCGCTTCGTACTCGGTTGTGTTATTAGTGCATTCAAATTCTAATCTACAAGACAGCATTGTTTTTTCTCCTTGTGGGCTGACTAGAATACATCCTGCTCCTGATCCTTCGCTGGACTTAGATCCGTCAAAATATAAAGACCAAAATAATGAATTATCTACAGTTTTTGTTACAACATTCTCAGTAACATTAACGCATTTAGACCTGTTGGTCTGTGAAAATTTTTCGATTTGTGATGCGAAATTATCAACTGAGAAAGGGGATTATTGGGCAACATAATTGCCGAAAAATGACTCTGAAGAATAGTTTCCCTAGGATATTATTGTTTGAACGCGACTGGCTTGTTTTTCTTGTTCAAATTCTGTAATAAGTATGGGTCATATGCTTCTCTCGATCAATCCTTATTTGATTGGGCTTGCCCTTATAGGGGAGCCATATATGTGACCAATCGGTGGAGATATACCCATGGAGTTTTTCAGACCAATCCCTGCTTAAAATCAATCCATAAAATTCAATTATATCGGCGATTAGAATATCGATCCTTTGGACAATTCTTGGATCTGCCGAAAGAATAATTGTTACAGAGTTTATTTCTCCTAGGACTTGAACTTTAGTTCTATCTAACTGCACGATGTGAATAGAAGACTTCTGGGGTTCTATATTCAGTTTGGAACAAACTGAAGTAGGCATTATATTGGAAGATGCTCCAGAATCAATTAAGCAGTTGTGCAGATTTCGATTATAAATTTCATAAGTCAGGAGGAAAGGAGGGGTATGGGAGTTTGATCTATCTCCGATCAGAATTGTGTCGGTTGCCTCAACTCTACCAGCAGGGGGTTGTCCTGAGTCGCTAGCAGCTTTAGTGGTGGGAAGAGGGGAAGAAGGTACAGCGTTAAGCTTTTTGAGTAGTAATTTCTGTTGATGTTTTGATTTACTAAGTTCAAACATGGTAATGTTTCCCTTAGTTTTCTTCATGTCATCGACAATGTTGTAATCCATCGAATCAGAAATTACTAAAGTCTTAGATGGTGAAGGTGTAGTAGAAGATGATGGTTGATTGTTTGTTACTGTTGTAGTTGGTTTTCTAACGGGTACCTTTTCCTTTATAGTGTTGGTTCCGGCACTCCTTTTCTTAGGATTAGCTTGGACAGTTTCGGGAGCACCTTTACTCCTTGTAGTTACAAGAAAGGCTTCTTGTTCGGCATCAGTATCGGAATTAGGGAGTATAAAGTCCCACATTCCGTGACATTCAACTACTTCCTCTTCTTCTCCTTCCAATGGTATAACTGTTTCTTCCTCTTCTTCTTCCTCAGGATCAGAGTCTGCATATGATATAACATTAGAGGGTTTAGACTCGGGTTTCTTGTAATTCCTATATGGTTTCTTCGTTGAGGATTCTGATACTTGTTTTTTGATTTCAACCATTTCGTTCAACATAGTTTTAAGGAATTTTTGAAGGCCCTCCATGTCAAATGGATCCTTAATGTTCTTTTTCTTAGAGTCATCTTTAAAGGACACTTTTTTAGATTTTCTTTCTTCCAAGGCAGTTTTCTTTTCTAAGGCGATTACACTTTTTTCTACTCCGAGTGCTTCCTTCATATTCTCAGCTAATGTGGCCTGTTTGGCCCTATCAACAAATATGGAAATATTTGAAGGCAAAGCAGTGATATACCACTCTCTTCTAACTTGTTCGCTCGGTTTATCATCAGTGGGGATCTTATTAAAGAGTTTTTTAAATCTGGAGTTGAAATCCTTAATAGGTTCTCTTGATTCGATCCTTAAGTTTGAAAGATCATGGACAAGTGTAGCTAAGGATCTGTCATCACCGTATTTGGTGAGAAACTGTTCCTGGAAGATATTCCAACTCGTGTTGGATCCATAGTGTAAGGAAAAATACCAAGACCCTGTAGATCCTTGTAGTGAATAGGGAAACAATCTTATTACCACATCTTCTTCAGTGACTCCCTTTAGATTGACTGACAGCATAAAATTATTAATATGTTCTTCTTCAGAAGTTCCAGCATCTGGATTAAATTTGGGTAACCATTTCTCGGGGTAATCGGGTAATGGATGTAAAGGTGCAGGCATAGTAACTGCACCAGGACTTCTCCATGGTCTTTGAGCCATTTTATGATTACCGACATTCGCTTGTGGTGTTCCAGGTGCTTGAGGTGGAGGCGGAAGTATTGACTGAAAAGATTGTGATCCTTGAGATGAAGTCCCTTGGTGAACAACTATATGAAGTGGTGATGTGGGTGTATGACTTCGCACAGGTGATGATGAAATGGAAGATGATGGAGAAAGGGTATCGCTACCAGAGCCTTCAGTTGTATTTTTTATCCTTTTCATTTCGGGCAAAGGAAATTCAGGTGGCTCAATACCTAGCTTTTCACTTTGGAGTCTCGTAAGATGAGGAGGTAAATGAAATTGTGAAGTATGACTGCCTTGTGATACTTCAGATCTAGGAGGGGATATCGAGAAGCCTTGAAGTTTCTGGATGATGGATTGAACTTTAGGGGACTCCGGGCTTAAGTGTTTTGAAGTATGATGTACTTGAGCAGTAGTGGTTGATTCCTCTTCGTCTCGTCTGGATACTGGAAATTCATAATGTGAACGAGATATTCGAGGAGAGGTGGAGGGTGAGTTGCTCTTTGAATGGTTTATAGGTGTTGGCTTACTCGCCATTCATAGCGTATGGCCCCCCTTCTAGCGCCAGAAATGTTGAGGCCTCGGAAATCGTTGCCACAACATCGGGGATAACCACCTGATCCGGACCTTGGTACAGCTCCTTTTCCGTTTGGAATGGTGGCTCCGACTGGAGATAACAGGACCAGTTTCCCAATAATGAAATAAAAGGGATGGATGGGTGATGAATAAATTGCTTGAATGATAGGCAAATGACTTATTCTATTGACAAAAGTAGGGAAACTAATACTAATCCCAGGAATAACTTATTCATTCAGAATGTAGCGTTAAATAATCTTTATCTATTTATCAGGCATATAGATGACTCTGTGAAATAAATAAAGGATGTTCAATCATTCAAAGATTGCTTCACATGAATAGTCACAATGAAGCGATGCATACAGATTACTACATTCACTATTCATATCATCGATACATATATATGTTTGAAATAAGAGCATATGATAAACAACCAATAGTGGAATGCATAAAGAATGCTATGAAAAACACATATATATAAGCGATAATAGCAAGAGCGATTTCAATAACAATTCATATAACGAAAAAGAATACAGACGCAGATAATAGTACCATGTGAGCTGTAGATCAATCCGAAATATCAATCGCTATTCAAAATTCCTTCTTCAACACAGAAATGCTTTCAAACAATGACAATAGTGCACATTTTCATAAAAGCCTTCCTCATCAAATTCAGAATAATTGGTAAAGTTTCATAAAAGAATATCCCTGAAGTACAATAGTGCAGCTTCAGGGTTTAAGTCATATACAAAACTTTTACGACCCTTTCTAAATGCATGAAAGGGTCTTTAAATACTACTAAATTAAAAAGATCTATGAAACAAAATCCTACTAAATTGGTATCAGTAAATCTGGTCTACTTCTCAGGGGCGATCTAGCAATCGGCGAAATGAGTCATGCATCAGGTTGCTTGCCCTTAAACCTTAGCTGACTTATCGCGAGCATTGGTTCTACTTCTGGCAGTTTGTTGAGGCGTGAACTGAATTGGGCGGCGAAGGTGGCATCCTGGATGTCAGGTATCATATAACCGAGAACATCGGTTAGGCACTTCAAGACAGCTCTTTGGTTGTATGGTTTGATTAAAAAGAACCAATATGCATCCCATGTCAGACTGTTGACTCTAGCGATCAATCTTGCGCTTTTCTCCAAGTCCGGATAGCATGAATGCTCCAATATATTTGCTGTTTTTAATTGACCTGGAGTACATTGGGAAATTGTGTTAGATAAATACAATGTATTATTTTCTAATTCAATTAAATTTCCACTAATTGTCCTGCATCTGGAAGTCGCTCTTTCTGCTTTCATCAGTTGTGATTGCCACTCTGTGAACAATATTTCTTTGTGCCATTCTAGAATTCTTGGTAGATTGGCTTCCCGACCTACATCTGAATCCTGCCATTCTATAAAGTCTGTCAGTGTTTCTTCTGCCTGATCCAAGTCGGCCATTGCTTTTTCTACCTTTTCGCTTATAGACGCTGACAATTCGCACAATGGTTCTGCTCGTATGAGATGTTGACATAACAGCTTAACCTGATTAATCAATCCTTTATTTAGCTGGAGCGCTTCTGCTTTAAATTCATCTATCTTAGGGAGATTTTTCATTTGCTCAATTTGAGTGGTCAATTGAGCGATTTGTTCGTCTTTTGCTTTTATTGCTCCCTCAGTCGATATTCTTAACTGCTCCAGTGCCACTGATAACTCCCTCTGCCTTTGCACCGCACCTTCATCTATCCTCTGTTTTTTCTCTTGTAATTGCTTGACTAGATGGTTATTGTTCTGCTGCTATGCTAGCAATTCTTTTTCGGCCTGCTCTGCCCTCTGCTGGATTTCTGATAATCTGGCCTATAGAGAAGAGATATCCTGATCCTTTTCTTTTAACAAATTGCTCACCTCTGTTGCTTTATCAATAATCGTCACCGAATATGCTCCAGCGAACTGTGATAGCCTGGTTAAGTCATCAGAGGGGTTGAATTTCTCTTTCCATACAACATTGCCCGTTACTGTTGATTCAGGGAGTGGGGAAGATTGATCAGTTCTTCTCCTTTTCCTCTGCCGCTTTACGACGGCTTTATGCTTGGGGCTGTAAAATATATCTAAAGGGGGGATTTCTTCAATTTGCAAAACGATCTCCCCTGTCGGATCTTTAGGAATTATCTCTAATCCTTTTGTTTTGGGTATGCCGCTGGTTTCCCCTGAAGCTGGTTTCGATGTCGCTTCCTGTGTATCGCCTTCCTTTGAAACCTCACCATCTTTTGAGCACTCTAAGTTATTGATGATTGTGCTGAATTGATTCCATTGTTGGAGCAAATTCGGATCAACTAATGGATCCTGGTTACCTTTAGAGCTGCTCTCCTCTTGGGTCTTTGTTTGCGTTTCTTTTTGTTGGTGTGCATTTTCTTGAGTTGGCTCCTACCTTTGGCTATGCGTCTCCTTCTGCTGTGTTGATGTAATAGGAGGTGGTGTATTATATCGCTGTTCAGACTCGTTTGACCTTGTGGCTGTCGGTACAGTTGCTAACAGGTCTAGAGGCAGAGTTTGCAACCTCTGTTCTCTGATTCTGTTAAACTCAACTAGCCCTTCATCGTTATAAACATTTCAGGCAAGCGACTTGACTTGATACAATGATTCGGCTGATACGAAAAAGTCTTCGAATTTGTCTTCTTTGTGCTCGACCTTGGCCAATTTGGCCTGGTCGAGTGCATTGTAAGCAATTTTTCTTGGATCGTACTGCCTTTATGACTATTAGCTTGAGAAATGTGCGATTTACCTTTTGCGAAATCGGGCATCGCGTAAATGTTTGAATTATTGCATTGGTTTTGCTTGGAATCCCTGATCGCCGATATCCGATATCACATCGCATCGGGTATCATTGGTAGTACCGCTTAGGGTGAGGGCATGGTGAATCACCGGTTGCCGATAGCAATATCGCATCGCATCGGATGAGGAGAAGCTTAGTTGCGCTTTAGATGTTATCGCCAATTGCCGATTGCCGATTTCGCATCGCATGGTAGCAAAGATCATTACTTGTGTCATTTTATGCTTTGCCGATATCCGATAGCGATTTCTCATCGGCGAAAACCAATATGTCCCTTATATTATATTTTCTTTGTCATTGCGATATGCGATCTTGCGATCGCTTTATCGCAATGACGAAAGTAAATCGTTTTATATCGGGTTTTTTTTTTGAATGGTTTTATTAAAATGCCTCTTTGCAAAATAAAACCTTAAATTGATACCAATTTAAAAACAAAAAGTAAAAAGAGACCCACTTCACATTATAATTTTTGGAATTTTAGTGATATGAAATGGGGGGTTGTTGTAGGGTACAACAGTTTCTCGGTGATATTTTTCTTCAAGAGCTGTAACGTTTTCTCTGTTGTTGTTGTCCAACAAAATGGTTGTCTATCCTTCTTATTTGTTTCAACGATGGGTGCACAAACACCACTGAAATTGTTGATGAATTTCCGATAGAAGATATCTAAAGCATGAAAACTTCTAACTTTGAAAATGTTCTTGGGTGAAGCCCAACTTACAATCGCTTCTATTTTCTCTGGATCCATTTTCAACCCATCCTTTGAAATGAAAAATCCTAAATACATCAACTCGGGCCCCATGAAAGTAAATTTCTTTAGGTTAATCAACAATTTCTCTTGCTACAACCTTTCTAGATCATACCTTACATGCCTAAGGTGTTATTCCTTTGTTTGGTCGAAAATAAAAATATCATACTAATAAAACCTCATTCACCAACCACACTAAAGTACTTGGTGCATTGGTCGATCCAAATGTCATGACCAACCATTCATATAGTCCCTATTTGTCTTGAAAGTAGTCTTCCACTATTCCCCTTCTCTGATCCAGATCTGCTGGTAACCACTCTTTAAATAAACCTTTCAAAAGTAGGTTTTCCCACTCAAACAATCCATCATGTCATCCACACGTGGCAATGGAAATATGTACCTAATTTTAATCTTGTTGATTTCTCTGGAATCTATGCACATCCTCCATTCCCCATATTTCTTTGGACTAAGTACCACAAGGAAAACCCATGGACTCAAGCTCTACCTTATCAACCCCTTGTATAATTGTCATTGAACCTGCTTCCTTATCTCTTCATTCTCCTTGGGTGTCATTTGGTAAGCAACTTTATTTAGAAGGCTTGCTCCTGGTATCAAGTCTATGTGATGGTTGACACTTTTATTAGGTGGAAGCTCATTTAGCAAGTCATCTACCACAATATCACTAAACTCATGCAACATTTCCTCAATCTCAATAGGTAAATATGAAATTTTAGTTTGTATAAGTATTACCTTTGGTTTGCAGACCACCTCATAGCTCACCTCTTGTTTTTTCCATTTGTTGCATAAATTCCTTTCCTCCCAACAACAGTGCTTTTCAGCTACTTGTCCCAGTTGTAATTTCTTCCTTCAATGGTACAAGACTGTGATTGATACCATCCTTTTCAAACTTATAGGTGTTTTTCTCCTCATCATGCACCAATTTCCTATAAATTTGCCAAGGTTTCCCCAAAAGAAGGTGGCAAACATCCATTGGCATGATGTCACAAACTACCATATCCTTATATCATCCTATCTGGAACTCCACTTCGATCTACTAAATTACCAACAATTCGTGACCTTTCTACAACCATGACACTTTATATGGTGTTGGGTGCTTCAACCTTTTCAATCACAGTTTTTCCAATATTTCTATGAAAACTAGATTTTCAATGCTTCCCCTGTCAATGACCACTTTGCAACATTTTCCTTCGGCCTTGAAAATAGTCCTAAACAAGGCTTTCCTTAGTGTTGCTTCAATAATCTCCTTAGCTAGTTTCAACAAGACCTTATTCATCATTAAATCTTCTCCCATCCATGGTGCGTTTTTTGCCACAGGTGTTTGTGCTTCTGCTACTTCCTGCTAAGCTACATACGCATCTCTCTATTCTTCCTTTTCATTCTTAGGATGCTCAAAAATTCTATGGCCCAACTATCCACATTTATAGCATCGATAAAGAGTCTGTTTGCCTCTTCCTCTACCTCTACCTCTCTAGTAAGCCCTTCCTCCTATAGGGTAACCTTATTTCTCTTATTGTCATTATTATTTTGGGTTATTGGCATCATTATTTTGAACTGAGGTCTCCCCTATTCCATTTTTCTATCCTTTTCCTCTAGCAAAACCATGATCCCTACTTGAATTATACTTCCTCATTATATTCTCTTCTTCCTTCAAGGAAAAATGGTATGCTTATTCCATCATCATGGGAGAAATCATGTTGATTTCATCTTGAATCTCTAGAATTTATCCATTGATATAGCTTTTTGTCTTCTCTGGGGTGTCTTCTACATAACCTGCCCTCAAATTCAGCCTGTAAAATTCCTCAGTATACTCTCTGACTATTAGCAACCTTTTCTTGAGGTCATGCACCTATTTGTAGAGGATAGTTGATGATATTTCGAAAAAAGCTTCCCCTTTATCTTTGTGTTGTAGCAGCTACAACCAACCTCCAAAATTGTTTCTTAGCTTCGTTTTGGAGCCTCCCTACTGACCATCCTCAACAACATGTCTTGCACTGTCAAGCACATCAGCTCCATTTTTTTTATAGAGTCTTGTAAACTCGTGCATGAAATTTTGTTCCACCTCCTTCACAAGATGTTTCTAGACTTAGTGTTAGTTTCTGGTTGAGAAACTCCCTCTGGGAATTGTGCAATTTTGGAGGGGAACCATCCTTCCCTCTAGAAATTATGCAAACCCAGCTGGACACCTAGCTAGGCTCCAAAATTACGTAATTCTTCCTAATAGTATTCCTCTAAAAGATTCCGCAATTCATCCCAGGATAGTTGCTCAACCTAGAAATTGTGCCATCTTGGGAGACAGTCACCTGTTCCTCCAAGAAATTGCATAATCCCTCTAGGACAGCCAGCCCATCACCTAGTAGAAATTGCACAAATCCAACTAGGTAGCTTGTAGGCCTCAAAAATTTTGTAATACAATCAAACAGGCTTCCTTAAGAAAAATTTAGTTTGACCAAAGATAACTGCTCAACCCAGAAATTGCGCAATCCTGGGAGACAGTCAGATATTCCTCCTAGAAATTGTGAAATCCCTCTGGGATAGCCATCTCTGCTCAGCCTAGAAGTTGTGCATATTTTCATCCCAGGCTCGTAGGCCGATGCATGTGCCTTTAGGTTGATAGGTTCCCTCCAAGCCCAAGCAAAACTAATTTGCATGCATGGAATTCTTCTCCCAAGGAAACATGCAAAGGAATCCCTTGATTCAGGGATCTATTTTTAGCAGCTACAGGTTACATGAAAGGATCATTTCAGAAAGCTCTCACCAAGTGTCACTTTTCCTAGATTTGTAGTATGTGTATCACAATCTCGATTTGATCAAAACACATCAATCATACGCTGCAAATCTCATTCCCAACATCAGCCTTGTAGCTCTAACACCCCGCATTGTGTCTAGGAGTAATCGGCACATTCATCTCAGTTGTTTTGCAGTAAGCCCACTTTTGATGTCTTGCATTGTGTTTCTATCGCTTTTGTGTTTCTCTTTATGTGAATGTTGTCTGCTTGATTTTAGTGAGTACTTATTGCTGTTTTGATGTATGTTAGTTTGTAGAAGCACCATTTCAGTTTTTGTTCGCATCTCACTACTATCGCATGCATGACATTGTTTTTGCGCGAATGGCTACCGTTGCGAAAACTCGCTTCACACACATGCATGCTTTCCTGTTTTCTGAATCCTATACATGTTGTTTGCATGTATGATCATTCACTCGTTTTTGCACTCATCTCATCATGCATTTATACTTCTCATGTTTTCAGTCGCCCATCGGCTGGTCCAGGCTGCCTTGGCCTGGACCGTGCCTTGCCTGGCTAGCACTGCGCATTTCAGAAGCGAAGGTTGTTACTTCCCTCCAAAAATTGTGTAATTCTTTTCCAACAATGATCTCCAAGCTTGCATTGTACAATTCTTAGAGGCCTGCTGGCCCCAGAAACTGCGTAATGCAGTTTGCCGATTCCATGTCACTACTGACTGAAATTGTGCATTGTGTAGTTTCAATCCTTAGCAAGCTAGGAAATATTATGCATTACGCATTTTCAATAGTCATTTGGCCTCCTAATAGCCTAGACTATGCATTGCATCATTTTGGCAGTTAGTCTCCCGACCTCCTGGAAGAAATTGCGCAACCTTCATGATCAATCACACATGTATGTTGCAAGTTGGTCCTCAAGTTTGTTTTGGTTTTCAATTGAAATATTGCTTGCCATGAGTGTTGTTATGTCTCCAGGAATCACAGGTGTTCATCTGTCTCTTAGCAACACAAGTACAAAGGTCTTCATGAGAGAAGAGTCAAAGGACACCATTGAGAGCACAAGGGGGTTTGCAGCCAAGCAAGTGTCTATGAGTTTGCCTACTTATGAAGACATCAAGTTGTTCGTAGACAAGGACATCAAGATGATATGGCAGGAGCATCACAACAAGCAGCACCATCAGTATCAGCAAAAGGCATCACACCTGCACGTGATGAATGGAAGAGGAAAGTTGTTGACAACATAGAGGTAAAGCAAAGATGCAAGTTCAAAATAGATCCACTCATGAAGAAAGAAAATTTGTAGATTGAGCCTATGAGGTGACGGCGTGACATGAAGATCACACAAAGGCAGAAAATGGAAAAGTTAAGGAGTTGCATGTGCTGAAGTAGCAACTTAGGGAAGAACAAGATATGCATAGATGATAGAATGAGTTGCAGTAGGAACAGGTACAATAGGGGGTGCAACATGCACAAAAGGATGAAATTGTGACCGTACAAGTTATAGATCCATCCCAGCAGATGGAATGAAGTAGACAAGCTATGCAGTGTTCTTGATCGCATGCAAGGGAATTCAACAACATGCATGTCATTGCACACACACATGTGATCCCACCCATTTGGCACACTCACTAAGGAGAACACAAGAAGTGATTCCAATTGGAGCTGAACATGTATTTTAACAAGTTAATGTGCACAACGACCATCACATTCTTGGAGATCAGTGAAGACACTATGCATCAACATGTTGTCAATCTGGTGGCACCTAGGATGACCATGCACATGCTATCAGACCTGTTCGATGGAGGAGCCATATCAGTGTGCCTGGATAAAATGGAGGCAAGATTTCTCTTCAACAAGATGTCACCATTAAGTGCACAGACAACCAAGCTTGGCATTAGCTCACCACCTTCGACCATCATAAGGATGTCAAAGAGTTGGTCTCATCATGACGATCTGAGTGTCAGCGATGTCTTGCATGGCTTTCTCAAGCCATTTTTCTCACATGGGTACATGTGCATTGTAATATAATGTCTTCTCATGTGGAATTTCAAGTGTGGATAGTTGAATGTAATAGTCATATAGTAGTTGAAGAGTCATGAGGATAAATGAATGGTCAGAAAGGGGAATTTGAAGGGTCACCCCACCTTTTGCTATAAATATTCCCTCATAACTCATTTTAAAGGCTTTTGGTTAGCCAAGCTTCCAATAGGACTATCTTAGAGAGAGCTTGGATAGTATTGTAACGAGCCTTGGCTTCTCCACTATGCAGAGCTAGTATATCACTTTGGAGGAGCAAGCGATAGTGACTGTAATGTTCCACTGCCATAGCTAGTGGTTGGACATGGGTGTATTGTATGACTGGAACTTACACTTATTAATATAATAGAGCCAACATGTTTTGACATGGAAGTATTGTATTACTAGAACTTACACTTCTTAATATAACAAAGCCAACACGTTTCATGCATATGTCATATTGTATTTCAGCTATCTTGTTTACCCTAAATGATATATGTATCTATTTACTTACAAATGCATGTGTATCTATTTTCTGTATATGTATGTATGAATCTTACTAAAATGTGTTGTTGGTTTAACCATCACTTTGGATTGGTAGCTTACTTTCCTTCCACGTTGTGATGCATCTATGCTTATGTGTTCCCTTCTTAACTCCATGCTATCACAGGTTTCCAAGGGGTGCATTCACCTCACCCTCCATGTGTTAGAACGACTCATGCACCTTCCTTGACTTACTACATATGTCATACCCTTGCTACCAACAAGGACATCTTACTTACCTCTGTTCGAAATCGCAGTCAAGGAGATACCATATGACCCACTACTGGGACTCCTACACAAAATGGTCTGAGGTCTAATTGGGAATTCTTACTAGGGATATCCCCTGACATGTTGGTGGGTTCAGCATTGCCAACACTTTGCTATCATCATGTCCCAAAGTTTTATCAATGGTTTCCCCTATTTTCTTCTTTCATCGTACGCATTGTCCCACCACAATGTAGCATGAACTTTCAACTTAGTTACAACAAATATTACCCTCTTATCTTCATCAATCTCCTCATACTCAAAATACTTATCTAGTTCACTAATACAATCCATCAAATTCTCGACTACCAAACTACCATCATAGGTAGACAACTCAATCTTTTGTCTTGAACTTGGCCTTAACATTGTCCTCAACAATTTAACTTCTGGAGCTGCATCCATAGGTGCTACTCTTTCTGCTGTATCTTCTTCCTCTGATCCATTGTCATCTCTAGCCTTAGGCTCTCACTGTCTACTCATCTCCATGGCCTCTAAATGATCCTGCAACCTTTGTATCTCTTCTTGGAGTTTTGCATTAGCTATAGGTCTACCTCCATGACCTCGTGCTCTTCCTGGTTATGTTTCTATCTCCCTTTTTCATAGTCAACACCACCAATTTCTAATGCAGCTCTACCACATACATGCCTCTACCTTTAGCCTGCTTTGATACCAAAAATTGATGGCACAAGTCATATTGAAAGGAGAAACTAGCTCAAACCACAATGCTGAAAACTAACTAGTTGTAGCGTTATGAAATATTTTCCTAGAGAACTTTTAAAAAACCATATGGAGCTGCAAAAGCGCTTCCGGAAACTCTTTTTTCAGTGTCTTGGAAGGTAAAATCACTAGATCATCTCCAGACTTGAATCTCCGCCATCTCAACATGTTCCCCACTCTCCAAAATCATCTCCTCCTGCCTCTCCTTATTACAATTTTTCCCTTATTGAATTAATGGGCCACCCTTTAGTAAAAGAAAGCGTCTTACTACTTTCAGAACAAAGATGCTACAAAATATGGTTTGGGGATCACATTGACAAGCACGCATAACAACCAGAGCTTTGAAATCAAATGTCTACAAGCACATAACACTACAGGCTTTATCCACACGAATTCTAGAATGTAATCAAATGTACACACAATTCGAAGGAGAGATTCCAACACATGTTTACGAATAAATGTGTTGCGCAATAACTAATTTTATTTATTTCACATGTATAGACCTAGGGGCAAGAGAAGAAGCTATCCTCCTCTCTAACTGATACTCCTTTTATGCACAAGATTTGCAGCTAATTCACTTCCCTTTCTCTTTAATTGAGGGAAGTTGAAAAGACATCAACATAAATGACTCTTGCATTCCTATACACCAAATTATTTGAATTTTATATTTACATTAAGTATTTAAAATCCCATCCAAGGTAAAAAAATCGATTTTCAAGCTCAACATGTGGAAAATCCACCACATTACCAATCCCCCTCCATTTCTTCATCACGAACTTGGCATTATTCTCCTCCATCAGCACCGCATGAAATTATGTATTTCCAAATGAAGCCATGAATTTTAAAAGAAGGATGTGATTACTCCTTAACATGCATTCAATTGGGACTTTGGTTCCACTGCACAACATAGTCTTTTTTGGTTGTTCCAAACCCACAATCATTTGTTCTTTGCCTCTACCTTTCCATCCACCTACCCTATAGAAGACTATTTACCCCCAACTACGACCACGAACTCTAAGAATTCATGGGTAATTTACTACACGATATTATTCATAGTGTTTTTATGCTCCACATGCATTAACCATCCATGCTAACCACCTGCTTCCTTTTAGCACCACTCCATCAGATCAAACAAATGAAACATAAATTTCACACGAGTCACGACTACATTTTATCTCACAAAGGGCATGTTCCCATGTCCCCCAAATAATTACTTAGGTGGGGTAGTGACAACCAACCCCCTAACTCATTCTCAATCATCACCCCATCTGAGGGCCTATTTCATTACCCTTAAGATTATACGGAAATATTATTAATAAAAAAAAGTTAATATAATTTATTTTTGTATTAATTTTAGACAATATTTTTACACACTTTAAAGGATGCTAAAAGATATTGGAGTTACTTATGGCTTGATGGATGTAGTAATAAACATGGATTCTTTTAAGGATTCAAATATTATGCCAATGTATGGTATTGTAGGCAACTATTATGGTTTGAAAAGTCATACATATAGAATGTAAGCAAATATTTAATAAGAAACATGTAATTTACTAATAAAATTGATGTTTGTTTTAGGGGAATATCATCCACTTAATAATATATATGTAAACAATGGGTGAAGTTTTCACCAAACTGGTAAATATATTTTTTTTTTTTAGAAAATGTCCAAAAATAGCCAATTAGCAAAAATTCCCCCCTAAAATTTTCCCTGGTAATACATATTTACAAGATGGTCTTTTCTAGGCTTATAAATTGTGAACATCATTTAAATGAAATTAATTGAAATATAGGGGTTTGGAGGTTCATCTCCTATTTTAGGAATTTATATTGATAACTTAAATGATTTTCTAGAGAAAGTAGGTTACTCAAGCATGATGTTAGCATGATTAGTCATCATATTCCTTCTATATGCTTATGATATTGTCTTTATAGAAAAACTACCCTAAAAGAAACTTAATGTTCCCAAATATTATGTACCAACTCCAAGATATATCCAAATACACACAAAACAAATATAAGGCTCATTGCATCGAAACAAAGAGTTAGACTCCCACACACTTAGAGTAAAGTTATGATTACATAAATAATGTAGAAAAAAAAAATAATAATGTGAACAATGGAAGTGTTTTGATCACTTCTTAGAACATCAATACAAGTTACTAAAACCCCAAAATAAATTGGATTACACATGTGATTCCTTAACTAAACAATTTAGGGATGGCAAAGGATGGAATTATCCAAGATATAGAAACCATTTTAAGTGTTGTAATAGATAAGTTAATAAGTAAAATGTAGGGTGGTATGGACATTAGGAATACACAAAAGTTTAACGATTATAAACTAGCCTAGATCCATCTTAACCACTTATCTATCCATCACCAAGAGGGATCAAATTTCTTGAGATGCAAATCTCTTTTAAAGTGAAAATAAATTTTATCCCTCCCGATCCTTGATAGATCCAAGGTTAAGAAGGATATATGCTGGTTTTTATATACGCATACCATATATAGGTTGGATGCATCCCCCCCCCCCCTCTCTCTCTTGAATCCTTCTCTACTCTCTCCATCCCTCTCCACTTCTCTCTCTCAAGTCCTCTCTCTCTTCCTTCATCTCTCTCCCTTTCCCTCCCCCATCTCTCTCTCTATGCTTCAACTCTGTCACTATCTCCCTCCTTGTCTACTTCTCTCTCTCCCACCTCCATCTCTATATATCTGTCACTCCCTTCCATTTCTCTCCCTCTCTCTCACCTCTCCTCTCTATCTTCCCTCCTCTCCTCTCTCGCTCTCTCTCCATCTCTAGCTTGTCACTCTGTCTCTCTCTACATGTATCTCTCTATGTCTTTGTTCTTCCCTCCCTCTCTCTCCATATTTATCTTATCACTCTGTCTCTCTCTACTTCTATCTCTCTATGTGTTTGTTCTTCCCTACCCCCTCCGCCCCCAACCCCCCTTCAACTTCATCTTTCTCTCCCTCCCTATCTCCTCTCCCTACCCTCCTCTCTCTCTTCGTTCCTCTCTCTCCCACTATCTTGCACCTACCTCTCCCCTATAGCCATCACTCCACCGTCTCTTCCTTCCATCTCTCTCACTATCTCTCTCACTCTCTCCTTGTCTCATTGTATGTAATGAATGCTATATCTAATGTATGAAATATTTTACATTTTAATTTTTTAATTGTGAAATGAGTTATGGTTTTTCGGCATGTAGTATTGATAAGCCATGTTATTAGCCCATGATACTATTTACAAGCTAGTAATATCCATGGTAAAGTGGGTGTGAATATCCATGGTTAAGAAAATTGTTATGTTATAAGTTTATTGTAAATATTAAGTTTTAATGTGCTTTTTAATTAAATTTAAATAAGGTTATGGAATCATTTTTAGTCCTTGCCAAGGCAAGACTCTTAACAATCAATTTGTTTTTTGACCACTATTAGTTTAGCATTAACGAATGCAAATTAAAATATGTAACTTTGAAAATAAATATTTATTTTTCAATATTATATATATATAGACACACACACACATTTCAGTGGCCCATAGCTTAAACTTCTTATTGCAAAGTTTGCACAATATAATGCCATGTGGATAATTGACTTAGATATTTTATGCCATAATTTATGGATATGGTTCTAATGTTCATGGATGATTTTTAGATAGTTCAGTAGTGAATTTTTTATTCTTAACCTTTGCAAGAAAACCATCCAAACATAAAATATTTGAAAATAACTTATACTCAAGTAAATAACATATCTACCATCAAATACTTCCATCCATAATTTAAGCAAGTCTTTGCACAAAAAAGCGATAGGAATCACATGTAAAAAATATATACAGTAGTTACTTCCCACCATTATTTATGTTTTCTTTAACACTTATGTTAAAGTAAAATTGTAAATGTGTAGACATTTACTACCCACCAAAATTTATGCAAGTTTTTATGCTTGAGCAAGTAGATTAGTTATCCACTTCACATTGCAATTATTCGTTTTGGAGGGGTTCAACTACCTATAAAGAAAAATTATAGTATAATAAATCGAATTTTATTATTTTTATTTCTTTTAAATTTTTGTTATTAATTATGCCAAGATTTAAATGTTTACACTACAACATCTCCACCATACTTGGCGCTATATTACTTTTAACATTTTATTATTTTTTAATTGAGCATATATATAAATGTTAAATGTTAAACATTTATGCCTACACATCTACCTCTATATTCATTTATAATTAGGGACTACATTGACATTAGATTAGGGCCCACACTCACATTATAATAAATTTTTATTATTTTTTAATTGATGAGACATATAAATGTTAAATGTTAAAAATTTATGCCTACACATCTCCCTGTATATTTATTTTTTATTTAGGCAACATTGACATTAGATTAAGGCCCACATTAAGATTAGATTAAATTTTTTAAATGCTAAACATTTACACTTAGGCCTACACATCCACCTCTATATCAATTTTTAATTAGATCATGTATTGACATTAGATTAAATTTGTTATATTGTAAATGTTAAATGTTAAATATTTAGTCTTGATATGTACCCCATACTCTGTTGTAGAGTGCTTCTTAGTGCAATAAATTATTAACTCTAGATTAGAAAATCAAAGTCACCTTTCCATAGTGAAACAAAGATTGGACAACACCTAAAATATACAGAAATACAAAAACTTATAAAAGTAGAGACAAAACAATATGAATGATGAAAAGTCATTTTTTTTCAAAAACACCTTAATAAATTTGATTAATTTAACTTATATATTTAATAAATTAAAATAAATCTATAATTCATCGACCTTTTTTTTTAAATATATAAAATAATAGAATTATAAAACAATGAAATATACCATCTATAAATTCTAATTATTATTTATATTAAAAAATGCATAATAAAGTTTAATTTATATTTAAAAATTGTATAATAAAATTAATGAAGAGTAAACTATGGCCTATAAAATCTTAAATATCTCAATCTCACTTTGAATATTATTTATAAATGCTTCAGATAAAAATCTTACATATTTGCATATATCCACCAAGGGCCTCCAAAATAATAATAACAAGATTAAAAGTTGCAACACAATATAGTCCCCGCCTCTAGAACTAATTAATTGATTAAGGCTATTCTTGTTTGTGCAAGTCCTACATTTTGTTGTTTTTTGAGAATTTGTTGTTATTTACACATCTGCACCTCTATATCCCGTGCAATAAAAGCCACCTTTTCATAGCTTTGCTTCGCACCTCCATACTTCGCATAATGAAATCCATCCTGGCATAGCATTGTCTGCACATAATTTCCTCCACATCACGACATTGAACACTATGTGTTATTAACAATATGCCTCTTTGTGTGAGGCGTGCATTTTGTCATTATTCGAGAATGCCCACATTTAAGCAATTTGACATTATTTACGCATCTGTACCTCTGTATCCTGCATAATAAAGGACACCTTTGCACACCCTTTGCATACCTTTGCTCCACACCTCCGTACTCTACATAATGAAAGCCATCTTCACATAGCTTCGTCCACGCTACCGCACTCCACACAATATTTGCAGAGCATACAAAGTGCGTTATTAAGGTTATGCCTCTTTATATGGAGCCCAAATTTTGTGATTATTTGATAATGCCCACATTTTCATGATTCATCATTATTTCTATGTTTGCAACTCTATATCCCACACAATGAAAGCCACATTTGCATAGTTTTCCTCCACACCTTCGTACATTGCACAATGAAAGCCATATTCACATAGATTCATTAAAGTAACAGATTAAAACACATAATTCAATAATCTAGTGATGAATCAAAGCGAAGGAACATAGTTTTGAATATTGCTTTGTGAATGATCTGGTGTCTGGTTCTCAAAAATGTGTTCAGTGGCACTAAGCGCAGAGATGTGGTTGTAGGTCAATCTAGAATGTATTGAGAGATGCTTAACATTGGAAATTAAAGTTTCTTCGATCCACCCTTAAGAAGAAATGTAGCATGAAATGCAAAACATTACAAATTAAAGTTTTTGTTCCTTTCTCTGCACACCCATTCTCCTGCATGACACTCCTTTCATTTAATGTTGGATACTATGTTTTTGCTTAAAGTTTAAATAATTTCATGCCTACAGAATAAGGTTCCCTCTACACCACTATTTTTCATTATTAATTGATTCATATGTATTTTCATGTGGTAGATAGATGTGAGGAAGGAGGACCAAAATATTTCGAAAGACATTTTTTTCCTTGCTCCGCACAGTCGTTCTTCTGCATACCAATACTTCTTTGCATGCATTGAAAAGACGCTTAATCTAATATTGCATAATAATAACTAGCATGTACTAATAAAAACAAGCACACACCAATCCACCAATAAGATAAAATGTAGCTCGAGATGCAAAAAAATACAAATTAATGATTTTATTCCTTGCTCTGCATGCTCATTCTCCTACAACGCTCTTTTCTTACACACATAAAAAAGACACTTCATTTAATATTAGATACTAAGCTTCCACTTAAATTTTAAATGCACCCTCGTTCCTTATTGTTAATTTATTAATATGCACTTCCATGTAAGAGAGAAGTGTGTGGGACGAGGACGAAAACATTACGGAAAAAAAAAAATTGTTCCTTACTTTTCACACTTGTTCTCCGGTAAAACATTACTTCTTCACACACATTAAAAAATACACTTAATTTAATATTGCACAATAATAAGTATTTAATCCACAAATGCGAAATCACAAATGCACAGTGTTCAAAAACCTTGAATACCAAGTTCCTCTATTTCTAGTTTTTAAATAATTGTTTCTGGTTTGGAAAATCATACATCCTACATCAATCCACCCTTAAGGGAAAATGTATATGGAGATACAAAACATTACAAGTTAAAGTTTATGTTTATTGTGTTAGCCTCCTGCTATAGCAGGTTACTCATCTTTCATGATTAACATTTTTACATGCCAAATATGTCATACTTTGCATGTTGTAATGTTCCATATTTGCTACAGAGGCCAAGGAAGGATGCCCTGAGTGTGTGCTAGCCTAAATGCCACTGCTGTATTCCTATTTTGATGTGCTATTCTATTTTTGAAGAATTTTCAGTTCAAGGGAGGTCCAAACAGTTTAATCTTGGTCTCCCTAGGTTTCAATTTCTTGTTTTATAATATAGAGAATGAATATCTATCCAAACAGCTTAATCTTGGCAGATTCTTAGATAGGTAGAGAAGCAAGGGTGCTCAACAGCCTAATCTGAGCCCCTGGATGAAATAAGTATAGATGTAGATAAAGGGATAGTAAAAAAGAAAAAGTTGAAAAGTTGGGTTTGCTAGTTCAAGTGCACCCAAACCAAAAGAAGAAAAAAGTGCTAGGTAAGTAAGTTGGATAAGAAGTTTTGTGGTTGCAGAGCTCAAGCTATGTGATCCATTTCATGTTTTCAAGTGTTATATCTATTTGGGTCACAAGTTAGAGGCAATTTTCATTTGAAGGACTTCAAGCGAGGCATGTCTAATTCCCCCTTCTTCTTATTTCCCAAATCACTCACTAACATCCCCTTGAGGACCTTGGGACTTCCCCAACAAAGTCCTGCCTTTAGCTCATTTGTGTGAAATATCAAGTCATGTTTTGACTTTCCTCAATGAAAAGAAGCCACATTTCTTGTTTAAAAACATTTCTTCATATCACATTCAAATCACATGTTTAAGTTCCAGATCTTGAACTTGGCATCTTCTCCCCTACACTTCACCTCACAAGTTCATATTAACTCCTAATTCTATTATTTAGCTCCCTAAATCATTTCCCTATCCCCTATTATGCAAAAACTATATAAAATCCTGAAAATATTAAATAGCCCCTCCCTTGGCACTATAGCCATATTTATCAATTCCGGGAAGCAGTAGTCCATCTAGGGCTCCTACTAACCCATCCGCTTCCTAACCTAGAGTTAGTTTGACATCTGGTCACACTAACAACCATTTACCCTTAACCCTAACATTCCAAAACCCATGCTCCACCCTTTCTCCTAAAGTCCCGCATGTAAATATTTGATCCCGCTTATATATAACCCAAAACCCACTTTTCTAAGGTTTTTACCCCTCTGCCGAATTAAATAAAAATAAAAGGCGCGCAGACCCTGTCCTTATCCCTCCGTCGCCTTAGCTTTCCTGTCGACCGTCAGATCTGGTGTACCCTATATCTACGGTGGGCGGGTATTTTCCTACCCCGATATGCCGAGGGTTAGCGTCCGGGAGATGGGCAGTTTTCCCGTCCTACTCCCGCAACGTGTCACCCTCCCAGCTGTGGCGGAGCCCCCCCTTTCGAAACCTCTTCTGCACAAAAGTGGTGTGCAACAAACCAGAAACCGCCCTCCCTTGTATGACGTCATTGCCAAGTCACCCTGCCACATCACCCCGCCAGGTCACCTTGCCACTATGTTGTACCTTCACCACGTCATCAGCATGCATCAGCCTCCTGCCACCATGTCCTACGCCACATCACTACCACCGTACTGCCACGTCATCACCCTGTCGTACTGCCACGTCACCCCGCTGACGTCACCCTGCTGATGTCACCTCCATACTGGGTCCCACTATTGACTTCATCCACCATACCGCTGACATCATGCTGACGTCACCCGCCAAAAAAGCGCGCAAGTGCGAAATCGATGCAATGGAAGCCCGGACTCAAAATCGCGCATCGCTACGAGAAATATGCCAAAATGGGGAATCTTTATTTTCAACAGTCGTTTTTGCCTTGAAAGGGCAGAAATGGGGCGATTTAACAAATTTTAGCATATCAGCAGAGAGAGAGAGTCTCGATTCAAGTATTAAATAGTATCAAAGCAGAAATGAAGCCAAATTGCATGTCAAAGAGTATCAGTGTTGCAGCAAAGTGTATCAGTCCTCAATATCAGTGGAGAACTTAACATCAAAGTAGAGGAGCATTAAAGACCATCCAAACAAAGTCAATGAATACCAAAACAGAGTTAAAAGCAATTAAAGCCGAGTCATTTCAGATTTAATGAGATCCAATGCCACTCAGCAGCAACTGAACCGCCTAAGGATGGCAATTCAAGTGATTTAAAGCCCAGACTTTGCAAAAATAGTGTATGAAGACACATGAAGGCAGCGCTGCAAAGCTTAAAGCACAGTGATTGTAGAAGAAGTGCATCGAGCCACCAAGGACACCATATTAATTCATTTTGATCTGACTGCCTCCAGCGCAGCTCGATAGATATTTACTTGCATTTAGTTTCAGCACAAGTTTAGGTTTAAAAAGCTTTTTCCCGCAGACCTGTTTAGGTCAGCTGTAATAAATACTTTTAGATATTTTGCCTATAAAGACAACCCTGAAAAATGTAATGAGGGTGGTTGTTCTTGGTTGACCGGTTGGTTTGCAAAGAACTTCAAGAGAGACTCGCTCTGAACTTGATATGTTTTACATAATCAAAGATTGTTGAAAGCTTGGAGAATGGACTGTTTGATGTGTTGTTAATGTTTCTGAAGAGTGAATGAGGGAAATCTTGTGCTGTTTTATGAATAAATAAGTATTCCTTACCTCTGTTGTTTCAATTTCACATATGCTTAAGTCAAAGAACAAAAGTCTGGTTTAGAATTTGCTTACCTGCACTCTATGCTTAGTTTCTGTGGCTTCTTAATGTTTTCCTCTTGATTTAGGCATAAATATGGATTCCTTCTGGCTCATATTTGCTCTATTTCCCATATGAATGACTGTTATCTAGGAATTCTTAGTTGTTCCCAGGTAGGGCTCGTTTATCTTCCCTCTGCTAACCTGATTGAGAGATTCTTTGTTGCCTTTCATTCCTTAGCCTTCAATCCATCTTCATTTAGCCTGAGTATTGTTTCATGAGTAGCTACCTTGCCCCTCTTTCCTCTTGTGAACAAGAAAACACACCAGCAGTCTTACTCCATGACTCCATGCCCAATGGTTCGAAAATTATCACACTATGCATTGCCTCTCTACTTGAAAGCATCATCCTTCCACCCAAACACAAACAAACAAAACCCCTTGAACCCAATAACTAGCCTAAAATCATCATCAAGAAAGCTAAATCATTAAGAGAGAGCCCTCTCTGATTGCAAATGGGCTATAACCTGCAGTCCAAAGGTTTGTTTGTGGTTACCTCGGCCGTATCCCTTCAGGAGCTTAGGGACAACCTAAGTGTTAACATAATGGCAACTGCGCTGGGGACTTCCTCAGATAATCTCACAAATCTAGTCCAAAGCTCCACTGAGGAAGAATCTAACCTTTAAAAAGTTTCTGTTTAACCTATATTGTTAGACAAAATCCAAAAAAAAAAACAAGCTAGAAGTTGGCTCCCAAAAGGCATTCATGTTATACAAGTTCAAATCTGGACCCAAATCCCCCAGCTGTTTTTGAAAATCCCAATATAATCCTTAAGATCCTTAGAAAACAAGAGAAACAAGAAGGTTTGACTGCTTCTAGTCCTAAAACAGTTCAGCCTAGCTGTTTTCCAACCCCTATTAAAGTTATGTTTCGTTCAAACTCTACTTCCCCTTGTTCATCATCTTCTTCTCCAAGTACCGTTTCCACACCTCCGTTCACTACACATACCATCACAACTACTCCTATTATCCCAGTCGTTCCAGTTGTTCCACTTATCCCTGTTAATATGGCTAACAGATATGCACCTTTACAGTTTCCTACAAATCGCAGGGCTATGCCTCAGGATTACCAAACTAAAATAAATTATTTTGATGGCACAAGTGCCTGCACAGCCCTTCAGCATACAAAGAAAATGTAGGACTATTTTGAAAGTTATGAGATTGACGATGATAGTGTGAGAATGAAACTTTTTGTTCAAAGTTTAACAGGCAACATTAGGACTTGGTTTAGAGCACTCCCACCCAATTCCATAGTAGACACTCAAGCCTTAGACCAGTCATTTATCAACAGATGGGAGAAAAAGAAAGACCCCTTGCACATATTATCTGAATATGACACTATCAAAATAGGCCCTCAGGAGACTGTCTTGGACTACTGTGCAAGGTTTAATAATGTTTATAATGCAATACCATAGAACTTAAGACCCCCACGTGATCTTGCTTTGTACAAATTCCCTGATGGTTTTGAGACCGATATAGCTTATCAGTTAAGGGAAAGAGCCCCTCAAAGCCTTACAGAGATGCAAAATGTTGTTGTTAGTGTGGAGGCAAACCTAATTGCCAAAAGAAACAGAGCTAGAATCGAGAGAAGAACTACCTTTAAGGAAGAACCCTTAGCCTTAGACCAGAAACTAGATGCTATTATCAGTGGCATGCATAGGCTGGGAGATAGAGTGGAAAGTGTTGAGAGGAAATCATCATGAGAAGGACAACAACCTAACGCTATAAGGAACCCAAATTTCAGGAAAACTCAGAACAAAAATGCTGGTAGGTCTAGCCCAGACCGTGATATAAGACCTCCTTTCCAAGAAAACTACACAGATGCATCCACTTCTAGTGAGCCCACAGAAGAGACTCACATGAATTTGATAGATTCGAAGAATGAGCAACATATTTTTCTCACTCAAGAATATCAAGACTACCATGATGTAAATCAATTTCAGACTAAGTCTCGGGAGTCTTTTGATTTTAAACAAGGCTATGATTCTGCTGTGTATGAGGTCCACAAACAATATAAGCTAAGAACAAGAACCATTGATATCCCCGCACCTAGCAAAACAAAAGAGAGAAAACAACCCAACAAGATTAAAGGCAAGGTCATCATAATGGAACCAGTTGATATTTCTGTCCCAAACCCACACCAAGTGACTGTAGAGGATATAACAGACATGCAACCTTCTATTGATTAGCCTCTACCTCCTTCTTCTCCAAAAGAAGATTTGAACAACACTCCTAAAAATCTTTCCAAAACAGAAATACCTCAAAGGGTCAGTCACCATAACGTAGATAATCAAAAGGAAAACACAAAAAATACTCTTGAAAAGGAGAAATCTACTACTGCTAACGCAAAGATTCCTTTGGAGAAACGATTTAATTTAGAAGCAGAGATTGGAAAACTTAAGATATCCATTTCCCTCTCAGAACTTGCCAAACATGATGTTTATACGAAACAAATTCAAAGGTCACTTCAAATGCCAAAGGTCAGGGATGATGTAAATGTTTTGGATGATACCCCTGAGCTGTTGTTTGGTCCGGAAGTTAATGGAAAATCAACATATGGATCTGTTCCACCCTTTTATGTCAGTTTTCACATACATGAAAAAATCTTGCATAATGCTATGTTTGACTCAAGTGCCTCACACAATCCTATGCCCAAATCTGTAATGGAAAAGCTAAACCTTGATGTCACAAGACCCTACAAAGATCTATACTCCTTTGACTCAAGTCAGGTCAAGTGTTTAGGCTTAATCAAAGACCTTTGTGTGTCTTTAGTCAAATTTCCCAACAAGACAATCCTAATGGATGTAGTAGTTGCTGACATTCCAAAAAAATATGGCATGCTCCTCTCAAGATCATGGGGAGAAAAAATCCAAGGATCCCTCCAACTTGACCTCTCTTATGCCACTATTTCTATCTTTGGGAAACCAAAGAGACTGTACAAGGAAACACTGATGAAGTATATGGTAAGTAGTGAGGAAAAGACCCAAAATTTTCCAATTTACTTAATCCATTCTGATATGGATTCATTTATTCTTTTTAATGACAACACCAGTCCTCCAACAAATGAGAAGCCTTTAGCTTTAGAGCTAGAAACATGCATAAACGAGGAATCAATTGCCCATGCCCATGAAATGGTCACAACGGTAAAGGCAACCAACAAACAAGAAGAACCTCCCCAAACAGAAATTTTAAATTTCTCCAATCCTAAAATGACTGAAACTCTTAATACTAAACTCAAGCAAGAAATCACATGGTATTTGGAGTTTGATGGTTCTGTTAACAAGTTAGGAGCAGGGGCGGGGATATGGATTCACAATACACATGAAAATCATGTAGAAGGCCATGCCTATAGACTAAATTTCAGATGTACCAACAACATGGTAGAGTATGAGGCTCTCCTCTTAGGCCTAAAATTGCTCAATGTTCTAGGAGCCACAAAAGTGTCCATTCTAGGTGACTCCAATATAATCATACAACAAATGAAAGGTAACTTCGTTACTAATGATAATAGAATGAGGGAATATAGGACTGCTACCATAGAAATACTCAATTCATTCACCGAATCCGAGCTTGCCAAGATTTCTAGAAACCATAACATACATGCACACAGCCTAGCCACTTTTGCTAGTACATGCAAGCTGCCCTTTGAGCCAAATCATCATTTTACTGCTGAGATAAAACATAGGCCTCATGTCCTTAACAATATTAAAGATTGGCAAATATTTGAAAATGATGCCCAGATTAACAATTTCCTCACTGTTGAGGGCGAGTTTTCAAATGTAAACATTGACATGGAGGCCATGAACAATTCCCAACAACAAACAAATGAAAATCAATAGGTTGTAACAGCTGCAACAGCAAAACAAATCCTTAACCCAACTATTTTTGATAATGCAAACATAGAAGAGCTGAAACAAATCCATTTATATGAAACATCCAAAGTAGAACCTGAGTTCATTGATCTAAAAGATAAATTTTTTCTTGCTGGCCTCACTCCATTAGAAGACATGTATGATGACAATGATGTGCCCAAAAAGCCAAAAATGGAGCCTTTAGATGCTGCTATAGAAGAACAAAAATAGGGACAGTAGAAAATCCCAAAATGATAAGTTGTCCAAAAATATGCCCCCTGATCAAAAACCAAAGTATGTGGATTTGTTCAAAGAGTTCCAAGATGTATTTGCTTGGAGTTATGAGGACTTGAAGTCCTATGACACCTCAGTGATTCAACATACCATCCCCTTAAAACCAAATCAATGGCCCTTCAAACAGAAACTTAGAAGAATTAACCCTATGCTTCTTCCCCTCATTGAAAAAGAAGTGAAGAAAATGTTTGAAGCAGGTATCATAGCACCCATCAGATTTTATGAATGGGTATCCAATCTGGTCCCCACAAGGAAAAAATCGGGGGACATCAGACTGTGTGTAGACCTAATAAACTCAAACCAGGTCTCTTTAAAAGACCACTATCCTTTGCCTAAAATGGACCATATCCTACAAAGAGTAGTGGGGTCATCTAGAATCTCTCTATTAGATGGCTTTTCAGGTTTCAATCAAATACTTGTTCACCCGGATGACCATGAAAAGACAGTCTATACCACACCGTGGGGAACATTTAAGTATGTTAAAATGCCTTTTGGGCTAAAGAATGCTGGTGCCACCTTTCAAAGGGCAATGGATATTGCATTTGCCAAGGAAATCCATGAATTCCTTGTTATCTATCTTGATGACTTAACCCCTTTCTCCAAATCTGATCAAGAGCACCTTAAACAGTTAAGCCAAATCTTCGTGACATGTAGGAAATATGGCATTTCCTTGAACCCCAAGAAGTCCTTGTTTGGCCTTGAGGAAGGTAAGTTGTTAGGCCAGATCATTTCAAAAGGCGGTATCAGAATTGATCCGGAAAGGATCCAAGCCATCCTCCAAATTCCCTACCCAAGAAACATAAAAGATTTGCAAGCATTCCTTGGAAAGATCAATTTCCTAAGCAGTTTTATCCCAAATTTAGCCGAATTGATAAGAATGTTAAGCAACATATTAAAAAAGGATACCAAGGTAAGATGGTCTCTTGAAACCAAGAAAGCTTTTGATAGTATCAAAGCTGCCTTGACTCAAACGCTTGTCCTCACAAGTCCACAATTTGACAAAGATTTTATCATTTTTTCTTTTGCATTTGAGCACACTATAGCGGCTGTCCTTTTGCAAAAAGATGATCAAGGAAATGAAAATCCAATTGCATTTTTCAGTAGAGCCTTAAGAGATGCACCCTTTAAATACCAAACCATGGAGAAGCAGGCCTATGCCCTTGTCAAGGCTATAAAATACTTTAGAGTTTATATTGTATATTCACATGTGATTCCCTATGTCCCAAACTCTGTTGTAAAAGACATATTAACTCAAGAGGGACTAGAAGGCAAAAGAGGCAAGTGGATGGCCAACATTCTTGAATATGACATTGAGATAAAACCCACCAAGCTGATAAAGGGACAAGGTTTAGCCAAGCTAATGTCCGAAACAAATTTTCAGGCCTTAGACATTAACCAACTGGACAATGAGCAGGAGCTAGCGACTCCACAGATCAGTGAAACCTTTTGACAATCCCCATGGTATGTTGATATTTGCTTTGTATTGTTAAACCTGTGTGCTCCCCCAGGGTTGTCCAGAACCAAAAAAAGATTTTTGAAGATGAAAGCTCTAAAGTTTTGTGTCATAGACGATGCATTATATTGGAGAAATAATGAAGGCATATTGCTAAACTGTTTAACTATAAATGAAACTAACAACATCATGAAAGAGTTTCATTCTGGAGACTGTGGAGGACATTTATATTGGAAGTCCACTGCTGACAAGATTTAAAGGGCTGGTTATTATTGGCCCTCCCTATTTGCAGATATCAAGAAATTTGTTGTTTCATGTCACAAATGCCAAATCTTTGAAGGGAAAAGAAAATTTTTGCCTTTGCCCCTTAAGCCCATCTCAACCAAAAAGCCTTTTCAACAATGGGGCCTTGACTTCATTTGAGAAATCCATCCCTCTTCTTCAGGCCAGCACAAGTGGATTTTAATAGCGACCGATTATTTCACCAAGTGGATTGAAGCCATCCCATGTAGGCAAGCCAATGACTCCACTATTATCTGATTCCTTGAGGACAATATCCTTTCCAGATTTGGTTTCCCTGAGAAAATCATCACTGACAATTTTGCTGCCTTCAAATCCAAAAAAATGATCAACTTCTGCCTTAAATTTCACATTACCTTGGGCCACTATACAACCTAGTACCCTCAAGGTAATGGCTTGGCCGAATCCTCCAACAAAAGCCTCATCAACATCATAAAGAAAGTGCTGGAAGAAAACAAAAAGAACTGGCATAGGAAGCTCACAAATGCCCTGTGGGTAGATAGACTTTTAACCAAGAGATCCATTAGGATGAGCCCTTATGAGCTAGTATATGGCATGGAAGCAAAACTTCCTTCATCTTTGAGAATTCCTACTATCAAACTATTACAGGAGATTTAGGCTGAACCAAATGACATTAAAAGAAGAATTAATGAAACCATTCATCTTCAGCAAACCAGAGACAAAGTGTATGATAGAGCTTAGATTTTGTAAGAGAAACTCAAAAAGATGTTTGATAAGAGAGCCAAGGCTAAGGATTTATGTGTTGGCAGCAAAGTTCTAAGGTGGGATTCACGAAGAGAAGACAAGGGAAAACATGCAAAATTTGATTTTCTTTGGAAAGGTCCATTCATTATCAGTGTTGTGCAAGGCAATAACACATATTTCCTCAAATATGTAGATGGTAGCACAGCTGAGGAGGGCCCTATAAATGGCTGAATGTTAAAGCATTATCATGATCCCTTTTGTTAAGAATCTCCCAGTGGTATCATGTCTGTACATAAATGTTGGTATATATCAGCACTTTGTTTTATTTTTTGTGTAACAGTCCAGATGATAGAGCACGCAGAAGAAAGCAGGCAGTGCTATACAGTTCACAAGCAATTCAGTTGAGGGAAAGTGTTGTTCTCATTCCAGAGTTTCAAGCGACTAATAGTCAGCACTAAGAAATTTCAATCTACAGCAACAATAGAAGATCAAGGCAGCCTGACCTGTTGTTCTTGACTTTTCACAAGGAAAAGCCATCCCCAAGTGGAGCCACTGTTAGCCTCCTGCAGCAGCAGGTTACTCATCTTTCATGATTGACATTTTTACATGCCAAATATGTCATACTTTGCATGTTGCAATGTTCCATATTTGCTACAGAGGCCAAGGAAGGATGCCCTGAGTGTGTGCTAGCCTAAATGCCACTGTTGTATTCCAATTTTGATGTGCTATTCTATTTTTGAAGAATTTTCAGTTCAAGGGAGGTCCAAACTATTTAATCTTGGTCTCCCTAGGTTTCAATTTCTTGTTTTAGAATATAGAGAATGAATATCTGTCCAAATAGCTTAATCTTGGCAGATTCTTAGATAGGTAGAGAAGCAAGGGTTCTCAACAGCCTAATCTGAGCCCCTGGATGAAATAAGTATAGATGTAGATAGAAGGACGGTAAAAAAGAAAAAGTTGAAAAGTTGGGTTTACTAATTCAAGTGCACCAAAACCAAAAGAAGAAAAAAATGCTAGGTAAGTAAGCTGGGTAAGTAGTTTTGTGGTTGCAGAGCTCAAGCTATGTGATCCATTTCATGTTTTCAAGTGTTATATCTATTCGGGTCACAAGTTAGAGGCAATTTCCATTTGAAGGACTTCAAGCGAGGCATGTCTAATTCCCCCTTCTTCTTATTTCCCAAATCACTCACTAACATCCCCTTGAGGACCTTGGGACTTCCCCAACAATGTCCTACCTTCAGCTCATTTGTGTGAAATATCAAGTCAAGTTTTGACTTTCCTTAATGAAAGGAAGCCACATTTCTTGTGTAAAATCATTTCTTCATATCACATTCAAATCACATTTTTAAGTTCCAGATCTTGAACTTGGCATCTTCACCCCTACACTTCACCTCACAAGTTCATATTATCTCCTAATTCTATTATTTAGCTCCCTAAATCATTTCCCTATCCCCTATTATGCAAAAACAATATAAAATCCCGAAAATATTAAATAGCCCCTCCCTTGGCACTATAGCCATATTTATCAAGTCCGGGAAGCAGTAGTCCATCTGGGGCTCCTACTAACCCGTCCGCTTCCTAACCTGGAGTTAGTTTGACATCTGGTCACACTAACAACCATTTACCCTTAACCCTAACCCTCCAAAACCCATGCTCTGCCCTTTCTCCTAAAGTCCCGCATGTAAATATTTGATCCTACTTATATATAACCCAAAACCCACGTTTCTAAGGTTTTTCCCCCTCTGCCGAATTAAATAAAAATAAAAGGCGCCCGGGCCCCGTCCTTATCCCTCCACCGCCTTACCTTTCCCATCGACTGTCAGATCTGGCGTACACTAGATCTACGATGGGCGGGTCTTTTCCTGCCCCGATATGCCGAGGGTTAGTGTCCGAGAGATGGGCGGATTTCCTGTCATACTCCCGCCACGCGTGACCCTCCCGGCTGTGGTGGAGCCCCTGTTACACTGAAATTTGTCACCATGACTATCTGTAGTTAATATGGCTCCATCAATGGTCATATTATCCTCCTTTTCAAGCCTCATACCTCTACTCTTCATGTCAAACTTCAAAAAGAGAGAAAGTCAGTTAAAAACATGTTTATCTCTGGGTACGCAGGTTCTCTCTACCTTGCCTGCGTGTACCCACTCCAATCACACTATACCTACGTACTTGTATGCTCTGTAAGCCAAAGGATGGGTGCGTACCCCTGTAAAGGTCAAAAGGCGCGAGTTTCATCCTTAAAACGTTACTTGTGGTCACTTCTAGAGCCTTCTAGAAGAGTGTTTGACGTGTATTGAGCTCCTCTAGATGGTTCATGCACTCCTATGATAGAGGAACTTATCCCATCAAGAGAGGAGCTACCCCATCCAAAAGAGGGAGTATCCCATTGATGTTGGAACTGAATAACTTCCTCTAGAACACTATAAATACAGGCATTGGGCCAGAGGGGGGGAGGTTGAAAGCTGAACATTCCAAAGGGTAAATGTTGTTGGAATTAGGACTTCCATTGTTAACTTGTGAGGAGAGATTACCATCCTTTCTTGTTGCCATATTGGAAGTGGGTGAGCTTGTCAAAGTAGAGGAAATCTCTTGTTGGACCCTGGGAGGAGCTTGCACAACACCAAGGCTCAGGTTGTAATGGTTCCTTTTTTGTTTCCTTAATACAAATAAGTCCATTCTTCTCAATGATTTGTTGTTAATGAATTATTTCATGTACTCCTTGGTCTATATGATGAATATTCTTTGTTTTATGAAATCTTCAGGTGTTATGTAATCGTTTGACTGTTAGTGTATGAAGGTCTTAAAGTGAAGGAGGAGCTCATCTGGATCAGCAAGGCTGGACTGCTACAACAAGCGTTGGATTTGAGGTAGGATCGAACGACACTTGGTTTCTCATAGAATAATGTATATTTAGAGAAGGATTGCTCTTGTTTGTTTTGTTTGTCACTAGAGAGTGTTAGACTCCTAGGGAGGTTAGGTTTGTCCGCAAAAATAACTCTTTCCCCATGACAAATTGGCGACTCCGCTGGGGAATCCATTGATGTGATTGATTTTTCCTTTGAGCATTACTTTGATCTTAAAAGAGTCTTGTTTCTTTTGCTTTTTGGTTGCTTGATTGTGTTTTTGGGTGGCTTAGCTTAGGGTCAAGTTAGAACTTAGGTTTTCTTTGTTTTACAGTAGTACGCATCCTCTGCGTTGGACACAGTGCGTACTTGTACGCACTGTATCTGTGTACACAGAGCGTGCACGCACCTGGTTAAACAGGCTGCCTGCGTACCCTGTTAAAATTAAGAAAATTCCCTTTTTTATCACCTTTTTCTTTTAGATTTTGGTTTTCTTAGTCTTTACTGCCCAGATCCACTGGTTGACTGTAAAAAATCTTCACCCGCACTTGTTCCATTAGTGTCGAAAGTTTTAGTGAAATTCCTTGAGATTTTAGCCTTAAGGTTTTGATTTTTATATTGGTCCTGTAGTGACTTTGGGTTTAGAAGTTGCAAAGCCTTAGATATCTCTGGTTTTGTCAGTCTTCTTAGGAGTCGGACCAGTCGCAAAATCTACCCTTGTGAGTGACCTACCTTTGTGTTGCCTCTTTGAAAAATTTCAATATAACTTATTCATTCAAAGTTGTGAATTTCATTTTCAAAAAGACCAAAAAGAGATTGAGTTTTTGTTTTGATTAGTTTGTGATTCTGCATAAACTAGTCCTTGGATTAATCATTGCAAAGTAAAACATCCCGGAATCATCCTAGTAAGCTTTTTCTTCTTAGATTAAGTTGTTAAGAATAAGCTTAGATGTATTTCCTTTGATTTGCTTTTGAGTGATTTTTCGTAGATTTCCATAGATCTTGAAATTGCTTTGATTAGATTAGTTTTACATTCTTTTATTAAATAGGAAAATATCAACGATCTCCTTTGCGATATTTGCTTTAGAGTAACATTTGATATCTTTGAAAGAGAAAGGAACTTTTCGTGAAGTAGAGAGTGGTCATGTTTTGTGTGTTTTGAAAGATAAAGAGAATTGTTTCTTTGATTGTCTTTTGAGAAAGTTGTTATTATTGAAAGGATTGCATTCTCTCAACTCTCTTAATTAGAACTTTCATTGAAAAGAGAAAATTATCAAATCATCTTAGGTGCATCCTTTAGAGAATTGGAGTCGAGTCTATACACCATCAAGTTTCATCTCCATCACCTTTGTCTTAAAGAACAACCATTAAAATCAACGCTTAATTTAAAATCAACATAGAAATTTTTATTTTCTAGGGCTCTGAAGCACCAACATAGATTAGGCTAGTGTCTTGGAGTAGGTGAGTAATTAACTCTCCAAGACTATTAAAACCAAACAAGTAGCTTATCTGTGATAGAATAAATCCAGCTGTTACATTTATATTCTGGGAAAGCTCCTCTTAAAGGAGAAGCACGAGCTCGTGTCCGAACCAGTGAGGGGATCAATCCTCCATCGTTGGGAACGACGCCAGACACGCACGTATTACAAACGGTAAACCTCAGATTATTGTTGAGGAGCCAGGGGATCACTTATCGGTAAACCTTGAATTGACCATTGTCAAGGAGCCGGTAAGGGGATTGAGCTTGTTACTCTGCCCTTGTGTGCTGTCGGAGTGTAGACTATTCCCC
>APFE030175613.1:287623-326903 GCA_000404065.3 Pinus taeda
ATCTGGAGTCTTCTAAGTTTTTCAGACTCTTTAAATATGAAAAATGCCGAGTTTCTCCTATACTGGACTCGTTAAAAATTTCACAGTAAAGGACCTATTCTATTACAAACAGGAACGGACCACTCCTTCTTAGGGTTCGCATCAAAAACTAAGTTGGACTCATCCGAAGGATGAGCTTACAAACAAGCATATGTTATCCTTCTCAAGCTTGTAAAAAATAAAGAGGTACTTGCTAGAAATGGTGGGGGAAAAATGAGAAGAATGAGCCTATTTGATATCCTTTTGTCTCAAAGAAAAAAAACCTTACTACCACTCTTGAACACGACACTTATTCATTCGCCTGGGTTGGGAAATCCCTTGCCTCACAGTTGACCGAAATCATTGACATTCTTTAGTCGGGTTATGGGAGTTGACTTTGAGTCATTCGTCACCAAACCATCTATTGTGTCGTTATGTGTTCAAAAGGTCTGTAAACAAAACATTCAACCACAAAATACCTATCATTCATTGTGTCATCATTGAGTCAGTCCTTTCAGCAACATTTCTTCAACTTGAACTATGATTTTGTATTGTGGGCTTGCCTACGACGGGTTGCTTTTTATTGACATCAGCACATTATCTAGAGAGTTGACTTAGAAATCGTCAGTACCTTGGAGTCTGCATGCATCAATGGCAGGTTTGTCGTCTTCGACGTCAGTTTGCATCATTGACTTGTGATCGAAGGATTCCATGAAATGTTCGACATCAATTCATTCATTCACATCTCATGGATTGTGCTGGGTACTTTGAGAACCATTGACATTACTGGTGGTCTCTCTCATACTTGTTAACAGTTTACATTATTGACTGGTAATCAAGTGGTTTCTCCCATGTTCGACATCGACTCATTTATTCACATGGTTAGAATTGTACCAATTCGGGGAGCAGAAATAAAGACCCTGGATCTAGTTTCCACTATCTAGGCTGCGAGGAGTTTTGTATTCGTTATGTTGTAGACCAATCATAAACAGATGGCTGCGTCCATACTGTGTCTACACGAGTCTATGATTATGATGTATTATGAAATCATTCTTGTACCAGAGTAGTTAGTCCAATAGTTAAATTTTTTTAATCTGAGTATGGGAATGCCTACCTCAGTATGATATGATATTATACATGTATTTTGTGTTGAAAATTGCAGGTTCCAACCGAACTATCCCCAAGATGATCCTCGAAATGATAAATCACTTCACCCTTCTTATATGACTTAACACCCTTATCTATTACAGGCTTCGTACTTTAGGGGGCAATCTGTTACATTGAATTTTGTCGCCTTGACTATCTGCAGTTATATGGCCCCATCAATAGCCATATTGTCCTCTTTGTCAAGCCCCATACCTCTGCTCTTCATGTCAAAACTTCAAAAGAGAGAAAGTCACTTAAAAACATGTTTGTCTCTAGGTACGCAGATTCTCTCTACCTTGCCTGCGTGTACGGACCCCAAATACACTGCACCTGTGTACTTATACGCTCTGTATGCTAAAGGTTGGGTGCGTACCCCTGTAACGGTCAAAAGGCGCGAGTTTCATCTTTAAAAAGTTACTTGTGGTCACTTCTAGAGCCTTCTAGAAGAGTGTTTGACGTGTATTGAGCGCCTCCAGATGGTTCATGCATCCCTATGATAGAGGAACTTATCCCATCAAGAGAGGAGCTACCCCATCCAAAAGAGGGAGTATCCCATTGATGTTGGAACTGAATAACTTCCTCTAGAATACTATAAATACAGGCATTGGCCCAGAGGAGGGGAGGTTGAAAGCTGAACATTCTAAAGGGTAAATGCTGCTGGAATTAGGACTTCCATTGTTGACTTGTGAGGAGAGATCACTATCCTTCCTTGTTGCCATATTGGGAGTGAGTGAGCTTGTCAAAGCAGAGGAAATCTCTTGTTGGACCCTGGGAGGAGCTTGCACAACACCAAGGCTCAGGTTGTAATGGTTCCTTTTTTGTTTCCTTAATACAAATAAGTCCATTCTTCTCAATGATTTGTTGTTAATGAATTATTTCATGTACTCCTTGGTCTATGTGATGAATATGCTTTGTTTTACGATGAATATTCAGGTGTTATGTAATCGTTTGCTTTGTTAGTGTATGCAGGTCTTAAAGTGAAGGAGGAGCTCATCTGGATCAGCAAGGCTGGACTGCTACAACAAGCGTTGGACCTAAGGTAAGATCGGAAAACACATGGTTTCTCATAGAATAATGTATGTTTAGAGAAGGATTGCTCTTGTTTGGTTTGTTTGTCACTAGAGAGTCTTAGACTCCTAGGGAGGTTAGGTTTGTCTGCAAAAATAACTCTTTCCGCATGACAGCCCCCCCTTCCGAAACCGCTTCTGCATAAAAGCAGTGCACCGCAAACTAGAAACTGCCCTCCCTTGTATGACGTCATCGCCAGGTCACCCTGCCACGTCACCCCACCAGGTCACCTTGCCACTATGTTGTACCTTCACCAGGTCATCAGCTTGCGTCGACCTCCTGCCACCGTGTCCTATGCCACATCACTACCACTGTACTGCCATGTCATCACCCTGCCGTACTGCCACATCACCTCGCTGACATCACCTTGCTGACGTCATGCTGAAGTCATCTGCCGTACCGCTGACATCACCCTCTAGAAAAGCACGCAAATGCGAAATCGATGCAACGGAAGCCCGAATTCAAAATCGCGCATCGCTACAGGAAATATGCCAAAATGGGGAATCTTTATTTTTAGCAATCGTTTTTGCCTCGAAAGGGAAGAAAAGGGGTGATTTAATAGTTTTTAGCATATCAGCAGAGAGAGAGAGTCCCGATTCAAGTATTAAAGAGTATCAAAGCAGAAATGAAGCCAAATTGCATGTCAAAGAGTATCAGTGTTGCGGCAAAGTGTATGAGTCATCAATATCAGTGGAGAACTTAACATCAAAGCAGAGGAGCATTAAAGACCATCCAAACAAAGTCAATGAATACCAGAACAGAGTTAAAGGCAATTAAAGCCGATTCATATCAGATTTAATGAGATCCAATGCCACTCAGTAGCAACTGAACTGCCTAAGGATGGCAATTCAAGTGATTTAAAGCCCAGACTTTGCAAAAACAATGTATGAAGACACATGAAGGCAGTGCTGCAATGCTCAAAGCACAGTGATTGCAGAAACAGTGCATCAAACCACCAAGGACACCATATTAATTCATTTTGATCCAGCTGCCTCCGGCATAACTCGATAGATATTTACTTGCATTTAATTTCAGCACAAGTTTAGGTTTAAAAAGCTTTTTCCCGCGGACCTGTTTAGGTCAGCTGTAATAAATACTTTTAGATATTTTGCCTATAAAGACAGCCCTGAACAATGTAATGAGGGTGGTTGTTCTTGGTTGACCAGTTGGTTTGCAAAGAACTCCAAGAGAGACTCGCTCTGTACCTGATATGTTTTACATCATCAAAGATTGTTGAAAGCTTGGAGAATGGACTGTCTAATGTGTGGTTAATGTTTCTGAAGAGTGAATGATGGAAATCTTGTGCTGTTTTATGAATCAATAAGTATTCCTTACCTCTGTTGTTTCAATTTCACATATGCTTAAGTCACATAACAAAAGTCTGGTTTAGAATTTGCTTACCTGCACTCTCTGCTTAGTCTCTGTGGCTTCTTAATGTTTTCCTCTTGATTTAGGCATAAATATGGATTCCTTCTGGCTCATATTTGCTCTATTTCCCATATGAATGACTGTTATCTGGGAATTCTTAGCTGCTCCCAGGTAGGGCTTGTTTATCTTCCCTCTGCTAACCTGATTGAGAGATTCTTTGTTGCCTTTCATTCCTTAGCCTTCAATCCATCTTCATTTAGCCTGAGTATTGTTTCATGAGAAACTACCTTGCCCCTCTTTCCTCTTGTGACCAAGAAAACGTACCAGCAGTCCTACTCCACGACTCCATGCCCAATGGTTCCAAACTTATCACACTATGCATTGCCTCTCTACTTGAAAGCATCATCCTTCCATCCAAACACAAACAAACAAAACCCCTTGAACCCAATAACTAGCCTAAAATCATCATCAACGAAGCTAAATCATTAAGAGAGAGCCCTCTCTGATTGCAAGTGGGCTAGAAGCTCCAGTCCAAAGGTTTTTTTGTGGTTACCTCGGCCGTATCCCTTCAGGAGTTTAGGGACAACCTAAGTGTTAACATAATGGCGACTCCGCTGGGGACTTCCTCAGATAATCTCACAAATCCAGTCCAAAGCTCCACTGAGGAAGAATATTGCCTTTAAAAAGTTTTTGTTTAACCTATATTGTTAGAAAAAATCCCCAAAAAAAAAAAACAAGCTAGAAGTTGGCTCCCAAAAGGCATTCACGTTATACAAGTTCAAATCCGGACCCAAATCCCCCAGCTGTTTTTGAAAATCCCAATATAATCCTTAAGATCCTTAGAAAACAAGAGCAACAAGAAGTTTTGATTACTTCTAGTCCTAAAACAGTTCAGCCTAGCTGTTTTCCAACCCCTGTTAAAGTTCTATTTCGTTCAAACCCTACTTCCCCTTGTTGATCATCTTCTTCTCCAAGTATCGTTTCCACACCTCCGCTCACTACACATACCACCACTACTACTCCTATTATCCCAGTCGTTCCAGTTGTTCCACTTATCCCTCTTGTTCCACTTATCCCTGTTAATATGGCTAACAGATATGCACCTTTACAGTTTCCTGCAAATCCCAGGGCTGTGCCTTAGGATTACCAAACTAAAATAAATTATTTTGATGGCACAAGTGCCTGCACAGCCCTTCAGCATACAAAGAAAATGTAGGACTATTTTGAAAGTTATGAGATTGATGATGATAGTGTGAGAATGAAAATTTTTGTTCAAAGTTTAACAGGCGACATCAGGACTTGGTTTAGAGCACTCCAACCAATTCCATAGTAGACCCTCAAGCCTTAGACTAGTCATTTATCAACGGATGGGAGAAAAAGAAAGACCCCTTGCACATATTATCTGAATATGACACTATCAAAAGAGGCCCTCAAGAGACTGTCTTGGACTACTGTGCAAGGTTTAATAATGTTTATAATGCAATACCACAGAATTTAAGACCCCCACCTGATCTTGCTTTGCAAAAATTCCCTTATGGTTTTGAGACCGATATGGCTTATCAGTTAAGGGAAAGAGCCCCTCAAAGCCTTGCAGAGATGAAAAATGTTGTTGTTAGTGTGGAGGCAAACCTAATTGCCAAAAGAAACAGAGCTAGAATCGAGAGAAGAACTACCTTTAAGGAAGAACCCTCAGCCTTAGACCAGAGACTAGATGCTATTATCAGTGGCATGCACAGGCTGGGAGATAGAGTGGAAAGTTTTGAGAGGAAATCATCATGGGAAGGAAAACAACCTAACACCATAAGGAACCAAAATTTTAGGAAAACTTAGAACACAAACGCTGGTAGGTCTAGCCCAGACTGTGATATAAGACCTCCTTTCTAAGAACACTACACAGATGCATCCACTTCTAGTGAGCCCACAGAATAGACTCACATGAATTTGATAGATTCAAAGAATGAGCAACAGATTTTTCTCACTCAAGAATATCAAGACTACCATGATGTAAATCAATTTCAGACTAAGTCTGGGCAGTCTTTTGATTTTAAACAAGGCTATGATTCTGCTGTGTATGAGGTTCACAAAGAATATAAGCTGAGAACAAGAACCATTGATATCCCTTCACCTAGCAAAACAAAAGAGAGCAAACAACCCAACAAGATTAAAGGCAAGGTCATCATAAAGGAACCAGCTGATATTTCTGTCCCAAACCCGCACCAAGTGACTGTAGAGGATATAACAGACATGCAACCTTCTATTGATCAGCCTCTACCTCCTTCTTCTCCAAAAGAAGATTTGAAGAACACTCCTAAAAATCTTTCCAAAACAGAAATACCTCAAAGGGTCAGTCACCATAACACAGATAATAAAAAGGAAAACACAGAAAATACTCTTGAAAAGTAGAAATCTGCTATTGCTAACGCAAAGATTCCTTCGGAGAAACCATTTAATTTAGAAGCAGAGATTGGAAAACTTAAGATATCCATTCCCCTCTCAGAACTTGCCAAACATGATGTTTATAGGCAACAAATTCAAAGGTCACTTCAAATGCCAGAGGTCAGGGATGATGTAAATGTTTTGGATGATACCCCTGAGCTGCTGTTTGGTCTGGAAGTTAATGCAAAATCAACATATGGATCTGTTCCACCCTTTTATGTCAGTTTTCACATACATGAAAAAATCCTTCATAATGCTATGTTTGACTCAGGTGCCTCACACAATCTTATGCCCAAATCTGTAATGGAAAAGCTAAACCTTGATGTCGCAAGACCCTACAAAGATCTATACTCCTTTGACTCAAGTCAAGTCAAGTTTTTAGGCTTAATCAAAGACCTTTGTGTGTCTTTAGTCCAATTTCCCAACAAGACAATCCTAATGGATGTAGTAGTTGCTAACATTCCAACAAAATATGGCATGCTCCTCTAAACATCATGGGGAGCAAACTCCAAGGATCCCTCCAACTTGACCTCTCTTATGCCATTCTTTCTGTCTTTGGGCAACCAAAGAGACTGTACAAGGAAACGTTGATGAAGTATATGGTACGTAGTGAGGAAAAGCCCCAAAATTTTCCAATTTACTCAATCCATTCTAATATGGATTCATTTATTCTTTTTAATGACAACACCAGTCCTCCAACAAATGAGAAGCCTTTAGCTTTAGAGCTAGAAACATGCATAAACGAGGAATCAATTGCCCATGCCCATGAAATGGTCACAACAGTCAAGGCAACCAACAAACAAGAAGAACCTCCCCAAACAGAAATTTTAAATTTCTCCAATCCTAAAATGATTGAAACTCTTAATACTAAACTCAAGCAAGAAATCACATGGTATTTGGAGTTTGATGGTTCTATTAACAAGTTAGGAGCAGGGGCAGGGATATGGATTCACAATACACATGACAATCATGCAGAAGGCCATGCCTATAGACTAAATTTCAGATGTACCAACAACATGGCAGAGTATGAGGCTCTCCTCTTAGGCCTAAAATTGCTTAAAGTTCTAGGAGCCACAAAAGTGTCCATTCTAGGTGACTCCGATTTAATCATACAACAAATCAAAGGTAACTTTGTTACTAATGATAATAGAATGAGGGCCTATAGGATTGCTACCACAAAAATACTCAATTCCTTCACCGAATCCGAGCTTGCCAAGATTTCTAGAAACCATAACATACATGCACACAGCCTAGCCACTTTTGCTAGTACATGCAAGCTTCCCTTTGAGCCAAATCATCATTTTACTGCTGAGATAAACATAGGCCTCCTGTCCTTAACAATATTAAAGATTGGCAAATATTTGAAAATGATGCCCAGATTAACAATTTCATCACTCTTGAGGGCGAGTTTTCAAATTTAAACATTGACATGGAGGCCATGAACAATTCCCAACAACAAACAAATGAAAATCAGTAGGCTGTAACAGCTACAACAGCAAAACAAATCCTTAACCCAACTATTTTTTATAATGCAAACATAGAAGAGCTTAAACAAATGCATTTAGAGGAAACAGCCAAAGTAGAGGCTGAGTTCATTGATCTAAAAGATAACTTTTTTCCTGCTGGCCTCACTCCACTAGAAGACATGTTTGATGACAATGATGTGCCCGAAAAGACAAAAATGGAGCCTTTAGATGCTGCTATAGAAGAACACAATATAGGGACAGCAGAAAAGCCCAAAATGATTAAGTTGTCCAAAAATATGCCCCCTGATCAAAAACCAAAGTATGTGGATTTGTTCGAAGAGTTCCAAGATGTATTTGCTTGGAGTTATGAGGACTTGAAGCCCTATGACACCTCAGTGATTCAACATACCATCCCCTTAAAACCAAATCAATGGCCCTTCAAACAAAAACTTAGAAGAATTAACCCTCCCCTCATTGAAAAAGAAGTGAAGAAAATGTTTGAAGTAGGTATCATAGCACCCATCAGATTTTCTGAATGGGTGTCCAATCTGGTCCCCACAAGGAAAAATCGGTGGACATCATACTATGTATAGACCTAATAAACTTAAACCAGGTCTCTTTAAAAGACCACTATCCTTTGCCTAAAATGGAACATATCCTACAAAGAGTAGTGGGGTCATCTAGAATCTCTCTATTAGATGGCTTTTCAGGTTTCAATCAAATACTTGTTCACCCAGATGACCAAGAGAAGACAGCCTTTACCACACCGTGGGGAAAATTTAAGTATGTTAAAATGCCTTTTGGGCTAAAGAACGCTGGTGCCACCTTTCAAAGGGCAATGGATATTGCATTTTCCAAGGAAATCCATGAATTCCTTGTTGTCTATCTTGATGACTTAACCCCTTTCTCCAAATCTGATCAAGAGCACCTCAAACACTTAAGCCAAATCTTCGTGACATGTAGGAAATATGGCATTTCCTTGAACCCCAAGAAGTCCTTGTTTGGCCTTGAGGAAGGTAAGTTGTTAGGCCAGATCATTTCAAAAGATGGTATCAGAATTGATCCGGAAAGGATCCAAGCCATCCTCCAAATTCCCTACCCAAGAAACATAAAAAAGTTGCAAGCATTCCTTGGAAAGATCAATTTCCTAAGGAGGTTTAACCCAAATTTAGCCGAATTGATAAGAATGTTAAGCAACATGTTAAAAAGGGATGCCAAGGTAAGATGGTCTCTTGAAACCAAGAAAGCTTTTGATAGTATCAAAGCTGCCTTGACTCAAACGCTTGTCCTCACAAGTCCACAATTTGACAAAGATTTTATCATTTTTTCTTTTGAATCTGAGCACACTATAGCGGCTGTCCTTTTGCAAAAAGATGATCAAGGAAATGAAAATCCAATTGCATTTTTCAGCCGAGCCATAAGAGATGCACCCTTGAAATACGAAATCATGGAGAAGCAAGCCTATGCCCTTGTCAAGGCTATAAAAGACTTCAGAGTTTATATTTTATATTCACATGTGATTGCCTATGTCCCGAACTCTGTTGTAAAAGACATATTAACTCAAGAGGGACTAGAAGGAAAAAGAGGCAAGTGGATTGCCAGCATTCTTAAATGTGACATTGAGATAAAACCCACCAAGCTGATAAAGGGACAAGGTTTAGCCAAGCTAATGTCTGAAACAAATTTTCAGGCCTTAGACATTAACCAACTGGACAATGAACAGGAGCTAGCGACTCCACAGATCAGTGAACCTATTGACAATCGCCATAGTATGCTGATATTTGCTTTGTATTGTTAAACCTGTGTGCTCCCCCAGGGTTTTCCAGAACCATAAAAAGATTTTTCAAGATGAAATCTCTAAAGTTTTGTGTCATAGACGGTGCATTATATTGGAGAAATCAAGAAGGCATATTGCTAAACTGTTTAACTATAAATGAAACTAACAACATCATGAAAGAGTTTCATTCTCGAGACTGTGGAGGACATTTATACTGGAAGTCCACTGCTGACAAGATTTTAAGGGCTGGTTATTATTGGCCCTCCCTATTTGCAGATATCAATAAATTTGTTGTTTCATGTCACAAATGCCAAATCTTTGAAGGGAAAGAAAATTTCTGCCTTTGCCCCTTAAGCCCATCTCAACCGAAAAGCCTTTTCAGCAATGGGGCCTTGACTTCATTGGAGAAATCCATTCCTCTTCTTTAGGCCAGCACAAGTGGATTTTAACAGTGACCGATTATTTCACCAAGTGGATTGAAGCCATCCCATGTAGGCAAGCCAATGACTCCACTATTATCCGATTCCTTGAGGACAATATCCTTTCCATATTTGGCTGCCCTGAGAAAATGATCACTGACAATGCTGTTGCCTTCAAATCCAAAAAAATGATCAACTTCTACCATAAATTTCACATTACCTTGGGCCACTATACAGCCTACTACCCTCAAGGTAATGGCTTGGCCGAATCCTCCAACAAAAGCCTCATCAACATCATAAAGAAATTGCTGGAAGAAAACAAAAAGAACTGGCATAGGAAGCTCACAAATGACCTGTGGGCAGACAGACTTTCAACCAAGAGATCCATTGGGATGAGCCCTTATGAGCTAGTATAGGAGATTCAGGCTGAACCAAATGAAATTCAAAGAAGAATTAATGAGACCATTCATCTTTAGTAAACTAGAGGGAAAGTGTATGACAAAGCTTAGATTTTGCAAGAGAAACTCAAAAAGATGTTTGATAAGAGAGCCAAGGCTAATGATTTCTATGTTGGCAGCAAAGTTCTAAGGTGGGATTCATGAAGAGAAGACAAGGGCAAACATGCAAAATTTTCTTTTCTTTGGAAAGGTCCATTCATTATCAGCGTTGTGCAAGGCAACAACACATATTTCCTCAAATCTGTAGATGGTAGCACAACTAAAGAGGGCCTTGTAAATGGCCGAATGTTAAAGCATTATCATGATCCATTTTGTTAAGAATCTCCCAGCGGTATCATGTCTGTACATAAATGTTTGTATATATCAGCACTTTGTTTTATTTTTTGTGTAACAGTCTGGATGATAGAGCACGCAGAAGAAAGCAGGTAGTGCTATACAGTGCACAAGCAATTCAGTTGAGGGAAAGTGTTGTTCTCATTCCAGAGTTTCAAGGGACTAATAGTCATCACTAAGAAATTTCAATCTACAGAAACAATAGAAGATCAAGGCAGTCTGACCTGTTGCTCTTGACTTTTCACAAGGAAAAGCCATCCCCAAGTGGAGCCACTGTAAGCCTCCTGCTGCAGCAGAATACTCATCTTTCATGATTGACATTTTTACATGCCAAATATGTCATATTTTGCGTGTTGCAATGTTCCATATTTGCTACAAAGGCCAAGGAAGGATGCCCTGAGTGTGTGCTAGCCTAAATGCCACTGTTGTATTCCAATTTTGATGTGCTATTCTATTTTTGAAGAATTTTCAGTTCAAGGGAGATCCAAACTATTTAATCTTTGTCTCCCTAGGTTTCAATTTCTTGTTTTAGAATATAGAGAATGAATATCTATCCAAACAGCTTAATCTTGACAGATTCTTAGATAGGTAGAGAAGCAAGGGTGCTCAACAGCCTAAACTGAGCCCCTGGATGAAATAAGTATAGATGTAGATAGAAGGACAGTAAAAAATAAAAAGTTGAAAAGTTGCGTTTGCTAGTTCAAGTGCACCAAAACCGAAAGAAGAAACAAATGCTAGGTAAGTAAGCTGGGTAAGTAGTTTTGTGGTTGCAGAGCTCAAGCTATGTGATCCATTTCATGTTTTCAAGTGCTATATCTATTTGGGTCACAAGTTAGAGGCAATTTCCATTTGAAGGACTTCAAGCGAGGCATGTCTAATTCCCCCTTCTTCTTATTTCCCAAATCACTCACTAACATCTCCTCGAGGACCTTGGGACTTCCCCAACAAAGTCCTGCCTTCAGCTCATTTGTGTGAAATATCAAGTCAAGTTTTGACTTTCCTCAATGAAAAGAAGCCACATTTCTTGTGTAAAATCATTTCTTCATATCACATTCAAATCACATGTTTAAGTTCTAGATATTGAACTTGGCATCTTCTCCCCTACACTTCACCTCACAAGTTCATATTATCTCCTAATTCTATTATTTAGCTTCCTAAATCATTTCCCTATCCCCTATTATGCAAAAACTATATAAAATCCCGAAACTATTAAATAGCCCCTCCCTTGGCACTATAGCCATATTTATCAAGTCCGGGAAGCAGTAGTCCATCTGGGGCTCCTACTAACCCATTCGCTTCCTAACCTGCAGTTAGTTTGACATCTGGTCACACTAACAACCATTTACCCTTAACGCTAACCCTCCAAAAACCATGCTCCGCCCTTTCTCCTAAAGTCCCGCATGTAAATATTTGATCCCGCTTAGATATAACCCAAAACCCACTTTTCTAAGGTTTTTCCCCCTCCGCCGAATTAAATAAAAATAAAAGGCGCGTGGGCCCCGTCCTTATCCCTCTGTCGCCTTACCTTTCCCGTCGACCATCAAATATGGCGTACCCTAGATCTACGGTGGGCGGGTCTTTTCCTGCCCCGATATGCCGAGGGTTAATGTCCGAGAGATGGGCGACTTTCCCGTCGTACTCCCGCCACGCGTCACCCTCCTGGTTGTGGTGAAGCCCCCCCTTCCGAAACCGCTTCTGCATAAAAGCAGTGGACCACAAACCAGAAACTGCCCTCCCTTGTATGATGTCATTGCCAGGTCACCCTGCCACGTCACCCCACCAGGTCACCTTGCCACTATGTTGTACCTTCACCATGTCATCAGCCTGTGTCGGCCTCCTGCCACTGTGTCCTATGCCACATCACTACCACTGTACTGCCACGTCATCACCCTACCGAACTGTCACAACACCTCGCTGACATCACCCTACTTACGTCACCTCCATAATGGGTCCCACTGCTGACGTCATGCTGATGTCATCCGCTGTACCGCTGACGTCACCCTCCAAAAAAGCACGCAAGTGCGAAATCGATGCAACAGAAGCCCGAATTCAAAATCGCGCATCGCTATGGGAAATATGCCAAAATGGGGAATCTTTATTTTCAGCAATCGTTTTTGCCTCGAAAGGGAAGATAAGGGGCGATTTAACAATTTTTAGCATGTCAGCTGAGAGAGAGAGTCCAGATTCAAGTATTAAAAAGTATCAAAGCAGAAATGAAGCCAAATTGCATGTCAAAGAGTATCAGTGTTGTGGCAAAGTGTATCAGTCATCAATATCAGTGGAGAACTTAACATCAAAGTAGAGGAGCATTAAAGACCATCCAAACAAAGTCAATGAATACCAGAACAGAGTTAAAGGCAATTAAATCCGAGTCATATAAGATTTAATGAGATCCAATGCCACTCAGCAGCAACTGAACCGGATAAGGATGGCAATTCAAGTGATTTAAAGCCCAGACTTTGCAAAAACAATGTAAGAAGACACATGAAGGCGGTGCTGCAATGCTCAAAGCACAGTGATTGTAGAAGCAGTGCATCAAGCCACCAAGGACACCATGTTAATTCATTTTGATCCGGCTGCCTCTAGTGCAACTCGATAGATATTTACTTGCATTTAATTTCAACACAAGTTTAGGTTTAAAATGCTTTTTCCCACAGACCTGTTTAGGTCAGTTGTAATAAATACTTTTAGATATTTTTCCTATAAAGACAACCCTGAACAATGTAATGAGGGTGGTTGTTGTTGGTTGACTGGTTGGTTTGCAAAGAAATCCAAGAGAGACTCGCTCTGTACCTGATATGTTTTACATAATCAAAGATTGCTGAAAGCTTGGAGAATGGACTGTCTGATGTGTTGTTAATGTTTCTGAAGAGTGAATGAGGGAAATCTTGTGCTGTTTTATGAATCAATAAGTATTCCTTACCTCTGTTGTTTCAATTTCACATATGCTTAAGTCACAGAACAAAAGTCTGGTTTAGAATTTGCTTACCTGCACTCTATGCTTAGTTTCTGTGGCTTCTTAATGTTTTCCTCTTGATTTAGGCATAAATATGGATTCCTTCTGGCTCATATTTGCTCTATTTCCCATATGAATGACTGTTATCTGGGAATTCTTAGCTTCTCCTAGGTAGGGCTTGTTTATCTTCCCTCTGCTAACCTAATTTAGAGATTCTTTGTTGCCTTTCATTCCTTAGCCTTCAATCCATCTTCATTTAGCCTGAGTATTGTTTCATGAGTAGCTACCTTGCCCCTCTTTCCTCTTGTGACCAAGAAAACGCGCCAGCAGTCTTACTCCATGACTCCATGCCCAATGGTTCAAAACTTATCACACTATGCATTGCCTCTCTACTTGAAAGCATCATCCTTCCACCCAAACACAAACAAAAAAAACCCCTTGAACCCAATAACTAGCCTAAAATCATCATAAACAAAGCTAAATCATTAAGAGAGAGCCCTCTCTGATTGCAAGTGGGCTAGAACCTGCAGTCCAAAGGTTTGTTTGTGGTTACCTCGGCCGTATCCCTTCAGGAGCTTAGGGACAACCTAAGTGTTAACATAATGGCGACTCCGCTGGGGACTTCCTCAGATAATCTCACAAATCCAGTTCAAAGCTCCACTGAGGAAGAATCTAACCTTTAAAAAGTTTCTGTTTAACCTATATTGTTAGAAAAAATCCCCCCAAAAAAATACAATCTAGAAGTTGGCTCCCAAAAGGCATTCACATTATACAAGTTCAAATCTAGACCCAAATCCCCCAGCTGTTTTTGACAATACCAATATAATCCTTAAGATCCTTAGAAAATAAAAGAAACAAGAAGGTTTGTCTACTTCTAGTCCTGAAACAGTTCAGCCTAGCTGTTTTCCAACCCCTGTTAAAGCTCTGTTTCGTTCAAACCCTACTTCCCCTTGTTCATCATCTTCTTCTCCAAGTACCGTTTCCACACCTCCGTTCACTACACATACCACCACTACTACTCCTATTATCCTAGTCGTTCTAGTTGTTCCACTTATCCCTGTTAATATGGCTAACAGATATGCACCTTTACAGTTTCCTGCAAATCCCAGGGCTATGCCTCAGGATTACCAAACTAAAATAAATGATTTTGATGGCACAAGTGTCTGCACAACCCTTCAGCATACAAAGAAAATGTAGGACTATTTTGAAAGTTATGAGATTGACAATGATAGTGTGAGAATGAAAATTTTTGTTCAAAGTTTAACATGCGACATCAGGACTTGGTTTAGAGCACTCCCAACCAATTCCATAGTAGACCCTCAAGCCTTAGAACAATCATTTATAGACAGATGGGAGAAAAAGAAAGACCCCTTTCACATATTATCTGAATATGACACTATCAAAAGAGGCCCTTAAGAGATTGTCTTGGACTACTGTGCAAGGTTTAATAATGTTTATAATGAAATACCACAGAACTTAAGACCCCCACCTGATCTTGCTTTGTACAAATTCCCTGATGTTTTTGAGACCGATATGGCTTATCAGTTAAGGGAAAGAGCCCCTCAAAGCCTTGCAGAGATGCAAAATGTTGTTGTTAGTGTGGAGGGAAATCAGAACACAAACGCTGGTAGGTCTAACCCAAACCGTGATATAAGACCTCCTTTCCAAGAAAAATACACAGATGCAGCCACTTCTAGTGAGCCCACAGAAGAGACTCACATGAATTTGATAGATTCGAAGAATGAGCAATAGATTTTTCTCACTCAAGAATATCAAGACTACCATGATGTAAATCAATTTCAGACTAAGTCTAGGGAGTCTTTTGATTTTAAACAAGGCTAGGATTCTGCTGTGTATGAGTTCCACAAACAATATAAGCTTCAGAACAAGAACCATTGATATCCCTGCACCTAGCAAAACAAAAGAGAGCAAACAACCCAACATGATTAAAGGCAAGGTCATCATAATGGAACCAGCTGATATTTCTGTCCCAAACCCGCACCAAGTGACTGTAGAGGATATAACAGACATGCAACCTTCTATTCATCAACCTCTACCTCCTTCTTATCCAAAAGAAGATTTGAACAACACTCCTAAAAATCTTTCCAAAACAGAAATACCTCAAAGGGTCAGTCACCATAACGCAGATAATCACAAGGAAAACACAGAAAATTCTCTAGAAAAGGAGAAATTTGCTACTGCTAACGCAAAGATTCCTTTGGAGAAACCATTTCATTTAGAAGCAGAGATTGGAAAACTTAAGATATCCATTCCCCTCTCAGAACCTACCAAACATGATGTTTATAGGAAACAAATTCAAAGGTCACTTCAAATGCCGGAGGTCAGGGATGATGTAAATGTTTTGGATGATACCCCTGAGCTGCTGTTTGGTCCGGAAGTTAATGGAAAATCAACATATGGATCTGTTCCACCCTTTTATGTCAGGTTTCACATACTTGAAAAAATCTTGCATAATGCTATGTTTGACTCAGGTGCCTCACACAATCTTATGCCAAAATCTGTAATGGAAAAGCTAAACCTTGATGTCACAAGACCCTACAAAGATCTATACTCCTTTGACTCAAGTCAGGTCAAGTGTTTAGGCTTAATCAAAGACCTTTGTGTGTCTTTAGTCCAATTTCCCAACAAGACAATCCTAATGGATGTAGTATTTGCTGACATTCCAACAAAATATGGCATGCTCCTCTCAAGATCATGGGGAGCAAAACTCCAAGGATCCCTCCAACTTGACCTCTCTTATGCCACTATTTCTGTCTTTGGGCAGCTAAAGAGACTGTACAAGGAAACACTGATGAAGTATGTGGTAAGTAGTGAGGAAAAACCCCAAAATTTTCCAATTTACTCAATCCATTCTAATATGGATTCATTTATTCTTTTTAATGACAACACCAGTCCTCCAACAAATGAGAAGCCTTTAGCTTTAGAGCTAGAAACATGCATAAATGAGGAATCAATTGCCCATGCCCATGAAATGGTCACAACGGTCAAGGTAACCAACAAACAAGAAGAACCTCCCCAAACAAAAATTTTAAATTTGTCCAATCCTAAAATGACTGAAACTCTTAATACTAAACTCAAGCAAGAAATCACATGGTATTTGGAGTTTGATGGTTCTGTTAACAAGTTAGGAGCAGGGGCAGGGATATGGATTCATAATACACATGACAATCATGCAGAAGGCCATGCCTATAGACTAAATTTCAGACGTACCAACAACATGGCAGAGTATGAGGCTCTCCTCTTAGGCCTAAAATTGCTGAAAGTTCTAGGAGCCACAAAAGTGTCCATTCTAGGTGACTCCGATTTAATCATACAACAAATGAAAGGTAACTTCGTTACTAATGATAATAGAACGAGGGCCTATATGACTGCTACCACAAAAATACTCAATTCCTTCACCGAATCCGAGCTTGCCAAGATTTCTAGAAACCATAACATACATGCACACAGCCTAGCCACTTTTGCTAGTACATGCAAGCTTCCCTTTGAACCAAATCATCATTTTACTGCTGAGATAAAACATAGGCCTCCTGTCCTGAACAATATTAAAGATTGGCAAATATTTGAAAATGATGCCCAGATTAACAATTTCCTCACTCTTTAGGGCGAGTTTTCAAATTTAAACATTGACATGGAGGCCATGAACAATTCCCAACAACAAACAAATGAAAATCAGCAGGTTGTAACAACTGGAACAGCAAAACAAATCCTTAACCCAACTATTTTTGATAATGCAAACATAGAAGAGCTGAAACAAATGCATTTAGAGGAAACAACCAAAGCAGAGGCTGAGTTCATTGATCTAAAAGATAACTTTTTGCCTGCTGGCCTCACTCCATTAGAAGACATGTTTGATGACAATGATGTGCCCAAAAATCCAAAAATGGAGCCTTTAGATGCTGCTATAGAAGAACACAATATAGGGACAGCAAAAAAGCCCAAAATGATTAAGTTGTCCAAAAATCTGCCCCCTGATAAAAAACCAAAGTATGTGGATTTGTTCAAAGAGTTCCAAGATGTATTTGCTTGGAGTTATGAGGACTTGAAGTCCTATGACACCTCAGTGATTCAACATACCATCCCCTTAAAACCAAATCAATGGCCCTTCAAACAGAAACATAGAAGAATTAACCCTATGCTTCTTCCCCTCATTTAAAAAGAAATGAAGAAAATGTTTGAAGCAGGTATCATAGCACCCATCAGATTTTCTGAATGGGTATCCAATCTGGTCCCCACAAGGAAAAAATCGGGGGACATCAGATTGTGTGTAGACCTAATAAACTTAAACCAGGTCTCCTTAAAATACCACTATCCTTTGCCTAAAATGGACCATATCCTACAAAGAGTAGTGGGGTCATCTAGAATCTCTCTATTAGATGGCTTTTCAGGTTTCAATCAAATACTTGTTCACCCGGATTACCAAGACAAGACAGCCTTTACCACACCGTGGGGAACATTTAAGTATGTTAAAATTCCTTTTGGGCTAAAGAACGCTGGTGCCACCTTTCAAAGGGCAATGGATATTGCATTTGCCAAGGAAATCCATGAATTCCTTGTTTTCTATCTTGATGACTTAACTCCTTTCGCCAAATCTGATCAACAGCACCTCAAACACTTAAGCCAAATCTTCGTGACATGTAGGAAATATGGCATTTCCTTGAACCCCAAGAATTCCTTGTTTGGCCTTGAGGAAGGTAAGTTGTTAGGCTAGATCATTTCAAAAGACGGTATCAGAATTGATCTGGAAAGGATCCAAGCCATCCTCCAAATTCCCTACCCAGGAAACATAAAAGAGTTGCAAGCATTCCTTGGAAAGATCAATTTCCTAAGGAGGTTTATCCCAAATTTAGCCGAATTGATAAGACTATTAAGCAACATGTTAAAAAAGGATGCCAAGGTAAGATGGTCTCTTGAAACCAAGCAAGCTTTTGATAGTATCAAAGCTGCCTTGACTCAAACGCCTGTCCTCACAAGTCCAGAATTTGAAAAAGATTTTATCATTTTTTCTTTTGGATCTGAGCACACTATAACGGCTGTCCTTTTGCAAAATGATGATCAAGGAAATGAAAAGCCAATTGCATTTTTCAGCCGAGCCTTAAGAGATGCACCCTTGAAATACCAAATCATGGAGAAGCAGGCCTATGCCCTTGTCAAGGCTATAAAAGACTTAAGAGTTTATATTTTATATTCACATGTGATTGGCTATGTCCCAAACTCTGTTGTAAAAGGCATATTAACTCAAGAGGGACTAGAAGGAAAAAGAGGCAAGTGGATTGCCTGCATTCTTGAATATGACATTGAGATAAAACCCACCAAGCTGATAAAGGGACAAGTTTTAGCCAAGCTAATGTCTGAAACAAATTTTTAGGCCTTAGACATTAACCAACCAGACAATGAACAGGAGCTAGTGACTCCACAGATTAGTGAAACATTTTGACAATCCCCAGGGTATGCTGATATTTGCTTTGTATTGTTAAACCTGTGTGCTCCCCCAGAGTTGTCCAGAACCAAAAAAAGATTTTTGAAGATGAAAGCTCTAAAGTTTTGTGTCATAGGCGGTGCATTATATTGGAGAAATGATGAAGGCATATTGCTAAATTATTTAACTATAAATGAAATTAACAACATCATGAAAGAGTTTCATTCTGGAGACTGTGGAGGACATTTATATTGGAAGTCCACTGCTGACAAGATTTTAAGAGCTGGTTATTATTGGCCCTCCCTATTTGCAGATATCAAGAAATTTTCTGTTTCATGTCACAAATGCCAAATCTTTGAAGGGAAAAGAAAATTGCTGCCTTTGCCCCTTAAGCCCATCTCAACCGAAAAGCCTTTTCAGTAATGGGGTCTTGACTTCATTGGAGAAATCCATCCCTCTTCTTCAGGCCAGCACAAGTGGATTTTAACAGCGACCGATTATTTCACCAAGTGGATTGAAGCCATCCCATGTAGGCAAGCCAATGACTCCACTATTATCTGATTCCTTTAGGACAATATCCTTTCCAGATTTGGCTGCCCTGAGAAAATGATCACTGACAATGCTGCTGCCTTCAAATCCAAAAAAATGATCAACTTCTGCCATAAATTTCACATTACCTTGGGCCACTATACAGCCTACTACCCTCAAGGTAATGGCTTGGCCGGATCCTCCAACAAAAGCCTCATCAACATCATAAAGAAAGTGCCGGAAGAAAACAAAAAGAACTGGCATAGGAAGCTCACAATTGCCCTATGGGCAGACAGACTTTCAACCAAGAGATCCATTGGGATGAGCCCTTATGAGCTAGTATATGGCATGGAAGCCAGATTTCCTTCATCTTTGGGCATTCCTACTATCAAATTGTTACAGGAGATTCAGGCTGAACCAAATGACATTCAAAGAAGAATTAATGAGACCATTCATCTTCAGCAAACCAAAGAGAAAGTGTATGACAGAGCTTAGATTTTGCAAGAGAAACTCAAAAAGATGTTTGATAAGAGAGCCAAGGCTAAGGATTTCTGTGTTGGCAGCAAAGTTCTAAGGTGGGATTCACGAAGAGAAGACAAGGGCAAACATGCAAAATTTGATTTTCTTTGGAAAGGTCCATTCATTATCAGCGTTGTGCAAGGAAATAACACATATTTCCTCAAATCTGTAGATGGTAGCACAGCTGAAGAGGGCCCTGCAAATTGTCGAATGTTAAAGCATTATCATGATCCCTTTTGTTAAGAATCTCCCAGTGGTATCATGTCTGTACATAAATGTTTGTATATATCAGCACTTTGTTTTATTTTTTGTGTAACAGTCTGGATGATAGAGCACGCAGAAGAAAGCAGGCAGTGCTATACAGTTCAAAAGCAATTCAGTTGAGCGAAAGTGTTGTTCTCATTCCAGAGTTTCAAGGGACTAATAGTCAGCACTAAGAAATTTTAATCTACAGCAACAATAGAAGATCAAGGCAGTCTGACCTGTTGTTCTTGACTTTTCACAAGGAAAAGCCATCCCCAAGTGGAGCCAATGTTAGCCTCCTGCTGTAGCAGGTTACTCATCTTTCATGATTGACATTTTTACATGCAAAATATGTCATACTTTGCATGTTGCAATGTTCCATATTTGCTATAGAGGCCAAGGAAGGATGCCCTGAGTGTGTGCTAGCCTAAATGCCACTGTTGTATTCCAATTTTGATGTGCTATTCTATTTTTGAAGAATTTTCAGTTCAAGGGAGGTCCAAACTATTTAATCTTGGTCTCCCTAGGTTTCAATTTCTTGTTTTAGAATATAGAGAATGAATATCTGTCCAAACAACTTAATCTTGGCAGATTCTTAGATAGGTAGAGAAGCAAGGGTGCTCAACAGCCTAATCTGAGCCCCTGGATGAAATAAGTATAGATGTAGATAGAAGGACAGTAAAAAAGAAAAAGTTGAAAAGTTGGGTTTGCTAGTTCAAGTGCACCAAAACCAAAAGAAGAAAAAAATGCTAGGTAAGTAAGCTGGGTAAGTAGTTTTGTGGTTGCAGAGCTCAAGCTATGTGATCTATTTCATGTTTTCAAGTGTTATATCTATTTGGGTCACAAGTTAGAGGCAATTTCCATTTGAAGGACTTCAAGCAAGGCATGTCTAATTCCCCCTTCTTCTTATTTCCCAAATCACTCACTAACATCCGCTTGAGGACCTTGGGACTTCCCCAACAATGTCCTCCCTTCAGCTCATTTGTGTGAAATATCAAGTCAAGTTTTGACTTTCCTCAAGGAAAAGAAGCCACATTTCTTGTGTAAAATCATTTCTTCATATCACATTCAAATCACATGTTTAAGTTCCAGATCTTGAACTTGGCGTCTTCTCCCCTACATTTCACCTCACAAATTCATATTATCTCCTAATTCTATTATTTAGCTCCCTAAATCATTTCCCTATCCCCTATTATGCAAAAACTATATAAAATCCCGAAATTATTAAATAGCCCCTCCCTTGGCACTATAGCCATATTTATCAAGTCCGGGAAGCAGTAGTCCATCTGGGGCTTCTACTAACCCATCCGCTTCCTAACCTGGAGTTAGTTTGACATCTGGTCACACTAACAACCATTTACCCTAACCCTCCAAAAACATGCTCTGCCCTTTCTCCTAAAGTCCCGCATGTAAATATTTGATCCCACTTATATATAACCCAAAACCCACTTTTCTAAGGTTTTTCCCCCGCTGCCGAATTAAATAAAAATAAAAGGCGCGCGGGCCCCGTCCTTATCCCTCCGTCGCCTTACCTTTCCCATCAACCGTCAGATCTGGCATACTGTAGATCTACGGTGGGCAGGTCTTTTCCTGCCCCAATATGCCGAGGGTTAGTGTCCGGGAGATGGGCGGCTTTCCTGTCGTACTCCCGCCACGCGTCACCCTCCCGGCTGTGGCAGAGCACCCCCTTCCGAAACTGCTTTTGCATAAAAGCAATGCACCATAAACCAGAAACCGCCCTCCCTTGTATGACATCATCGCCAGGTCACCCTGCCACGTCACCCCACCAGGTCACCTTGCCACTATGTTGTACCTTCACCACGTCATCAGCCTGCGTCGGCCTCCTGCCACCGTGTCCTATGCCACATCACTACCACTGTACTGCCACGTCATCACCATGCCGTACTGCCACATAACCCTGCTGACGTCACCTCCATACTGGGTCCCACTGCTGATGTCATGCTGACGTCATCCACCATACCGCTAACGTCACCCTCCAAAAAAGCACGCAAGTGCGAAATCGATGCAACGGAAGCCCGGATTCAAAATCCCGCATCGCTACGGGAAATATGCCAAAATGGGGAATCTTTATTTTCAGCAATCGTTTTGGTCTCGAAAGGGAAGAAAAGGGGCGATTTAACAGTTTTTAGCATATCAGTAGAGAGAGAGAGTCCTGATTCAAGTATTAAAGAGTATCAAAGCATAAATGAAGCCAAATTGCATGTCAAAGAGGATCAATGTTGTGGCAAAGTGTATCAGTCATCAAATATCAGTGGAGAACTTAACATCAAAGCAAAGGAGCATTAAAGACCATCCAAACAAAGTCAATGAATACCAGAACAGAGTTAAAGGCAATTAAAGCCGAGTCATATCAGATTTAATGAGATCCAATGCCACTCAGCAGCAACTGAACTGCCTAAGGATGGCAATTCAAGTGATTTAAAGCCCAGACTTTGCAAAAACAATGTATGAAGACACATGAAGGCGGCGCTGCAATGCTCAAAGCATAGTGATTGCAGAAGCAATGCATCAAGCCACCAAGGACACCATATTAATTCATTTTGATCCGGCTGCCTCCGACGCAACTCGATAGATATTTACTTGCATTTAATTTCAGCACAAGTTTAGGTTTAAAAAGCTTTTTCCCGCAGACCTGTTTAGGTGAGTTGTAATAAATACTTTTAGATATTTTGCCTATAAAGCCATCCCTGAACAATGTAATGAGGGTGGTTGTTCTTGCTTGACCAGTTGGTTTGCAAAGAACTCCAAGAGAGACTCGCTCTGTACCTGATATGTTTTACATAATCAGAGATTGTTGAAAGCTTGGAGAATGGACTGTCTGATGTGTTGTTAATGTTTCTGAAGAGTGAATGAGGGAAATCTTGTGCTGTTTTATGAATCAATAAGTATTCCTTACCTCTGTTGTTTCAATTTCACAGATGCTTAAGTCACAGAACAAAAGTCTGGTTTAGAATTTGCTTACTTGCACTCTATGCTTAGTTTCTGTGGCTTCTTAATGTTTTCCTCTTGATTTAGGCATAAATATGGATTCCTTCTGGCTCATATTTGCTCTATTTCCCATATGAGTGACTGTTATCTGGGAATTCTTAGTTGCTCCTAGGTAGGGCTCGTTTATCTTCCCTCTGCTAACCTGATTGAGAGATTCTTTGTTGCCTTTCATTCCTTAGCCTTCAATCCATCTTCATTTAGCCTGAGTATTGTTTCATGAGCAGCTACCTTGCCCCTCTTTCCTCTTGTGACCAAGAAAATGCACCAACAGTCTTACTCCACGACTCCATGCCCAATGGTTCGAAACTTATCACACTATGCATTGCCTCTCTACTTGAAAGCATCCTCCTTCCACCCAAACACAAACAAACAAAACCCCTTGAACCCAATAACTAGCCTAAAATCATCATCAACAAAGCTAAATCATTAAGAGAGAGCCCTCTTTGATTGCAGGTGGGTTAGAACCTGCAGTCCAAAGATTGGTTTGTGGTTACCTCGGCTGTATCCCTTCAGGAGCTTAGGGACAACCTGAGTGTTAACATATTGCTCTACACATCCGTTGTCCCACACAACACTCTTTTCTTACATGCATTATGAAGAGACTTCATTTATTATTAGATACTAAATTTATGTTTAAAGTTAAATTAGTTTCATGCATGTGCAAGAAAGCTTCCTCTCCACCCCTATTCCCCACACATATCCCCTCCTCCACACATCCCTCATTCCACACATATTCACAACTCTATGCAACTATTCTCCTGCATAGCTAAATCTATAAAAGTTTAAAATGGAAAAAGTCTAACGTGAAATAAGAGATAAACTTACTAGTAATACTTGTCTTACTCTTAGTGTGGGAGCACTAACTAAAGAAATGCGACCCCCCCCCACATCGTCCCACCCACTTTATGTAAGGGACTTGTTCAAAGCAATTTGTCATTGTCAGTGTCAAAAAAGTCATTGACAAAATGTCCACTCACAAAATTAGTCATTTTTTAATTTTAAAATGATTTTTCAGACACTAGGAAATATTGAATGTAAATTTCTCTCACCAAGAGAATTATGTCACATAAAGCCTCATTCTCAGCAAATTGAAATTTGGAAATAAGATTTCCTAAAATTAGAAAATTACTTATAAATTTATGGGAAAATAAAATTATTAAACATTTTCCCTAAATTTTGATTAAAATTACAAAAATTTACAAAACAATGAAAAATCAATACACTTTGAACACAAAACAAGTACCCTAAAAACCCGGAGTATACCAACTAATAATAAATTATCTCTTGGTATATAAGTGAGTTTGCGTCAAAAGAATATCGCCAACATAATGAGTGGGCAACCACTTGAAAAGTAATTGCTAGACTAATTTAAAACAATAATTGAGTATTCGTGGAATAATAGTAACACCATAATTAAGACTTTTGAATATAAAGATTTTGTCACATCTCTCACGTGCAGCTTATACAATACAGCGTGTAGCTTACGCTATTACAGATAATGATTATAAAAGGATCTTACTTTTCAACGGAAAATTATAACCCTAGTAGGAAACTAATCCTTTGATGGGACCATTTAATTATGATACTGATAAGTATATTATGGTTGGAGTTATAAGATTTATTTATAAAATTTATGGATTTATATGTTATATTATTTAAAATTTATTATATATACGGAGGAACCAAATCTTTTATCGTGTGATTATTTGATTGAGTTTATCATTTGAAAATGATTATGATTTGTTTTTTCTTTTTTTTGAGTGATTTGATTTCTTTAAGACATATATATTTAAGGGTAAGATTAGGTATTGTATATGTAAATAAGACACGTGTTAATTTCAGGTTGAGGTTAAAGGGAATAATATAACTTTTGTACTACATAACACAAGATTAAGATGTTTTAATCATTAATGTGAGGGAAACATGTATTTTTGCGTAAACTCTATGTATATATAGTAATTGAAAGTAGGAAAAATCTTATTTTTGTTTGTACTTTCCATGTTTAACTATGAAGGAGATGTGCAATTTTGTAAGTTTTTAACATGGAGTTGACACATGGCATTTAAATATATTAATAAATAAAAAACATTTTAGTGTTGACCATCAAGAAAACATTTCTATATCACTATATATCTCAATGTTAATCTTTAGGAGAAAAACAATCTAAATAAGAGTTGTTCTTATAAAAACTTTGAACAAGATACTTACACCCTAGGAAATGAAGGTAGCATTTACCTACACACATACTTTAAGGCTAGAATTGCAACTAATCATGTTATTCATCTAAACAATGATTCCGATGTTAATCCTTATGGGTTGAGGATGATATTCTTTTTATTAATAAGTACAAAAGAAAGTTTGGAAATCGGGCCAAGGCTTTATTTGGTACAAAGCTAATCAAGCTATGTAGTTCTCAAGATCTAATAATTTGCGATGGTTTGATTGAATGAGTTGTATCCATGCGTTAGGCAACAATATTCTGGATTATGTGATATCATATATCCATATATACAACCAAATAGTAAATTTCAACCTTTTAAATGACCATGAGCTTGACTCTAGTCATAGGCCTTTATCCCTAGCTCTTATCTTCATCATGCATAATAGCTCAATTGAAGAAAATCTGGTAACTAGAGGTACTTGATTTATGATAAAAATAAAGTTGATATTTTCTTAAAACATTTAATTAGCAAATCACATCTCCTATCTTATTAAACAAAATATTGAAGAGCTCTATCATAATTTTACAACAATCATCTCTACTTCTAGTAAAAAATTCTTGGAATTGGTGTTATGTAAAAGAAAAATAAAATAGTTAACCTTTGGTATGAAAATGACTACAAAAGTATCAAGAAATTCACCAGGGATTTCTTGAATGAGTCTTTAAAATATGATAAACTAAGTGGATACAAATCCCTAGTTAAAAGAAAGAACTACAAACATAGAAAGTAGGAGAAGTTTTTGCGCCTATCCAAGACAATTCCTATATGGCTAGAGAGGTAAATTCTAACTTTTAAAACTAAAGAAAATAATATGATTCCCCAAGAGGATTAGAACTCCTACATCAAAAATATTTATGGATCCCCTATTACCATGAGTGAAATTTCAATTTTTTCTATAGAGGATAAAGCATTTTTAATAGGAGTAATAATGTTTTATGGTTAAACAACACTTAAAAGGGAAAGATAACGGCATTGAAGGCTACCAAGATAAAATATTAAAAATTGGAGGGATTATCCTCGTCCCACAGATACATAAACTCTTTCATTTAGCAGTCAAGGAAGGCTTCCTTAAACCCTAGACTCAAATCTCCATTTTTATTATGATTAACAAATGGAGATAAATCAATACAGTAATTATAGGGTTGATTGTGTTTAGCCTCATATTAGCCAAGATATACAAAAGTACCATGGAAAATAAGATCAACATATAGCATGAAGGTCACACGCAATGAGAAAATTTAGATTTAGAGGCTACCATTAAACTGTAATTCATCCAATTAGGCTTAGGACCATTATAGAGGAGTTTTGCAACAATAAAACTAATCTTATTTAATGTTTATTTATTTATTTTTAATTTTAAAGAAGATTTTGGCATAGTTCCCTCTCGGTTTTAACCCTGTACAATTGTTTGAAACCAGAAAATTACTGAGAGGGTGGTGAAATATTTTATAATTCTTATCAAATATTTAGGCAATTTAAACACATTCACCAGTATAATAATGCATCAATCACAGGAAAATTAAACACAAAATATTGACATGGAAACCTATATCGTACAACGCCACAAATTCATTTTGATTGTGATCTAAATGTAAGCATCAACTCTAAATTAGATCAAATTATGTAGGCAACAACATACAAGAGGCTCCAACCCCCTTCTTTTGCAAGAAACAACTTGTTGGAAGCACAAACCCCTTTATATTTGTGGGCATAAACTTGAAGGACACTCTTGTCCCTCTAATTTGCAAGTAACTACTTACTAAGTGTTATGAAACCAACTCACAAATAGATATTACATCAACAAATTAAGAATTATCCTCTTTGAGGGGGAAACCTTCTTTACAATACATAAATGAACAATTCTTGGATCATACAAATGACAATACCTCCTTTGTATATGTAGGAGTCTAAGGGGTGACAAAATAACCAGAGCTGACATAACAATAATAATGTAAGGACAAAAATAACAATAATGGGCTTCTATGGGGCACAAAAATAAAAATATGGGGGATACACGGGCACAAAATTAACAATAATGGGTTTCTTTGGGGCACAACAATAACGATATGGGGGCTACGTGGACACAAAAATAATAATATGGGGGTACATGGGCACAATAATAACAATACATGCCATACACTAACAATAACAATATCGGAGCTACACTTGTATTATAGGGACCTAACATGCCCCTCTCCTTCAAAAAATTGTTGTCCTCAATGATTGAGTAGTTATGGATGCTTATGTATAAAATTCTCCTCCTCCCATGTGCAACCTTCAGCGGGTAAGTTCATCCACTTAATGAGATACTCTGGAATTGTTCGATCCTGTAGTTGCCAAGTTCTCGTTTCCATGACTGCTTCATGCTCAAATATGTTTTTTCCTTCTTCTTCAAGTGATGCAGGAGCATTCAGCCCAAAGGGAAATTATTGTAAATAATAGACATAGGGGTCATGCATTTGTGGAATTAGTTTCCTAAATTCCAAGTCAGTCTAATATTTAGGCCTTTAAGTGTGATTTAATTCGATATTCTCAAAATAAATAAATAAAACTAGGAGAGATTTTAGGCGTAAAAGCAATGGATGTGGATCATTAAAGGATAAGGAGGCTTTTCTTGTTTTTAAAACAGGAAAAGATGGAATAAAGCCTAAGAGACTTTTGTATGCATTGCATGTAGAGTTTTAGAGCTTTTAGTGGAGTGATTTTAGGATTTCTAGATCATGCTAAGTTTTATAAATTAGGAATCCTCAAAGACATTGAAGATCAGAGAAGGAGTGAGTGAAAGTGTAGTGTAGGAACAGAGATTTTCCTACTTGGACGCCTTCGAGCAGTTTGTAAAGGGCCATCAATTCTAATTATCTGGCCAACACAAGTTTGTAAGTAATTTGTTTTGTTTTAAAATATATATATATATAGATTGGTTGATCATGGAAGTTGTATTTATACTCAATAGCTGGAAGGATGAATATTAATATGACAATTGTAAATCCATGTGAAAGTGTGAATGGTCATTTATATCGATTTTAATGAAAGGAAGAGAGCACCAATGAACTGTGAGCTTCAAAAGGCTCGAGTTAATGTCTGCAAAATCGTTGGAGGTGGCCGTATGGTCGATTGACAGTGGAATAAATCGATGTGTTTGAATAACTGTTGCATAAACTGTGGATTTTAATCCCTTGCTGCATTGATCCCATTTGAAATCGAATCGCTGTTCATGTTAATCTAATTAGTTTTGTGTGGCATATAGTAACTGTGTATTGAAAGGATTACAGTGCACGGTGATTGCTAAAGTTAAGTGGTTGGTGCATAGGCCATTCATGGAAATGGCTCTCGGTCGTTTATAATACCTGGGCGAAAGACAATTTTGAAGACATCGCGGCGGATATTTGACAAGAGAAGCAGGATGGCATTCAAACTCTGGTTTGAATTCAATTTAATATAATTTGAATCGACGTTGATTTCATTCTTGGCTCTTTAAGAAATTGGGCTCGTCGCAGCTGTGATGGTGAGGAAAAATAGCAGCACTGTGATCATGATTATATATGTTCACCGCCAGCAGATGAAAGTCACACCTTGAGTCATATATAGAGTCATATGTGTTGCTGGAGTCGCTATAATGCTTGGGAAATTCTGGGTTCACATGGTGATTCCATTGGTTTGAAATAGAACCTTTCTTATAAATCGTGTACACGACCAGCTATGCGCTCCAAGGCCGAAGCCGATTCCATTTGGGATCCCAACATACACGTCTCCTTTGAGTACTGCCCAGACTGCCCAGATACCTCCGCTGAGAAACATAATGAATGACAAGAAAATGGCATCAAAAAGAGCTGTATATATGTGAGCGTATAAAAGCTGCTTTTCCAGAGGTATAAGTGTATTCTCCAGCGATTAAAAGCATTGAATGGGCAACGTATTCTCCAATTATTGAATCCAAGGTGGATTCTCCAGCGCATGGTACGAAGGCAGTGTTAAAGTGTAGAAAGGGCAGTGCGTTCCTTCCTTATATGATGTTAATTACATAACTGTGTGCGTGCAGCTTTGAATCACCATGTTAATTAGCTAGCAAAAACTGGAAGATTTGTTGAAGATTTATTTAATAAATGAAGCTGGCGTGAAACCTTACCGCGTGTTGGATAGTGAACCTTGGAGATCCGAAGGTATACAAAAGTGAATGTGTATATTTCCATATAGGGTTTTCCACGCTGAATATCAGAAGGCATTGTGCTCTGGAAGGGAGTCAAAACACTATAGGTCGGGGAGCGCAATAATATTCAAGACCATAGGAAGCCTCCAACAGAGAAATTGGATATTTATTGGGAGAATATGTTGAGGTGCATTTTTATATGCACAGTATTGGGAGATCCTGGGTTTTGCAGGCTTGCCCTGCATTAGGTGGTATCAGAGCAGGAATAGCTCTGTTTGAAGATTCAATTTTTTTTTAGTTAAGTTAATTGCATGTGATGAATGAATGTTAGATTTTTGGAACTGATGAATATTGTAGTAGAGAGTGCAGTGATAAAGGAGTCCAGCAAGGGATTCTAAGTGAATGTGGCAGAACCTAAAGATTCAACAGAGGTTGAATAAAGTTGCAGATGAGAGAAGCCTACAAGAGCAGTAGAGGATGCTCGAAAGGTTCCAGCAGAGGACCAATGATTACCAAAAGACCAGATCCGGAGGGAAGGATTGGTGAGGTAAGTGGCAGCAAGAGAGTTTGCGTTGTAGAGGCTTCATGCAACTCATAGGTGAGGAACTCATGGCAAAGGAGATGACTACTGAAAGTCATAAAGGAGAGAGTAGAGGTTCAGAAAGAGGCCATAGAAGAAAGAAGGAGAAATATGCCAAGGTGAATGGCATAAGACAGCAGTTGACTCAGGAAGAGTATGAGAAAGAGAAAGATGAGATAGCAGTTCATCTTGAGCTATTGATGGAGTTGTTACGGGAAAAAGTGAAAGACCAGAAACATGGTTTACTGATGAGGAGGAGAGTGAAGTGGCAGAGGCTACAACAAAAAAGAGATTTACAAATAAGCATGCAGTTAACAGGGGAGCTGAGGAAGTTTGAGCAGATGATGGATGTATAGTTGAGACGGGAAGAACTCAGAGTAGTTGAGTTGGAAGAGGAGGTTTCCATTGGAGAAATAATGGGGGAAGCAGTCAAGACTGAAAAGTCTTGTGATTTAAAAACTAATGAGTTGTGCATGTTTGCAGGTACAGAACAGGGAGATGAACAAGCTTTATAATTTGTCCAAGAAGAGTGGAATTTGAAGGTTGTTCAGATCGATGATGAGAAAATGAAGATGAAGGAGTCTAATCAGAATGTTGGACCAGCTGATGATTGGTCAAAAGTTGTTGAAGGTATAGAAAATTGTGTGAAGTTTCCAAGTTCTACTCCTAATGAAATTGTTGAATTGTATAGAAAACTAGATCTATAGAGAAGAGTTTTGGAAAGACAGAGGACTTATGTGCAGCTGGTGAATGCAAATCAGCATACTGATGTGCTGACAGAAGAGTCGGGAAAGAACTCAGAGCATCATACTGAAGTGTTGCTAGAAAAAGTTGAGGAGACATCTGAACCAGAGGAAAAAGTTGCAGAGGAAATTGCAAGGGACAAGCAAAGGAATGTTGCACTGGGACAGGAAGTTTGGGAGGCCGCAACATCCATAGTGACAGCTAGAGCAACATGTGGGGCAACGTTTATGGTGGCAGCTGAGACAACACTAGCAGTAGCAAAATCTCTGGGGGCACTGAAGCCTTATGATTTTTATTCTAACAATTGTTTTGTGAGTACAGGTCTTATTGAAGATGCTGGGGAAAATATGCTAGACGAAGAAATTGAAATGATGAGGTGGAGGATGATGAAGAAATCCCAGAAGAGACCAGCAGCAGTGAAACAAAGGAGAGGTAGCAAAAGGAAAACAACAGAAGATTGCGAGAGTGTAGCTAGTGGAGCAAGGCAGCACAAAGTGTGGAGACCTGGAGAAGAACAACAGACAGAAGCAGCGACAAATGGAAAGTTGCAGTACAAGATATCGGATCCAGGTAAACATAGATCTGAACACATGATCAGGAGATCATGAATTTTTTCTACCTTGGGAGTCTGATGCAGGAGCATTCAGCCCAAAGGGAAATTATTGTAAACAATAGACATAGGGGTCATGCATTTGTGGAATTAGTTTTCTAAATTCCAAGTCAGTCTAATATTTAGGCATTTAAGTGTAATTTAATTAGATATTCTCAAAATAAATAAATAAAACTAGGAGAGCTTTTAGGCGTAAAAACAATGGATGTGGATCATTAAAGGATAAGGAGGCTTTTCTTGTTTTTAAAACAGGAAAAGATGGAATAAAGCCTAGGAGACTTTTGTATGCATTGCATGTAGAGTTTTAGAGCTTTTAGTGGAGTGATTTTAGGATTTCTAGATCATGCTAAGTTTTATAAATTAGGAATCCTCAAAGACATTGAAGATCAGAGAAGGAGTGAGTGAAAGTGTAGTGTAGGAACATAGTTTTTCCTGCTTGGACGCCTTTGGGTAGTTTGTAAAGGGCCATCAATTCTAATTATCTGGCCAACACAAGTCTGTAAGTAATTTGTTTTGTTTTAAACATATATATATATATATATATATATATATATATATATATATATATATATATATATATATATATATATATATATATAGATATATAGATTGGTTGATCGTGGAAGTTGTATTTATACTCAATAGCTGGAAGGATGAATATTAATATGACAATTGTAAATCCATGTGAAAGTGTGAATGGTCATTTATATCGATTTTAATGAAAGGAAGAGAGCGCCAATGAACTGTGAGCTTCAGAAGGCTCGAGTTAATGTCTGCAAAATCGTTGGAGGTGGCCGTATGGTCGATTGACGGTGGAATAAATCGATGTGTTTGAATAACTCTTGCATAAACTGTGGATTTTAATCCATTGCTGCATTGATCCCATTTGAAATCGAATCGTTGTTCATGTTAATCTAATTAGTTTTGTGTGGCATATAGTAACTGTGTATTGAAAGGATTACAGTGCACGGTGTTTGTTGAAGTTAAGTGGCTGGTGTATAGGCCATTCATGGAAACGGCTCTCGGCCATTTATAATACTGTTACACAAAAATATCGTCACCTTGATTATTTGCAGTCGATATGGGTCTATCACCACCTATACCAGTCTCCTAAGCAAGTCTCAGAACCTCAGCTCTTCAAAAGAAGCTTTGGAAATGAGAGAAAGACATCAAAAAAGCAATGTACCTCTGGTTCCACACTTTCTCTCACTTTTTCCTGCGGGCCCGCACCTTTTGTTCATAATACATGCATACTTATACGCTCTGTATGTAAAAGGGAGGGTGCGTACCCCTGTGAAAGTCAAAAGGTGCATTTTTTATCTTAAAAACTCACTTTGGGTTAATTCTAGAGGTTTCTAGAAGAAATTTTGACGTGGATTGTTCGCTCCAAAGTGGTTCATGCATCCCAAAAGAGAAGGAACTAAACGCTTGTTAGGAGGAGCTATCCCTTTGAAGGAGGATTCTATCCCTTTGAAGGAGGACCTAGTAACTGCCCTCCATTGCACTATAAATTGAGGCATTAGGTTAGTGGCTAGGGAGGTTAGAAGCTAAACTTTTGAGGGTAAATGCTAGTGAAATCAAGACTTCCTATTTGAGCTTAAGAGGAGAGATCACATACCTTTTTTGCTTCATTGGGGAGTGAGTGAAGCTTGTCGAAGTAGAGGAGACTTCTTGTTGGACCTTGGGAGGAGCTTGTACAGCGTCAAGGCAAAGGTTGTAAAGTTCTTCTTCTTTTGAATTAATACAATCAAGCTCATTTTTCTCAACAAGTATCTTATGTTATTTGTTTCATGGACTCCTTGACTTTCATGTTAAATATGTTTTATAATATTGGTTATTTAGGTGCTATTTAATCGTTTGCCTTGTTTGTATTTGCAGGTTTGCGACAAAGGAACTTACTTGGATCAAAGGAGCGAAGGCATCCCCAAACTTGCGTTGGACATGAGGTAGGCCTTAAACACATTTGTTTGCCATTATTTATAAAGCACATTTAGAGAAAGATAGTGTCTGGTTGGTTTGCTTGTCATTAGGTCTTCATTAGATTCTAGGAAGGTCTATCTTGTCCACAAGATCAACTCATTCCGCGTGACAAAATGGCAACTCCGCTGGGGACTTGATTGTTTTCCTCGTTTTTCTTTGACTTGAGAAACTTGCCTTTTTGTTTCTGTTTTTGGCTTGTTGTGTGTGGACTTGGGTAGACTTAGTCGATTTAGGTTTGTTTTTTATTTTTCATTACTTTAGTCGAAGTCTGTAGTCTGCGCGTGTATCACACTGCATACCTGTACGCACTTTTACTTTGTGCACAGAGTGTACACACACTTGTGTAAACTCTGAACCTGCGTACCCTGCTAAAATTTTGAAATTTTGAATTTTAATGTGATTGACGAGGGAGCTTCTACGTGCATTATGTCGATACAGTGTTGGAGATCACTTGGTTCTCCTTCACTAAATCAATCCCCAAAAATTCTTAAGGCCTTTGATGGCCATGGGTTTCACCCTTTTGGCATTTTACAGGATCTACCTATAGGGCTTGAAGGAAAAACTGTTAATCTAGATGTGGAGGTGGTTGATGCCCCTCTAGATTACAACCTTCTCTTGGGTTGTAGTTGGTATTACGCTATGACAGCTGTTGTCTCATCGGTCTTTCAGCTTATAAAGTTCCCTCACAATGGAAAGATCGTAACTATAGACCAGTTGTCATAATTTTCATCCGACCCAGCCTCTGCTGAGAGCATTCAGCATGTTGGTAAAGCGACGATCCCTTATAAGGATGTTGGTGTAGGGTTAGTTAAAGATTTCGATTTACTGGGCACTTTTCTTTTCCCTCCTATCAACGCATTGCCTTCTACTGCAACCATTCATATGATTTCGTCACGAACCATTGTTAATGATGATCTATATGGACTATTCATAAACAGATGGCTGCGTCCATACTGTGTCCACCTGTGTCTATACTTATGATGTGTTACAAGATCATTCCTATATCAGAGCAGTAGTTAGTCTTCTAGTCAGTTTTCAGTCTCTTAGTCAGTTTTTATCTGAGTATGGGAATGCCTACCTCAGTGATGATATGATCACATATATATATTTTGCATTGAATGTTTTTACAAGTTCCAACCGGGCTCTTCGCAAGATGATCCTCGAAATGATAAAGTACTTCACTCTTCCTAATGATAAATGAAATCCTCATCTACTACATACTTCGCACTTTAGGGGGCAATCTGTTACACAAACATATCGTCACCTTGCTTATTTGCAGTCGGTATGGGTCTATCACCACCTATACCAGTCTCCTAAGCAAGTCTCAGACCTCATCTCTTCAAAACAAGCTTTGGAAATGAGAGAAAGACATCAAAAAAGCAATGTAACTCTGGCTCTGCACTTTCTCTCACTTTTGCCTGTGGGCCCGCACCTTTTTTTCAGAATACCTGTGTACTTATATCCTCTCTATCTAAAAGGGAGGGTGCGTACCCCTGTGAAAGTCAAAAGCCGGAGTTTTTATCTTAAAAAACTCACTTTGGGTTAATTCTAGAGGTTTCTAGAAGGAATTTTGATGTGGATTGTTCGCTCCAAAGTGATTCATGCATCCCAAAAGAGAAGGAGCTAATCCCTTGTTAGGAGGAGCTATCCCTTTGAAGGAGGATTCTATCCCTTTGAAGGAGGACCTAGTAACTGCCCTCCATTGCACTATAAATTGAGGCATTGGGTTAGTGGCTAGGGAGGTTAGAAGCTGAACTTTTGAGGGTAAATGCTAGTGAAATCAAGACTTCCTATTTGAACTTAAGAGGATAAATCACATACCTTTCTGGCTTCATTGGAGAGTGAGTGAAGCTTGTCAAAGTAGAGGAGACTTCTTGTTGGACCCTGGGAGGAGCTTGTATAACGTCAAGGCAAAGGTTGTAAAGTTCTTCTTTTGAATTAATACAATCAAGCTCATTTTTCTCAACAAGTATCTTATGTTATTTGTTTCATCGACTCCTTGAATTTCATGTTAAATATGTTTTATAATACTGGTTATTCAGGTCCTATTTAATCGTTTTCCTTGTTTGTGTTTGCATGTTTGCGGCAAAGGAACTTACTTGGATCAAAGGAGCGAAGGCATCCCCAAACTTGCGTTGGACATGAGGTAGGCCTTAAACACACTTGTTTGCCATAATTTATAAAGCAAATTTAGAGAAAGATAGTGTCTGGTTGGTTTGCCTGTCATTAGGTCTTCATTAGATTCTAGGAAGGTCTATCTTGTCCACAAGATCGACTCATTCCGCGTGACAAAATGGCGACTCCACTAGGGACTTGATTGTTTTCCTCGTTTTTCTTTGACTTGAGAAACTTGCCTTTTTGTTTCTATTTTTGGCTTGTGTTGTGTGGACTTGGGTAGACTTAGTGGATTTAGGTTTTTTTTTTATTTTTCATTACTTTAGTTGAAGTCCGCAGTCTGCCCGTGTATCACAGTGCGTACCTGTACACACTTTTACTTTGTGCACAGAGCGTACACGCACCTGTGTAAACTCTGAACCTGCGTGCCCTGCTAAAATTTTGAATTTTTGAATTTTAATCTTTAAATTAGTTTTATCTTGTTTTTGTAGTGGTTATCCTCTGCCCATACCTGCATGTGACTAGTTGAAATTTTTCGTTGGTTTAATTTCATTAGCATTAGGGTTTTAGATGGAATTCCTAGGAGTTTTGCTTGTTGGGTTTGTTTTTCGATTTGGCTGTGTAGTGGCTCTGAGCTTAGAAGCTGTAGGGACTTCAGATCACCTTAGTGTCTATTAGCCTTCTTATGAGTCTGACCATTTATGAAATCTCCCCTTGTTGAGGAATCTGCTTTGAGTTTTCTCTTTACAAAACTTCGAAAAACTTGTGATTGAAAGTTTGGATTTTCATTTTCAAAGGGAAAACAAAATTGGTTGTTCTTGACTTATTTGTGATTCTGGACAAATTGGTCCTTGGTTTGCTTATAGCCAAGTAAAAAATCCTCAAAAAGACTTTTGGTGAGCTTTTACTTCAAATAGGTTTTCATAGTTTGTAGATCTTAAGTTTGCTTTATTCATAGTTGTCTCAAAGATTTTCTTTAATTATAATTTTGAATTTTTTGTTTTTAAAAACAAATATGAAAGGTCTCTTTTGAAAAAGTTTGTCTTGGTAGCATTTGAGTGTTCGAATGAAAAAGGGAATTCTTGTGAAAATAATTAGTTGTCTCGTTTTGAGTGCATTGGAACGAATACTCTTATTTTGATTTGATTGTTAAGAAAGATTTGTGTTTTCAAGTATCTGCATCTTCCAACTCTTTCCTAGCTAGAACTTCATTGAAGAGAAAAGATCATTTAATCATCTTAAGTGCATTTTTGTAGTGATTTTGAGTCGAGTCTTTACACCACGAGTTTCATCTCCATCACCTCTTGACTTAATCAAAAGCCACTAAAAATCACGCTTAGAATAAAATCAATCTAACAATTTTTTGGTTTCTAGGGCTCAGGCTAGTATCTTGGAGTAGGGAGTAATTAACTCTCCAAGATAGTAAAACAAACAAGTAGCTTTATCTTGCGGTAGGAGAAATCCAATTGTTGCATCTATGCTCTGGGAAAGCTCCTCTTAAAGGAGAAGCACGAGATCGTGTCTGAACCAGTGTGGGAATCAATCCTTCCTCATTGGGAACGACGCCAGATATTCATGTATTACAAACGGTAAACCTCAGATTAACCATTGTCGAGGAGCCTGGGGTCCCTTGTTGGTAAACCTCAGATTATGTCGAGGAGACTTTAAGGGGATTGAGCTTGCTACTCTTCCCTTGCGTGCGTATCGGATCGTAGACTGTTCCCCCAGGTATATTTGTTTCTGTTGGTAACCTTAGTGACCATATTCTCTAGGATTTTTCCTAAGGTGACGGTAGCAGGAAGATTCCACTGTACCTGGAGCAGACGTCGGCTAGACTCACTTGGATTTTCTGGGGGGTTCTCTTCACTCGAGATGGTTAAGTGGAGAAACTTGTGCCAGTCTATTCATTAAGCATGTTGCTGGGGTAACTGTTCCAACCGCTATTTCTGTATCCAACTCTGCGATGTTGGATTTCATCACCAACTAGTGTTTTCGGTCCAGAAAGTTACTGTCTGTGTGTGTTTGATCTCTTAGATTCTTTAGGCTTGTGATTCAATTTGTTTGGTTCTTTAGGGACTTTAGGTGGTTTTCATTGAGATTTTACTTTGTTTTCGTGTGAAGTAGTTAAAAGTCTTTAACTGTGGCTGAATTACCGAGGCATTCCCGTAGACTTCGGGGCCAATCCCCTGAGTTTGTTAATGTGGCTGAGTTATTGAGGACATCCCGTAGACTTCGGGGTCAACCTCCTGAAGGCATACCGAGCCAACTTGAAGTCTTGAAATTCCTCGTATCTCCGAGTAGCAGTAGAAGTAGGTCACCTGAAGAAGGAGAACCTTCTTTGGTAGAATATTCTGATTCTCAACCGTTAGTAATTTCAGAAGTTACTGGTAGTATTACATCTACTAGTGATATAGGTGAAGAACCTGAAGTATCTGAACCCGAATCTGAAGTTGTTGCTACTCCCGTATCAGAGTTTGTTTCTCCGACTCTTAGTGGTCCTAGTTCTCCTAGAGTAGAAACCGTAATTACCCAAGATCTTCCTGTTGGACTCATAGAAATCGAAGAGCTTGCTATTTCAGACATCGAAGAAAGATTTCCTGTTCCAGACAATCGACCTATCTTAGAACTTAGGGAGCGTGAATCGATTTTTTATAGTCCACCTAGGAGCACTTCATGGTACTGTTCACTGACCAATCTTTTGGAAAATCCGGGACTTAGTTTTTCACCACCTCGCATTTTTTATCACCCTGCACCTAGAGATCATTATCCTGCATTGAATATGTCTAGTCCATCATCCATGTATTTTCAATCTCTGGAAGCCTATTTGTACGACGGTCCTTCTGTTCCCGCTGGCTATCAGTCCATCTCTGGTACTTTTTCGGGAGCATCTCCTCAACCTATCGAACAAAAGTTGTTAACTGGAAATAGTGGTACTAAACCATTGAGTGCAGAGGATATTCTAATGATGTCAGGTTCTCAACCTCAAGGTGGCCAGTTACCGCCTAGGGGGCAACCTCAAGGTACTTAGTATGTGCCTGGGGGGCAACCTTAGGGTACCAGTATATGCCTGGGGGGAAACCTCAAGGTACTCAGTTTGTGCCCGGGGGACAACCTCAAGGACAGTACATACCTACGGGATAGTACGTTCCTCAAGGCCAACCCAAGACTCAATATGTACCCCAAGGTCAACCTTAGTATCAGTATGTACCCCAAGGTCAACCTGAGTATCAATATGCACCCTAAAATCAACCTCAATATCAATATGTACCTCAAGGTCAACCCCAGTATCAGTACGTGCCTCAGGGTTATCAACCCCAAGGTCAATACCCATCTCAAGGTTACCAACCGCCTTCTGGTCAATCATATTATCAACCCTACCCTCAACTCGGTTATGGTCCTCAATATCCCCAAGGTCCATACCCTGGAACGAATTTGGTGTGGGATCCATGTCAATCCCAACAGGTCTTGCAACCGAACGTGCAACTGTCATCTCAACCTGGACAACCCTTGGTTGCTAGTCCATCTCAGCAACCCGTCCAGCCTACTGTTCAAACTTCTGCACCTTCTGCAGTTTGTCAGTCTGGACCTAGTATGCCTCGTACTCCGTCTCAAACGTCTGCTGCAACTACTGCAACATCTACTCCATCTACCCCACCTTCTTCTGGAGTATCGGCAGGCCCGGGTTCTACTGTTCCTGT
>APFE030175617.1:0-14493 GCA_000404065.3 Pinus taeda
TTTAAGACAAAAATAGTTTAAGACAAAATTATTTTAAGACAAAAACAATTTAAGACAAAACTTTATATTTAAGACAAAAGCATTTTGAGACAAAAATATTTTAAGACAAAACTTTATTAATGAATTTAGACTTCTGTGATCCATAACATTAGTTTAGAGAATTTTCGTACAATGACCACTTTAGATCAAACCTATGTTTAATATGATATTTCACTTCGAATGAAAATGGAGGGCAGCACTGAGTTTCAGGGTGATTTGTGCATGCGTTCTAAACTGGAGCTCCCGCGCCCCTACTTCCTCGCCCTTGCCTGGAAACCCTTGTTGATGGGCTCCCAATCCTTCCTGACATCCCTGTAATTGGGCTCTGCCTCCCTCCTTCGGCTACTGCTGCTGCTGGCACAGCATCCACGTCTGGGTTTTGCGATCGTAGAGGAGCGTAGCCGTCGCCATGAGTGCACTTAGGGGTGGGGAGCCTTCTCCAACCCCACCAATATCTTAAGAAGAAGCATTCAAAAGATTTCTCTCGTAGAAATGGAAGAAAAGTTTGATTCCAGAAGTCCCGAAATTCATCAAAAAACTGGAGGAAATTCCTGAGATCGTCCTGCCAGAAGACCAACCGATAAAAATCGCCCTAGCCTTGGTTGATAGAGGGTTGGTAGGACAATTTATGGGGACACTAGCCATCTACAAAAACAACAGATGACTGGATCCAACGCAACTGGAGGCCCCAGCTGGAAAACAATGTGATTTGCTATGCTCTCGGAAGACGATATTTCATTTTCGAGTTCACCTCCAAAGAAGATCGAGATTTGGTTTTCAGAAGTGGTCCCTATTTTATCGGAAACAAGGGTCTGTATCTTAATAATTGGACCCCCGACTTCGATCCCTCAATCGATACCCCTAAAGAGGTCCTAGTTTGGGTCCGGCTTCCCAATCTTCTGATCCATTGCTAGAGCTATCACACCTTGTAGATGATTGGAAATGGCCTAGGCCATTATATTGACAAAGTAGATAAAAAGGGCCAATATACCTATGAAAGAATCTGTGTGGAAGTCGATCTAGAAGCTGGACTGCCCGAAGCGGTAAAACTTACAGTCGGAGAATGGCATTACTATCAAAAATTGGATTATGAGCAACTACCTTTCAAATGCAGAACCTGTCACGAAAATGGACACTTCCAACAAAATTGTCCAAAAGCTCCAACTGGGAACAAAGTGGATGAAGGAGGATGGAAGAAATCAAAAAGGGCAAGTCAGTCCCAAAACCAACTGAGAAGAAAAATTCAGGGCCATTGGTGAAGCCCCAGCCTAAATCAAAAGCCAAAGAAGTTCCAAAAGAGGGTTCTTCCTCTGGGGTAAAGACTGATTCCATTGGAACCCAAGAGGAACCAGAAGACCTATCGAAGAAAGTGAAAGAAGCAGAGGCAAAGTCAACTCTTCCTCCATCAGAGGATGAACAAGGGGAAAAAGAAGAGAACGAGGAGCGCGTCAGTCTGGGCTCCGATTCTAAGGGAGATTCAGAAGATGGAGTCTCAGATTCAGATAGCTCGCAAGTCACTCCTATCAAGTTGGCCAGGGGTCGAAAGTCCAAGAAGAAACAGAGAGAGGAAAAAACTTATTTGGATGTTCTCCAAGGCTCTTAGAAAACTCTCAAGGGAATGATGAATACCAAATCTAGGCACTAGCATGGTAAGGCTCCAAAAAGAGCCACAACCATCCAATCCAGTAAATAATGAAATACGTCTCCTGGAATTGCAGAGGGTTAGGCAGCAGGTTGAAAGAAGAAGCTCTGAAAGACATTGTAAGGATGTACTCACGTAAAATCCTTCTCATCCAGGAGACAAAACTGGAGGACCTTCTACTCCTCCAAGCAAGCAAAGCATTCTGGCATAAAGGCCAAGGGAGAGCAGTCAGTGCTAGAGGCGCCTCTGGAGGTATTGCCTCCTTTTGGGACAGCTCCAAATATGATCTGATTCATGAAGAATGTTGCCCCCATTGGCTACTCACTAAGCTCCTCCATAAAGAATCTGGCCACCAAGTTAGTATGTTCAATATTTATGCTTCGGTCTTACCATCTGAGAAAAAAATTTGTTGGGACTCGCTCTAGTCCTATATTTTCTTGCACAACCTAGAAAATATTATTATTGTAGGTGATCTGAATGTTACGCTAGCTACAGAAGAGAAAAAGGGGGGCTCACTGGTCAGGGACCCAACTAGAGAATGGGTTGAAGACCCCATTTTAGATTGGGAATTGGAGGATATCAAGCCCACATCTAGGAAATTCACCTGGTCAAACAAAAGGATAGGCCCCAGCCACATTGCTGCTCATCTAGACAGATTTCTAGTCCAATCCTCCTTCTTGACTTGTGGTCTAATGGCCACCTCTAAAAATCTACCGAACTACGCCTCTGACCATAAACCCATTCTGCTTGAGCTCTCCTTGGATGGAAATCTTGGCCCCATTCCCTTTAGATTCAGTTTTTTATGGATTCATCAAGAAGGATTCTAGGAGGTGGTCTCTGAGGCCTAGAACCAGCAAGTTCAAGGATCCTGTTTCTTTGCGTGGGAAGAGAAAATGAGGAGACTTAAAAGGGAGCTCAAGGAGTGGGCTAAAAGGTTGAAAACACCCACCGCCAAAAGAAAGGAGATGCATGACAGTTTAGCAGGCCATCAATTAACAATGGAGAATTCCGATGTAACTCAAATCCTTCTTCAAAAAGAAGTAGAGCTGCAAAAAGATCTCCATAGAGAAAGTAGGGATGAAGAAGAGTTTTGGAGACAGAAGTCTAGAAATCTTTGGTTATAGGCCAGAGACAAAAATACAAGCAACTTCCATAAGCAAGATGAAGCACACAAGCACTTTAAAATATTAAATGAAATTCACTATCAAAACACTGTGGTTAAAGATTCTGAAGGCATAAAGCGAGCAGCCCACTCCTTCTTCAAAGATCTTTACTCTGCCCTGGAAGACCCTCCTATCGATTCTCAAGCCTATTCGATTGATCTTATTCCTCACTGTGTTCAAGATTCTGACAATATTATGCTGACTACTCCTATCAATATGAATGAGATTAAAAAATCTTTGGATTGCATGGATCTGGATGAAGCCCCGGGCCCTGATGGGTTCACTGCAAGGTTCTACCTGACTTGCTGGCCTACAATTAAAAAATACCTTATGAGAGTGATCGATAAATCTCAGACCTGCACCAAGATTAGAGGCAGTACCAACTCGGTCTTCCTTGCCTTGATTTCGAAATACAAAGGTGCCACCGATTTCAGCAGATTCAGGCCCATCTCTTTGTGTAATACAAGTTATAAGATGATTACAAAAATAATAGCTAACCGTATTAAGAAAATTTTGTCGGTCATCATCCCTGAAAACCAAGGAGGATTCATAAAAGGGAGAAAGATTCTTGACAATATTGTGCTGGTGCAAGAAGCAATTCATTCAAGCTATCATCGAGAAGAGAAGGCATGGTGATTAAGCTAGATTTGACAAATTCCTTTGACATGGTGAGACATGATTTCCTGTTTTTTGTGATGGAGAAATTTGGCTTCTCAAAAGTTCTCATAACTTGGGTGAAAGCTTGCATTGCCTCCCCTTGGATAGTGCCTTTAGTTAATGGTCGTTCAATGGAATTTTTCTAGGCCTCAAGGGGGCTAAGACAAGGTTTCCCTTTGTCCCCGCTTCTTTACACCATTCAAGCTTCGGTGCTCAGCTTCCAGCTAGACTACTCTCAATAGATCCAAACTCTACCAAGCCTAAGAATGGCTCATGATGTTAAAGACATAAATCATGCCCAGTTTGCTGATGATACATTATTGCTTGGAGGAGCTAGCATAAATTCTGCTAGAACCTTCAAGAAGGAGCTGGACATTTATATGGAGGTTTCGAGCAACAAGATTAACTATCTAAAAAGCACGATTTGTGGCTGGAATTGCTTAATTAAAGATTTGACAGACATAGCAAGGCTATTAGAAATGGAAAGAACCCTAATCTAGGAGTCATTTAAGTATCTTGGGATCCCAATCTTCAAATCAAATCCTAAGGTAGCTCATTGGATACCCCTGCTAGACAAGCTAAAACTCAGAATACAAGCTTGGGGAGCCTCATGGTTGAATAATGTTGGGAAGGTAATCCTTATGAAATCTGTTCTCATAAGTCTCCCAGTTTATCAAAACTCCATTCTACTAGCCCCTAAAACCTTTATTAGTAAAGTGGATGGTCTCCTGAGAAGATTTATGTGGGAGGGAGGGAAAAATAATGAAAGAAGGCTGCATTTAGTTGATTGGGACACTATTAAGAAGCCATTCTTGGAAGGAGGTCTCCAAATGTGGGATCTGGTATCCCAAAATCTTGCTCTAGGCTCCAAGCTCCTTTGGAACATTGTTTCTGAGAATCCTAGTTGGAGCAAGAGAGTTATGTGGAGAAAACATTTTCATGGGTAGTGTTTGAGGTGCTTGGACCAGCCTCCTAGAATTTCCAAAGGATCACCAGCTTTCAAACTCTATCTCATAGTTTTGAAAATTTTCAGTCATAAGCTTTATTGGATCCCAGGTAATGGGAAAAAAATAAAAATTTGGGAAGATTCGATTCTTGGAGATCAGCCCTTGAATCAGATGGCAGAACTGGAAAATATCAGAGCTTGGCTTCAGGCCAACAATTTGGAAACCCTTTGGGACATTTCCAATTGGACAAATGATGCAGAAAGTCTATGGGATGGTTGGAATTTGGGGGAGGTCCCTCATTGGTTGGATGGTGAAGCCAATTTATTGTTGGATTTGCTCCAAGGAAAATCTCACTTAAAGGCCTCTTCTAAGGACAAAAGAGGGTGGGGTTCTCTTTCAGGCTCTTACTCAGCAGTAGAAGGTTACAAAAGTATGATGGCTGTCCCTAGCATCCCCCCAGAGCCAACTCAATGGAAATTTATTTGGTCTTTTCCTGCTCTCCACAAAATTGACTTCTTTTGCTGGACTCTAGCGCATAAAAGTATCCTCACTAGAGATAACCTGAGGAAGCATGGAATGGAAGGTCCATCCAGGTGCCCTCTTTGTGCATCAGATGAAGAAACGACTAACCACCTGTTCTTATTGTGCCCCTTTGCTCAAGAACTTTGGAAGGGTGTCCTGATGTTAGGACCTGACAAAATAGAGCTTCCAGGAAATATTCATGAGTTGCTAAGAAACTGGGCCAAGTTATCCCCGTTCTGTCTCTCCAAAAAATCCTTCTCAAGACTGGCTGGATGTGGATCCCCAAATTCACATGCTGGAAACTATGGTTGGAGAGGAACAACATAATATTTAGGGAGGAGAGTTGTAACCTGGTCAGAATTATCACTAAGATCACAGATCTGTTGGGGGAGGCCTTAAAAACCAAACCCACCATAAGAAATGGCATGATTCTGGACAACGAGGAAGATCAATTTTTAAAAGAGCTTGTTCCAAATCATCAGAATAGATCCATTCCTCCTACTAAAGCCCCTTCTCATTGGGAAGTTCATCTGGAAGAACAAGAATTCATCAAATGGAGATCTACTTTGGATGATCACTGCCTATTATTCGATGGGGCCTCTAAAGGTAACCTAGGAAAGGCGGGTGGCAGGGGAGTTATCTTAAGCCCAGGTGTCTCAACTGAGCTGCGCTTTGCTTGGGGTCTGGGGCATTAAACAAACAACAGAGCAGAGGCTCTTGCTCTGTGGCAGGGTCTAAATCTAGCTATTAAGAGGAATCTCCTCTCCATCTCAGTCTTTGGAGACTCCAGACTAATTATACAGGCTATGAAGTCTCAAAAGATCCCTTCTCAGGTGCAGTTAGCCCCTATCCTCAAAAAAATCAGACTACTCTTGCCCAAGTTCCACAAAATCTCCTTCTATCATGTTCTGAGGAAGTTAAAATCATAGGCGGATTTGCCAACCAACCTAGGCTCTCTTAGGAGCAGGAGATCTCTGTTAGTAAATGATGTTGAATCAGACTGTATCATTCATTAATTTTGGAGTTGTCTGGGCCTCTCTTCCTTAGAGCATTTTGTTGATTCAGATTCTCCAGACTTCGGGACTGAACCATTTTGAGCTGGCTGTTGTTAGGAAACGCAGAGTCATCCACAAGGGAAAATTCATAATGCAATCGTGGCATTTTCGATCTCTGTTCGTCATTGGAACTCACTGCTGCGTCTAGGTAGGTGCTGGGGAGTTCACGAGGGCCTCTTCAAGGCCAATTTACCGCTATTGACATTCTTGAACACTATATAACACTCCACCAGACATTTCAAAAAGAAAACGCAGTGATTCTTGGGATTATCCAGCACTCCGACGGATTGGATCTCCTCTCTGCAAGCTAGGAAGCAGAGCTACGTCACGGAAAGCAAAAGCAGCGGAATTTCAATGTACCATTCTGAAACCAAATCAAGTTCTTTTTCAAGCCTCTATCTGCATTCACAGTGTAACTCATTCAGCGGACTATTCAAAAGAAAAATCTTCTTTCCCCACTGTCTGTAACAAGGAAATACAGGGTTTCAATGTTAAAGTCCTTGGTAGCTGATTTTCCGAATTTTAAATAAAAACTAACCGTTTATGTCAAAAAAAAAGAAAATGGAGAGCAGAGCGCTTAGGGTTTGACGTTGCTCTCCAACTGGCAGACCTTCATAGAATGCATCGTTCTTCCATTAACCTTCAGCCATAAGGCAACTACAACACAATAAGGAACAACTATCGTAATGGAACCCCGTCAGGGGGAGGACATGATGCCTCCCCCTGCTGATACGGAAAACGGCCTGCGACAGACTGAAAATGTCAAGATGGACCATCTAGAAGATACAGCAACAGAGAATGGAAATATGCCAACGAATAACAACAAAAATGAAGAACCACGAGTGACGTCAAACACCTGCAAGCTAATAGCACTTGACAGGCCCAAAATCAAGCTCCCAAGTCAGCACATCAACACTCAGATCTAGTTTATGAGGAATCATACTTTGATAGGAAAGTTCATAGGCCTTTGGCCAATGGAGAAAGCTTTTCACGGCTGGATCGCAGCCAAATGGAAGCCAAAAGGGCACATAACATTGCAATTAGGGCCTAAGGGCTTCTTTACTGCCATTTTCAATTGTCTGGAGGACCGAAACAGGGTATTGGATGGAGGACCATATTTCTTCAATGCAATAGGGCTATACCTAAGAGGATGGATCAAGTTCTTTAACCCGGACAAAGAAGATCTAAGTTGGGCCCCGATGTGGTTGTGCATTTATTCTCTCCCTCTAGAGTATTGGGACGAAGACTCTTTGTGAGACATTGGGAATGGTTTAGGTGAATTCATCAAAGTGGCAGAGGAGACAAAGCTGAAGTGATACACCTCCTATGCACGGAGTTGTGTATACATGCACTTCAGAAAAGCTCTCCCGGACACGGTAAGCCTCTACCATGATGATTATGAATGGTTACAAACAATAGATTATGAGAAAGTACCATTCCATTGTCGAAAATGCCATGCCCTGGGCCATTTATTCCGATACTATCCCTCCAATATGAAATCCGCGACCACCCCTTCAATGGAAAAATCTGACTCGGATGGGTTCACAAAAGTTCCCTATCGCAAAAAGACCCATAAAAAGCCCTCTACCTTAGTCAAAAAACCTATCACCAGCACCTCCTTTCCTTCAACAAGCAACAACTTTGAAATCCTGCTCCAGTCGAAGGTTCATATTTTAGATAATTAGAAACAACCTGAAGCCATTCCTAAGACTTCCGGCCATTCTACTCCATCAAGCTCAAAGAAAGCCCTCACTTCTAAGCAACTCGCGGACACCAAAACGCCCTCTCCTAGTAACATGCATAAAAGGACTACTCAAGGTATGGATGTAGATAGCACTCAGATGCAGCTCATGATTGTAGATGATACAGAGGCAGAGCAGGAAACAATACAGCATGGAATAGGAACCGGAGAGCTTCGACATTGGAGATCTAGATATACTAGGACTTGAACAGACTTGTAAGAAAAAGGAATATGACAAAATTCCTGAGCGACAACTAGATAACTTAGAAGTAATTCTCTCAAGAGAACAGAAGCAAAGATCATTAGGCCTCCAAACTAGTAGTCAGTGGCATGGAAGAAATATCTTCAAAGACAACAAGAAATGAGGACGGAAAACTGATCTTCAGAGAACCACCTGCATAGGGGAGATGCTGGTGGAATCTAGAAGATACTCCAAGCTCACAAAATACTATAATCCCCTTCCCAATCATGAATCATGAAGCTCATCTCATGGAACATTAGAGGGCTCAACATCCCGGGGAAGGGACGATTAATAAAGAACATTCTACAACAATAAAAACCTCAAATTCTCTTCTTGCAGGAGACTAAGTGTAATTCCACAACCTTGGATCAGATCCTTGCCAAAGCATGGCCAAGAAGCAAAGAAGTGGCAGTGGAGCCATGGGAGTCTTAGGAGGGCTAGCCATCATTTGGGATGATAGAGATAAAACACTTATCAACATACATGCTAGTAAGCATTTTATTCAGGCCAAGTTTCATTTAACAGGGACAAACATTCATGGACACTTAACTAATGTCTACTTCCCCCAGGAGGCAACAAACAAAGTAAACACACTGAACACCCTAACTTAGATCAACTCAGAAAGATCCCACCCACTTTGGATCACAGGAGGGTACTTCAACATCATTACAAAATTGGAGGAAAAAAGAGGAGGATGGATCAAGCTGGACTGTGAAAGCACGCACTTGAAAAACTACATTCATAACAACATGCTTATAGATATGGAATTCAACAATGGAATTTATACTTGGAACAACAAGCATGCAGATGCCCACCAAATTCCATCTCGATTAGACAGATTCCTGATCTCTGATAATGCAATACATCTTGGCGGGGATCTCTTTGCCTCTATATTGCCACTCTCTAGCTCGGACCATTGGCCTATTAAGCTTCATTGGCAAAGACTGAGAGACAATGTTCAGAGGCCCTTTCGCTTTGAAGCCTTTTCGCTGAATCACCTCGATTTTCATAACCTAATAACAGAGACATGGGGAAATTTCGCACCACCAGAAGGCACAAAAATGTACAAGCTCCAACAAAAGTTGAAACATATCAAGGAAAAAATAAAACAGTGGAATCGCTTTAGCTTCGGGATTATCTTTCAGGCGCAAAACACTCTTGAACAAGACATGCAAAAATTACAGCAGAGAATCATAGCTGAAGGCAGATCCGAAACCATAGCAGAACAAGAACGTCAACTACAAACGTAGATCTCAGAAAGAGCAAGACAGGCAGAGATTCTTTGGAGACAAAAATCGAGGATCCATGGCTTAAAGAGGGCGAACACAATACAAAGTTCTTCCACCATACCACTATCCAACGGAGAATGCACAATAACATTACTCTCCTCCAAAATTGACAAGGGGAACATCTAGAGAAGCATGAAGATATAGAACAAGAAATCCTCACCCACTTTCAGAGGGTGCATCAAGAAATGGATACTGATTGCCTACCAGCTATAGAGAAGATCATCAAGATTATTCCTAAGATCGTAATTGAGGAACACAATCAAATACTCCTCAAGCCTATTTCTTTAAAGTAAGTGGAGATAACTATGCGACAGCTCAAAGTTGGGAAAGCGCCCGGACTAGATGGCTTCACTTCAGACTTCTTTCACAACTTCTGGGATCTAATCAAGGAGGAAGTCTGACAAGTAGTCGAGGAATCCAGAGTTAACAGATGGATGCTTCCATCCTTGAATGCCACCTTCATTGCCCTCATCCCTAAGGAGGAGAATAACCAGACTCCGGACAAATTCTGACTTATTGCACTATGCAATGTATTGTATAAAATTGTCTCCAAAGTGATTGCCACATGCCTCAAGCCCCTACTTCCTCTTCTTATATCACTGTAGCAATCAGGTTACATGGAAGGAAGGTAGATCACCGATGGCATAATTCTCACTCATGAAATCATTCACTGCCTAAAGCAAACCAAAAAGGCAGGTATGCTCCTAAAAATTGACCTCCCAAAAGCTTTCGATATTTTAAGCTAGAAATATATTCAAAAAATACTTCTAGCCTTTGGCTTTACCCCCTCTTGGGTAAGATGGATTATGAGTCTCATCACTTCTACCTTTTGCTCAATTCTTGTCAACGGGACCCTCTCCACCCCCTTCCACCCGTCTATAGGTATTTGACAAGGGGACCCTCTCTCACCCTTTCTATTTGTTATTATTGTGGAAGGTCTTCGGCGTTACATCAAAGATGCCCTTCAAAACCAGAAATTACGTGGCCTTTCTTTCCAGAATACCCCTTCTTTCACCCACGATCAATTTGTGGATGACAATATGTTATTTGGTCATCCTTTGGTCCTAGAAGCCCATACGCTGAAATGAATTTTATCTGACTTTTCGAATGCCTCTGGCGCCTGCATTAACAAATCAAAATCTCAAGTCTTCTTCTTTCACACACCTCCCATCACTCAAGCCTCCATAGCTAGAATTATGGGCTTCTCTATTGCATCTATGCCCTCCAAATACCTGGGAGCTCCAATGACAGCCTCTGCCTTAAAGCACTCATCCTGGAAAATTCTCCTAGAAAAACTGGAAGCTAGTATCTCTTCATGGACCTTAAGAGCTCTCAATATGGCGAGTCGCCTAGTTCTAATCAAGGCAGTGCTACAATCTATGCCACTCTACCTCTTCACGGTCCTGGTAGCACCCAAATGGGTTCTTAAAGCAATCAAAAATCTTCAACGAGATTTTTTATGGGGGAATACGAAACAAAAAAGAGAATGGGCTCTGGTAAAGTTGGAAACAGTTTTTCACCCAAAATCCTCTCGAGGCACTGGATTATGGGATCCTCAGCACAACAAGGAGGTCATGGGAGTGTGCATCTAGTGGAGATGGCTCTTGAACCCATATACTCCTTGGGAAATCCTCTGGACAACTAAGTATGCTCATAATAGACCAGTGGATGATTTAATTCGACTCAAAGAAGTTGGCACAGGCTCTCTAATTTGGAATGTTTCCAAAAAACATAAAAATCTTATCTAACAACATAGTTTTTGGGAAATCAAGAATGGAGATAATGCGAGGTTTGGGGAGGACTCTTCGTAGCGAAGACCAAAATTGAAGGACTTACTCACGTCCCACCAGCTTCAGGATTGGGTAGAGCAACCGATGGTCAAAGTAAATCAACTTTGGGAGGAAGTTAACAACCAAGGTTATAGGCAATGGTTATGCTCGAACCTCATTCTTGGGCAAGCCATGCAATCCATCAAAGATATCCTGGATACGAAACTCTCAAACAGGAAAATTTGCCAATTAGATAAGAAAGACATCACCAGATGGGGTTATGAAACGAGAGGTACCTTCACTTCCCAGGAAGCATATCATATAATAATAAGGGACCATATTGTCAAGGATAGCCTCTGGCACAGAGTTTGGGAACGACCAATTTGGCCAGAAATCTCCACCTTTCTCTGGTTGTTGTGCCAAATAGAATCCTTACTTGGGATAATCTAAGGAAACAAAGTTTTAACAGACCTTCCATCTGCCCAAATTGTAAATAGGCAGAAGAAAGTAAGGAACATCTCCTAAACTCATGTCTGTTAGCAACTCGACTTGGGGAGAAGGTTAGCTTCAGACGTCAAAGAGATGGATAAAATAAGGAGAATTAAACCAGCACTATTCGTTCTTGGGCACCTTACCCTTATAAAAGAAAAATCTTAAACGCCTTAAGGAAGCTAATACTAGGTTTCGTCATGTGGAAAATCTGGAAAGAGAAAAATAACCACATCATCAAAGACCAGTCCTCTCCTATAGAAGTTCTATGGATCAATATATGTCAAAACATACAAGAAACCTTGATGTTCCAAACATGGCTTGATGATGATTTCCCATCCACACCATGGGAACAAAATATATGGATGAACTGGAACCTTTAGTGGAACCATGAGTAGGTACACCTAAGGAAAATCCCTCCCTTTGGAGATACACCTGACAAATGGACTCTGTTAGGACCCTGGACACCACATATCTCCACAATGGTATGATATTGTCCACTTTGGGCCTAAGCCCTCATGGATTTGCTTTTGGACTTACCCCAAAAGGCCTCATACCAATGGAGATATTTTCCCATCCTTATATACCCATGATCCTCCCCACTTCTAGTCAATGTGGGACTTTGGTCATATACCCAAAAATCCTCCCCTCGAACAAAGGACCATCAAGCCTCCTCTCAAATGATTATCCATCCGTCCACTCTCTACCAACTAGGATTCTCTGCTCCAATACATTGGACCTTACATGGAGCACCACCTGCCTCGAGAGCTTTCTTTATCCCAGGCCAACTCCTCTTCACCATGTTGGGACCAGGACACATCCATGAAGAATCCAGAGCACACCGCCTGTCTAACAGAGCTCATCCACAGATCCCATCGTGATATTACTGGGGCCCACCACCTTCGTTCGGCATTCCGAGGATTCATCCACTTGGCTAACTCCGAACCTAGCTCTGATACCACTTGTAAGGACTCTGGACACCACATATCTCCACAATGGTATGATATTGTCCACTTTGGGCCTAAGCCCTCATGGATTTGCTTTTGGAATTACTCTAAAAGGCCTCATACCAATGGAGATATTTTCCCATCCTTATATACCGATGATCCTCCCCACTTCTAGTCAATGTGGGACTTTGGTCATATACCCAAAAGTCTCTGTATCAAAACTGGGCTCTAAAAGATGCTGATACCCAATCTGCAACTTTACCTTACACACATTGAATCTACGGCCAAATCAATACTTTATAAGGCATCTAAGGTTGATTTCTATTTTTTGTAAACAAATCTGAATACCCTTTCATGTTGTATATATAATATCTGTGTGATAAAACTGTGGTAGCTGAATAGATGTGGTGGATCTAGATTGGGGCACTCTACATATTTTAACCCCTTCTCTATTGACATTACAAGTTTATACTTGTGCGATTTTCCTCACCCATCCAGTGTTATTGGCCACAATATTCTTGGCATGATTTATGTCTTCCTTTGAGTGCTATAGGTCTAGAACAGTGGAAATTGAGGCACCTCTTAACCAATATTACAGGCCTGTATCTTTTGAGACCTAATGATTCAACACCAAAAACTCTTCCATAGTAAACCTATTTTCACAATCCTCGATCTAGAATTGGTGTGATTTACACATGAATTGGAGTTTAGCTACAATGTGCTCAAAGAAATTTCTTTTTGGCATCATATTTATCCAGATTCTAATCTATCGCCAGGAAATTCATCCAAATTGTTGACTATCACCCAAAGAATCAGCGATGCCAATCAAAAAATTCAGGAGATTGTCGTGGAGTTAGCTTCCTCAATAGTAATAGCACCATAATCTTTTCTTCATGAAAGGTATGCATAAGCTTCCGCAAATAATAATGCAGCGACTATGAATGCAAGAATGCTCACATTCAGGGTTCAGAATCTGAAGCTAGATAAGGTTGCATATTAACATGAACAATAGCAGGTAAAGGATATGCCATTGTTTTTCCAGAGCCTATATCAACAATACTAATAAAATTTCATTCTTTGAAAGCCATGGGCTACAAATACTGTTCCACTGTAAGGATATCAACACCCATAGCACATGTGTCGTTCATTGTTTGCTTTATTTCTTTATCAGATTCTTCAAGACCCAACATTATGGAAGATTTGGTCACCATTTCTCCCTTGACTCCCTTCACATGCTTCAATATAAGTGAGCTCTGGTCATACCCTCATCAACATATCTACATTGATGAATTTGAGCAACAATGTCCCTCCAACCTTACGATTGTCAACATCTTGATGTCGGATTAGCTAAACACTTGCACACCTTTCAGGATCATGATGAATAAGCTGGGTTATTTCTGGTTAACCACATGGATTTACAACTTCCTGACCTCCTTGAGTTGTAACAGTTGTATGTTGAAACGACAAGCTGTTAGCGGAGGGGAGTACTGGTTGTAAGTGGTTTTTATGAAGGGGCCTTTGTTGTTTACCATGTAGTGTTGGCATTATGATGCATGTGTTGTACTTGATGGCAACCCTCTCATAGAAGATCATCTCACTTGTATACATTCAGATGAATCTACAGAAGAAATATCAGATGTGACAGAGTGCATGGGTTATCGGACAACAAAAAGGGATCAGATGACAGTTCACAAGTAAGCTTTGCCATCAAGTCCAAAGGGGGAGATTGTTGGCATTATGGCTAAAGTGTTGTCCTTGATGGCAACCCATTCAGGTGATAGATCACAGTACTTCAAGTCAGCAGCAGAGATTGATGATCAGCTATCAAATATTGAAGAAAATAAGGGGTACACAGGTACACCTTACATAAGGTGCGTACATGCAGGCCGGTGTTACATAAAGTGCGTACATACCCGCAGTTATCCCATTCAGGAGGTGCGTACCCCCAGTTCACTTACTTCAAGGCAGAGAAAAGCACACGTGGGGTTTCTT
>APFE030175620.1:8000-60318 GCA_000404065.3 Pinus taeda
TTGTGCAACATCAAGGCAAAGGTTGTAAGGTTCTTTTATTCATAAATTTAATACAATCAAGTTTTTTTTTCTCAATGAACTGTCTCTAATGGTTTATTTTATGAGCTCCTTGATCTTCATAATGAACATGTTTTATTATAATATCTATGCAAGTATGCTTTGATGTGTGTTTTTTTGTGTATGCAGGTTATTGAAAAAGGAACTGCTTGAAGCTGTTGGAATATCACTGCCACAAACAAGCGTTGGACCAAGGTAGGGTCTGTTACACCTCTTAGTTTTCATTTATGAACTGAAGCATGTTTAGAGAAAAGTAGATTTGCTTGTGCTCTTTGTTACTAGATATCAATCGATACTAGGAAGATCGGTCTTGTCCGCAAGAACGATTTATCCGGCAAATGAAGGGAGTTTCCACAGTGGTATACTGATCATAGACAGCAAAACTCCTGAATAAAACTAAAGAGAGTGAACAAAAACCAAAATATGGAGGCAGAAACAGTCCTATCTGATCATCGCACCTGTAACACAGGGAAAAAGCGATGCATCTCACCTACTGCACACAGGGGGTGCGATGCATCCAGATTCCCAAGAGGAGAAGGTGCGATGGTCCAGGGACGAGACTTCAACTTGGTTCTTGGTCACAGTTTGCAGTTTAGTTCAGGGATTTAGGCCGAGCCAATGATAAATACAAATCACAAGGACTGATCTAATGAGGTTACTTGAACCACCACCAGGGCAACTAGGATGTTTGCAATTCAATTGTTCAAATTATAAACAGAACCCGGAGATAGACTGAAGTAGCATTGATCTACTTTCCACTTGCATAGCAAATGCAATTTGAAGGCTAGTTGGCTTGACTTCAGGCTCCCTCTGTAGTTTATAAAGCAAACAAATATAGACAAGCAAACAAGCTATTCGCTCCCCAGTGGAGCCGCCATTTTGTTATCGGGAAATCTAGTGTCCATGCAGAGTTGTTAGTCCCACTAAGACGAGTAGCTATCTTAGAAACAAACAAGCTAAAGCCACTTTCGTTTTCCTTTATGAGAAGTAGATAGGAGAAGAACGAAGAATACCAACCTCAATCTTTCGCTTAGTTCCTTGATTGTTCCTTCTCCCCTCTGACAGATCTTTGCCGCTCCTTCCTTGATTACCTCGCTTCAAAGGGTACCTGTAAAGTCAAAGCAGCATAATACCTTCAAAGTACAGAGATCTACAATCATAAGCAATATAGGACCAGATATATATTGACCACACAAATGCATATATCATCAAACATACAAGAATGTGGAGGAAAACTTGAATAGCTTTATTGATATAAAGATTAGAAGAGAGGGTTACAACCCATTGATCTGACCCAGCGTCATCCTCCTAGCATGAAAGCCCTTCTTCACCTCATGAAAAGCTTAGATCACCCAACACTATGATGTTCCACCAAGAAACCAACAACACTTCCTTACAGATACAAATTCAGCCTCTGGATCTATGGGTGAGTGATCCATAATAATGTTTGCACGGGGGTGAGTCAGCTTCTGGATTTGATTAGTTTCTCTCTTTGCATAGTTCTTGTTTCACTTGAGATCCATGATCTCTACTCATCCTGGCGAATTCAGGAGGCCAGTGTCACAGGAGAAGTTTCTGGAAGATTCCATGATCATCCACCTTGCAAACTGTCTCTGCCATTTGCCTACTCTCGCCCATCGCACCCTACAGAAGGGATTTTAAGTATGCATCGCACTTTTTGCATGTGGCAAGGTGAGATGCATCGCACCCTTTTCACTGAGCAGTCTGTATGGTCCAATTTTGACCAGTTCTGAGCAGTTTTCCATGGAGAACTTCTGGGAGATGATGTAATCAGCTGATCTTGTTCCTTTAGGGTATGAAACAACACTTTTAGGGACTTAGAAGCCCTTGGTTTATTGACATATATGATTGTGGTTGCAGTGCCCAAATATTTCTATAACACTCCTATAACTACACAGTTGGAGCTAGGCCTGGGCAACCTCTGCACAATTCCAGAAGCCAAGGTCAAGGCCCCGAGCTCCATAAATGCATAGTGCATGCTTGAGAAGATGAGATATGGGCCAAGGAAGCCCATATTTGCCCAAGGGAAGTGAGAAATTGAACAGATCTAGAGGATTCAATGATCTTGGTTTCAGATATAAGTGAATGATAATGCATTCAAGTGAAACAAGTGTAGGAATCAATCAAACTGAAGGAAAATGAAACATGTGGAGGGAGTTGTTGCAACAGTTACCATTAGTGCAAAAACTAGGTGATGCATGCAACACTCGAGAAAGGCAATGCAAAACTTAAAACAACACTTCTGCAAGCTAAAACAAGTTGAAATGCCAACGATCATTCAACAAAATGAGTGAAACAACACTCTCACAAGCTAAATAAACAAAAACGACAATAAAAGTAGCAAACGACTAAAAAAACAAGACTTGCCCAGAAAAGCAATGACAATCGTACCAGAGGTTCCTTGATCTCCTCAAGAATGTGAGACCTCCAAGATCGAATTTTCAAATGAGATCTGAGAGCACCCATTAAATATATTTGGTCGATTTACAGTTTATGACGTGAAGGCCAAAAATCAAGGAAAAAGCAACACTTGGCAGAAGTTTAAAAAAAAAACTCAAGTGTCTCCTCCATACTACTAAAAATAAGTCCCTATTTTCTAAGGATGGTTTATTGTTCTTTGCTTTTTTAGGAAAATTTTAAATGAATTAGCTAGAGACATTGCGCACTTCTGGGAAGGACTGGGCAACTCACTGGCTCATGCAGTTAGCAGCTTCTAAGTTGGAAGCTTTTGCACAATTTCTCTGTTGAGTGGCTCTGGGCTACCTCTCATGCTTTATGTTGTTTCCCAACTGAAGACAGGCTTCCAGCTAGCTCTGCGCAATTCTGGATCTGAAGGCTTACTGTTAGCTTGGATTGCACAATTCCCTAGAGCAAGGTTGGTTTCCCTCAAGGATTGCGTAGTTCACTAAGGCAAGCCTGGACCGGGTTGAAACCAAGTCAAGAGATTCAGCTATTGAGTTAGACAGTAAAGTAAGTAAGAAAACACAAGCCATAATGAGAAAGATAAAGCTCTGTCAAAGCATAAGTACATGGGTTAGTGCAAGATGAGCTATTGTGATTTAGGAGGGAGGCTCCAAAATGAAGCATAGGCAAAAATTTGGAGGATGTTTGTAGCCACTACAATAGATCCCTAAGGGTTGACTGGTTCTTTTGTTAAAAGCTAATAGATTCGAAGCGGCGGACACAAGCTATGGGGAACCCAAAGCTTGCCAAGCAGAGGAGGATAGAACACTAACAGAAGCTCTCAAATCTATAATAATGTGATGGATCTCCTTATTATAAGTCGTTACCACGATCTTAAATGGCATGTAAGAAGGGAGATGAGGTTCTATCAATCGATTCCAATCGAAGGCAATGACCTGTTTCCTTGGAGGGGGTTTCGTAGGGACGAGAGAAATTTCCCCTTGTCTAGTAGAATCAGAAGAAACAAGAAGAACATGCGCGGTATAATCCTTACTCTCTACGGGAAAAGTATGATCAACTGAAGGCAGAATCAGGTCAACTATTTTCTCAACCAATGATCGGTTGGGAACAGACTCATGCGATTCATGTTTAGAGAGAGTGGGATTGACTGGAGATGGGTTCTGATCAATCACTTCATCAACTAGTGGAGAATTGGGAGAAAGCTTCTGGTAACCAGCTGGAAGTCGTGGATGGGAAGTTGTAAGGTTTTCCAACACTTTCATGGCCTCATCCATATAAGGACAAATGTGAATAGGAATATTTATTTCACATAGCTTATAGGGAAATTTGACTTTACCCCATTTCCCATGGACCTTACTATCACTAGTGGATGGTTTTTCACCAACATGATCTCCAGAAGATGATGACAAAGGCCAATTTGAGTTTGTGGCTCACACTTCTAATACCTTGGGAATACCAAGACAATCTCTAAGAAGATGGTCACCCTTACATAACACGCAAGGGAATTTAACTTTATGGGGCTACTTGGAAGATTTTTCCATACTAGTTCCTTTCGTAGCAATGGTTTCTTAGTTTCCCCCTTTCTTATTTTGCTTCTTCTTCTTACCTTCCTAGTTACTAGAATCAGGACTTTCACCAGACGGATAGGAAGAAAGGGATGAAGAAACAATAGGTGAATAAGGCAAAGGGTCAACTTTAGGATCAACACGAGGTTGATGTTTTTCAGGTGGAGGAGAACTTGGTTAAGAATTGGTTTGGGAATTCAGAACCGTAAGGATCGAAAATAACCAAAAAGGCAAACCAATGGTAAATCCAAGGAGGGGCAATGTTGCCATATAGGGAGCACCAATATTTCCTAAAGAAGGAAAAGGACTAGGATACCCATCAAAGGGGTTCCCTTGATTGGTAGACTCCGAAATTGTTTCCATTAGTCTTAACCTAAGATTCACTAAGGAGTTGTTCCACGGAGAGGATGTCGTTCCACAATCAATTAATTGATTTTAGAAATTAGAAACACACGCAAAACATAGGGGTGACTAGGCATAAATGTTTACCAAGCAACCGTGAACTGCAATATACACCTTGGTGAACCAAGGACTTAATGTACGTGTAGGAAATCTCCCCGAATGATGTGTTCAACCTATCACGGTATACAAGGCGGTCGACTCGATTATCTATGGATGGATAGCAGCCTATAGGGGACTCCCAAAATATACTTGATGATATGTTGGAGTGCAATCTATAATAGTGTTGTCTAATGAAAAATCGTTCGATGAGAGTGTTCCCATATACTTATCATGCATGGAGTGCCATCCGATATACCCGAAGGTATGTGGAGAACGATCCTATACACTTACGAACATGGAACGAGATTTCACCCCTGGGATACATTGCTGGAAAACAACGAGAACTCCTACATTTAATGACGTTGAAACACTTCTCCAACCTACAACTCTATGTGTCTTGTTAATTTTCAAATACTCCTTAGGTTAATTGAGATTAATTCTAAAGTTGATCTTGAATTATGTTTGAGTTTCAAGGCTCAAAAATCGATGTCACCTGAACACACCTATGTTGCAACTAATATGACAAAAATAATTGTTTTCAATTTCGATGAAAGTTATCTAGTGTACGGAAGAGGTGCAAACAATGATGCAACAATCAAATATGTAGCCAACAAGAGCTTACTAACTAGATCTTTCAATTTCGCTATTCCAATTCAACTCAAAGGATTAAAAGATGCAAAACCATGCAATCTAATATATGCATGACTCCCATGAAAACTATGCTAATGTAATCTATGCACAATTTCCTTTCCAACAGTGAAAATGAGAATTCTAACTATGCAAATGTGATCTATGCAAGAGAATTATTCAAAACAAGCACAAGAGGATTCCAATAAAATCAAGCGTAATCTTGGATTTCATGAAAAGAGGACTCAAACTAAAATTGGTTGAAAATTCCAAAAATTAAAAGGGATATCACTCAAAGGCAATTAACATTGATACACAATTCAACACCCGCCCCCAACGATTGAGGGGGAATTTGTTTTTGCAAAAATATGTAATTTCACACCAGGGAATTACATTTTCACACACAGAACCATAGATGCAAATGCAATAATTTTTTCTTTTCACCACACTTGATTTTCAAAATGAAGAAAACTAAGATTCAAAGTCTAATCGCTAATTCAAATGCACTTTTCATAATGATGACTAGAACAACAATTCATCCAAGCGATCAATGATCAAATGAAACAAGTTTGCAAGTGACCTAAGGATAAGCACAAAGAAAAATCAAAACCAATTCTTACCAAGGTAATCAAACACACATGAAAACCAAATGGAGGCTTTAGAGATACCACAAGACACTCAGGGCTCAGGGAAGTTTAGCTGGAAGTAGGCTAACCAAAGACACTCAAGAACCAAGGCAAAAATTATGCAAAAACAGAGGCCAATATTGGTGTAGAAGAGGCACTAGTGCATTGCAACGTTGGTACAAAGTGGGCTTTGGTGAGGTGCAATACTCTGTCAGAGGCACTGGGGGTGCGTTGGGCTTGGGAAAGAGAATTTTAGCACAAAAATTGCAAGAAATCTCAATGAAATCACTTCATAGGTTTGTTCTTGGTTAGATGATACAACAAAGGTCTGTCAAGGAGGTAATCAAACACAATGGACAAGGAAAACACCAAGGGAATACTCTATTTCCCAATGGAGTCGTCAATTTTTTATATGGGATTTACGATTATGGACAAAAGCATCTCCCATACGTTGGTTGATAACATAGAACAATAGAGAGACAAGGAACTCAATGCTTTTCCTTAAAGTAAATATATAATGGAGTGAGTCCTACCTGGAATCCTTCATACACTTCGCTCCTTCTTTAGCTTGGAAGCTCAAATTCCAACTCCAAATGCCAAAATTAGAACTTGCATGGGCAGATAACACAAGCCAAGAAACTACGAGATCTATGCAGCATCATCTAATTATTTCATTCAATAGATCAACATGGTATTGAAATAAGTGAAATAACAACATCACATATAGGAAAATAATGAATTCTTTGCATTAATATAAATGGAAGGAGATTGGACAACCATAAGTAGCAGTTGATCATGTAGAAGAGCTCCTCCAAGTTGTTGACTTGTCCTTTCCTTGTCATAATATGCACCTCCAATCACCCTAAATGCATGAGATAATAACCACTCACTACAACAACATAAGGGCAGAATCACTCTCCAAAGGCCAACCCCCAACCACAAAGAAGGTTGAGAATATATAGAGAAATAGGGTAAATTGAGAATTCTTATCCCATTACCAATATAGGGTAAAAGATCCACCTTTGATGGAGGGTTAAGATCAAAGGATAAGTGGTGAAAACTCCAAAGTAGGGAAGGATAGGATCTGAATGTTTTATCCAATGTAAGTAGTTGAAATAACTTCTGGAAACTCCTAGAAGGGGAAGCTTCCGGAATCTAAATCATTCTCCCAGATTTCTAGAACCAACGTAGGTGCAAAGGGGAGCAACCTGCTGGTGACCAATGCAGGCCACAATGGAGAAACCTGTAGGTGAACGCACCCCAATAGGCTTATAAGGAGCATTGGTCCTCAAACTGGCTCAGATGAAGCAGTTTAGAGCTGAAACTCTAGGGGATGAAGGGAACATGCTTAGGGCTTTATGCAAGATGGTGACAAGGGGGAATATGATGTTGATTGATCCCATTAGGAGGATCACTGATCAAATGTGACAAAATGACCTATAACACATACAAAACAAGATCTTTGTCAAACTCACATCCAAATTTGAAGTGTATATTTATGACTTTAAGGATATGAGAGGTTGGGTGCTCATATGGATCATATGTCATGAAATGTTGAAGACTGGAGTAGTATTGTGGCTTGATATTTGATTAGAACCATGTCTCAATGAATTTTTGTCTCCCTACCTCTCTTAAATTTTCATGCTCTAATTTTTTTCTAAGGGTTTCTCATCATCCTCTTAAATGCACAAGGGGATTTGATAATAGGTGTGCAAAAAAATCTTTAAATTTTGGCTCCAGTGTTTTGTCTCCATGTATTGTAGTACATGGCTTCTTGATCTCCTTCAAATGTTGGCTAGAATAATTTTCCACCTCTTGTAGGTTTTCTTCAAGTGTCCCTTGCTCTTCTTGAAAGGCAGTCCCATCCCTTGTGATAAGTTTGGATTGTGGAAAAGGGATTTTAGAAGATTATAATGGAACATCCTCACTTTTTTAGCAAATTATTGAACATACTCAAGTTCTCTTTACTGCTCTCTAAACATCCTGCTTTTCTTAGCTCCTACTCATAAATGGATTAGCATCAAGGGTTCTTACAATGGTTTAAAAACTCAATCTTTTAATGGCTCTATGGAAATGAAATTGACTAGAAAATGGAATCACGCCACACTTCATGTACTTGGACTCCTCATGTTACTAAGACACTATTGTCACCAAGTTATCTGTTCATCGAGGAAGTCCCTTTTTTCCATGAGATACTCTCGTAGAAGCGAAAATATTATCAAATCTCCAATCCCTTTATCATATCCTCAACAACAATGTCAAAAATGTTGAGCAAATTGGTTATTATTTCAATAAAAGTATTTGTTTGAATGGTTTGAAAATCCCTTTTTATTATACTCCATATTATTATCTTCAAAGTGGTTTGACTAGAATTTTGTTGGGAATAGGTTTAATGACCTATTGGAACAATTGTTTGAGTCTTTGATAGTATTTTCTATTTTTCTAAAGGGGCCCATGAATTGTTTTGTTACGTCAATGACATGTTTGAAAATTTCTCAATGAGATAGGAGACTCCCTTAAATTTTTTTTGAGCATTTTCAACGAGCTAGAGCTCTGGAGCACGCTCAACCCTGACCCAGCTACCGCTACTACTGCAGAACTCTCCCTCGATAGCCTCCTGCTGCTGAGGCCAACCAGAAAGAGTGTAGAGAAAGCTCTATGTGGTCAGCCTCTTCATCTGGTAAAAACTTGAGTCTTCCAGCATGGACGTCGGAGGGGGCCCTCGGCCTCCCCTCCCTCCTGATATCGCTGCCTTCAAATGATTGGTAGCCTCCTACGGCAAGAGGAAAGCAAACCCGAACCAGCAGAAGTTTGTTAAAAAAGTTAAACCATCCCCTCTGTAGAACTTCCTATGGAACACCCATGCCGAACTGCGCTGAATCTAGCAGAACGCGTGCTTATTGGTCAATTTACGGGTCTCTGGCCCTCCCCCAAAGCCATTGATGGATGTGTCCAGTGAAACTGGAGGCCCCTCATCTCTGAAGGAATCCGAAGTCACCTGGTAGGTAGAGGATATTATGTATTTGTTTTTGAATCAACAGAAGATAGAGATCTTATCTTCTGAAACGGTCCATATTTCATGGGCCCCCAAGGGCTCTATCTGAATAAATGGATGCCGAACTTTGATCCTTCCTAGGATACTCCTTCATCCGTTCCTGTCTAGGTAAGGTTACCCCACCTACCAATTCATTGCTGGAACTATGAATCTATGGAAACAATTGGGAACAAACTAGGAAAATACATTGATAGGGCTGAAAGGAGAGAACAATACTCGTGTGCCAAAATATGTGTTGAAGTCGATCTGGAGATAGGGTTGCCTAAGGCAATTAAGCTTACCATAGCTGGCTAGTCTCACATTCAGGAACTTGATTATGAACAGCTCCCCTTCAAGTGCCGACATTGTCACGGCTATAGTCACTTTGCTCGAAACTACAAGAAGGAAACTGAGGAAGAAACAAAAAAAGATAAGGGCGATCAGTGGACACAAGCCCGAAAACCAGGCACATCGAAACAAACCAACTGAGTGAAAAGGAAAGGATGGAATCCAGAGAACAGGGGACCCTCCGTTGGGAAGAGTCTACCTGAAGATCAAGACATAGCAAATGCCATAATCTCTACAAATCCTTTTGCTGCACTAAATCCTCCAGATGACCAACTAGAACTTGAAGAGGGAGAGGTGAAACAGTATATGGAACAAACACAAACGCAGCAATAAACTCAGGACCTCAGGAACAAACGAGAGAAGCCACTACAGAAATCCCTTGTGTAGATGCAACCCAGCAGGAAAATCAAGGCCCTCCAGCAGGCGCCACTTCTCCACCCTCTTATGCAGAAATGACTAAAAAGAAAAAGCTGATAGACAATCCTGGTTCTTCTCTCTTTTGAGCGACCCAATAAAAAGGCAAGAAGGAACTCTCGTAAGGAGATCAGAGAAGAAGAGGTAGAACAACTAAAGATGTAGGGCAGTCAGTCCACAATCGAAATGTCATTAGGCAGAAACATAAGGACTTGACCCACAAAGGGAGGGTCTACTCCTTCCTTCCCTAGTAAATAATGTAGATTGTCTCTTGGAATTGCAGGGGCCTGGGGAACCCTATGAAAGCTGAAGCAATAAAATATTTATCAAGAATGGAACCCTCAGATATCCTCCTGCTCCAAGAGAGAAGAAGATGCTCTTCTATTGTTAAGTCGAACCAAGTGGAAAAAGAACTCAGGAAAAGCAGTCAGTGCCCGAGGTACTTCAAGGGGCCTTGCAACCTTATTGTCGGAGGATATGTTTCAGCTAAAGAGCTCCTTCACAACCCAACACTAGATATACACAGATCTTCTACACCTCCCAAGTAATATTTCTTTAGCTCTCTTCAATCTATATGTTCTTGTTAATTTCCTGGAAAAGAAGGACTGTTGGCATACTCTCTTAGACTTCCTAGAAATCTACTCCCCCCCAAACATCATTCTGACAGGGGACCTTAACATCACACTATATCCAAACGAGAAAAAATGTGGAGTATGGGGTAAAGATCCCTTCCATGTCTCGGTGGAGTCTTCGATTCTTGCATGGGACCTACTTGACCTAAAACCCAAGAAAGGTCGTTATACCTAGACCAACAATAGAGTTGGTAATGGTAATGCCAACATTACTGCTCGTCTAGACTAGTTTCTAGTTCAAAGTACTTTGATGGAGGGAAACATTTAATCTCTTCAAAAATACTGCCCAAAATAACATCTGACCATAACCCCATCTCGTTGCTACTAGAAAAATAGGAGGACTTGGGACCTATTCCCTTTAGATTCAACCCTCTTTGTGTATCGAGAGAGGGTTTTATGGACATAGTGGCTCTCGCTTGGTCCCAACCAATTGAAGGATCCCCCAATTTTGTGTGGGAACAGAAGCTCAAATACACTAAGTTTGCTCTAAAATCATAGGCTAAAAAAAAAAAAAAAACCCTATCCACTCCAACCAGCACTAGACAAAAGACTGTCCAGGTTCTAACCGAGATTCCATGGAAGGAACTGAAATCACCAAAGCTCAGTTGCTCATCGAACAGAACGCCCAGTTCAACTCTTTTCTTTCCTTTCAATGGGAAGAGGAATACTAGCGCCTTAAGTCTCGCAGCCTCTGGCTACAAGCTAGAGATAGAAACACAACATTTTTTCATAGACAATGCAGAGCTCGTCTCTCTCGGAATCACATTTCTGAAATATCCATCAGTGAGGGGGAAGTTATCAAAGGAAAATCACTCATAAAACAGGCTGCCACATCCCAATTTCAGCATCTGTTCCAGGAGGATGGTTCTTCCGATGAAGACCTGGCTGTTGACTTTTTGTCAAATATCCCCTCACTTGTCACAACAGATTTAAACGATGGGTTATTGAAGCCTTTTATAGAAAAAGAGATAGTGGAAGTCATTTGGTCAATGGAGCCAGATAAAGCCCCTCGGCCAGATGGCTTCACCATTCATTTTTATAGAGCTTGCTGGAATGTAATAAAACTTGATCTCCTCAACATGGTAAAAGCCTTCCAAAAGAAAGCCAAAGTGGGAGGGTGCACCAACTCCACCTTCCTTGCCCTAATCCCAAAAGAAGTTAACCCTGAGACTTTTGATAGATTCTGGCCTATCTCTCTTTGCAATGCCTCCTACAAGATCCTCACCAAACTCTTAGCCAATTGAATCAAGCCTTTGTTAGGGAACCTAATCTCCCCTCTGTAGGGTAGTTTTGTCAAAGGAAGACACCTCATAGACAATGTGATCCAAGTGCAAGAAGCCCTCCACTCTAGCCACACTTGGAAGGAAAAAGGCATGCTCATCAAGCTGGATACGTCAAATGCTTTTGACCAGGTTAAACTTTCATTCCTCTATAAAATCCTTCTCTCCTTCGGTTTTAGTGTTGAGTTTGTCAACTTGATAAAAGCCTGCACTTTCAAACCTTGGATAGCGTCCCTGGTCAATGGCAAACCTGCTGACTTTTTTCAAGCCTCGAGAGGGCTTCGCCAAGGGTGCCCATTGTCACCCTTTCTTTATATCTTGTTGGCAGAATCCCTAAACAAAAAGCTAACAGCGGAAATGAAATCATGCTCTATCCCTGGCATCAAGGCAGTAAGAGGAGTGGACCCAATAGATCATGCCCTATTTGCAGATGACTCTCTCCTCTTGGGAGGCACCTCGAATAAGATAGAAAAGGCTTTCAAAGAAATCCTTAATCACTACTGCTTAATCTCAGGAGCCTTAATCAACAAAAGAAAAAGTGTTGTCTACAGCAGGAATGTAGATCATCCAACTATCCTTCGAATTGCCTGCACTTTTGGTTTCCCTGGGTATGAAAAATGGGAAAAGATCAAATACCTAGGCCTTCCCTTAACCCTGGGACAAAGCCCTCCCTCCCTCTGGACTGAAGTAATAAGCAAGATAAAAGCAAAAATAACATATTGGGGAGGCCAATGGCTAACAAAGGCTGGGAAGATGGTTTTGATAAAGGTAGTCCTCTCCACCCTCCCCATATTCTAGTCTTCCCTCCTGCTAGCACCCAAGACTATCACGGAACAAATCTCCAAGCTCCTTCGGGACTTTCTTTGGAACGGAGGCAAGGGAAACCAAAGAAAGTTACATCTGGTAAGTTGGGATATCCTAAAAAGACCACTCCAGCAATGTGGGTTACACATACGATATCCAGGCCTGGAAAATCTGACTCTTGGTGGAAAAATCATATGGCAACTATATGCAGAAAAAATCATCCTTTTAGTGAGATCCTCTGGAAGAAATACCTAAAGGGAAGCTCCTTGAGAAACCTCACAACAACATCTACTCCAACTGGAACAACAATATGGAACTTAGTCAGAAGAAGCATCAACCATGTATAACAGCATTTATACAGAATTTCAGACAATGGACAAAGAACATTATTGTGGGAGGATACTATACAAGGGAATGCCCCTCTGGCCACCCTAAATTCCTGCAACGATATAAATATCTAGCTAGTGAACAAAGGTCTCCTTCGGCTAGTAGGTATTAGTTCTTGGGACAACAAAGGGAATTGGGCAGGATGGACTTTTCCAGGGGTTCCTGACCACCTGGAATCCCAAAAAAACTTGTTATGTGCAACATTCTCTGGTTTTGCCCCTGTCCATCGCTCATCCAAATACAAATGGCGGTGGGGAGGAATTAGAATATATACAGCAACTCAAGGATTCTCCTCTTTACAAGCTATACATGCTCCTTTGCTAACACTGAAGCTCTGGAAATCCGTTTGGTCCCCCTTTAGCCTACCAAAGGTGAATTTCTTCATTTGGTTACTCATGCACAAAAAGGCACTAACAGGAGAAAATATGAACACAAGAGGGTTCCTCTTCCCCTTTAGATGTTGCCTACGCAATTCTGCTATCGAAAACTCTGACCACTTACTGGTTGACTGCGATTTCACACAAGTAGTCTGGAAGACGGTTCTCCATGGGCTTAGTGTCCCCCCCCTCCCAGATTTTAGTCATCGCCCTCTTCACCTCCTGGGTAGATCAAAACCCTAAGAAAAAAAACTAAAAACACAGTCTGGAAAAACATTTGGCAAGCTATTCCAAAATGCCTCTGGTGGAAAGTATGGTTGGCTAGAAATGATTAAGTTTTCAAGCACAGGCTCCCGAATTCAGTGGAAGTGGCTGCTAAAGTGAAAGCCATCCTGTTGGAAATCGTAGATAAAATAGTCTTTGACTCATCTCTACCTCCAGAAGCTTCTGCGTGGATAGGATCCTGCGCGTCAGGTGAGAGGAGAGATTCAGTCAGCAAACCAATGAATGGTCCAACTTGGCGTTTGTGTCTCACTGAAGGTGACTTTCTCACATGGTGGCACGGGACTGCAAAAGCCACTATCTTCTTCAATGGAGCATCTAAGGGAAACCTAGGAACTACAAGTGCAGGAGGATTGATTCTCTCCCTGGATAGATCGAATAAAACCAGCTTCAGTTGGGGTCTAGGCATAAGTTCGAACAATCAAGCTGAGAGTTACAATCTCTTAAAAGCTTTCCAGATTGTGAAGGAGCTAGGTTATAAAACAATTCAAATATTTGAACACTTGGAGCTTCTGATTAATCTCTTAAACTTTGAAGATCATTTTCGTAACCCTGCTTTAAACAAAACCTTGCAGCGAATTCAAAACATATTGAAAGAATTTGACACAGTCGACTTATACCACATTCTGCGGGAATTAAATAAGCATGCAGATTCGCTGGCAAATAAAGGTTGTCTGTTGTCTCAAGGAAATCTCAACCTTAATGGAGGACCCTGCTCGACTCATCCTTTGCCTTAACCATCCCACAACAGACATATCTGCACTCACTGGCCCCAATATTCAGAGTGAGAGTTGTATTAGGAATTCAGCAAGTCACATTCAGGAACGCCAAGCAAAAAGCAAAAGGAACAACAAGCATAAGGAACAACTCCAGAAGGAGCAATAGTGGAAGGAATAGGTAGCAAAAGGAACAACAAGCAGAGGGAACAACAGCCGAAGGAACAACAAGTAGAAGGAACAACAATGAAAGGAACAACAAGCAGAAGGAACAACAACAGAAGGATCGGTAAGCAGAAGGAACAGCTGCAAAAGGAACAACAAGCCAAAAGAATAGCAGCATAAGGAACAACATCCGAAGGAACAACAAGCATAAGGAACAACTGTAGAAGGAACAACAGCAGAGGGAACCGCACCCGAAGGAACAATAGCAGAGGGAACCGCACCTGAAGGAACAACATCCGAAGGAACAACAAGGTGAAGGAACAGTAAGCAAAAGGAAGAGCAGCAGAAGGAACAACAGGCGAAGGAACATCAAACAGAAGAAGGAACAGCAAGCAGAAGGAACAACAAGCATAAGGAACAACAATCTGAAGGAACAACAAATAGACAGAGCGACAAGCTGAAGGAACAACAAGCAAAAAGGAATAACAAGTAGAACGACCAATGTTATGTAAATTTGTTTTTCTAGAGGGACAATACGTAAGAAAATATTCAAGAATAACTAAAGAACTCAATGAATTTTTTAATATAAGCATTCGAGAAGGGACTACACTCCCACAACACTCTCATTGCTCATATTTTTTAAGTTACAGTCGATTGTAATAGGAGCTTGCTCCACCTTTGGCAATATATCCATTACCCGTTCTTGTTAAAAAAAGAAAAAAGAAAAAAAATGTTGAGCAATTTAATTGCTTAAATTAAGGACATTAAATTACAATCTGGGAGTTCATGGCCTTGTGAGATGCAAGCATTGTCTATGTAGGATTGGAGAAAATACCTAACAACTAAGCACCTTGAAACATGATCCTCAACATTAGAACTACAATTTAGGTATATTCAGTTCAGTGGATGAATTACAATTTATATGAACAATCTGACATCAAAAAGGAAATTACACAATCTTGTAAATTGAACCAAAGATATAAGTGAATTATAGAATTATAGCTAGAGAATAAAACATTTGTATCTAGCCTAGCCACACAATTGGGTTGCAATGCAAGCTTGGTTGAGGGACCCTCCCAACTAGCTTGTGTTGCAAAGAATTGCAATGCTATAAACAAACTATGCACACAAACACAAAATTAATTCTAAAATATCAACCTTGCATTAAGTCATAGGTTCATAAATACACATATAAATTCTCCTTTATCTCTATTTGTAGACCTATATTATTCTATACATATTCTCCACACATTCCTCTCATATAATCCTCTTCCTCACCCCCAACCCCCCATCGACATGTCATTACAATTTTATATGGATTGTCCATTACATGGAGTCATAACTATCTGATTAAGGGTCTTAACTACTTATAGATAGAATAAGAACTATATGTCTCGATGGAGAATCAATGTAAATAGTTAATGGTCATAATATATTTCATGACTAGAAGTGTGAAATCTCTTCCTTGTGCTTTGGACCCTGTGTGCCGACAATGTTGACCAGATATTTTATCGATATCCTACAAAATTGATGGTGAGTTCTACAATAAGCTAAATAGTAATAAACCATCTCATGATCCTTACAAGCATAATCCATGTCCTCGATTTGTTCTTGGAATAGTGTGCATGTGTAAACCATTTAGGTGCTACTGGAATTCTAAAGATCCAATAGTTACATGAATTTTTGGTAGCATTTGTTTATGGTACCAAAAATTACAAATAGTTATAACGATATGTCCAAACCAACAATCATGAGAGGAGACAAATTCTAATATAATCAAACACTAAAAACATGAGGAAATAGATAAAAAATCATAAATTGGTTGCCTCATAGACCCCTTTGAGGATGCACCTTAAACAAGAGCTAAACATGGTAATGGAGGCTAAAAAATAACAAAGGTAAAGGAGTATAGGGTGTAAAAATGGTTTCTTGTCACTCCAAAAATGCAACAAAATTTAGGCTCAACACACAAAAGGGTAGAATTGGAACTTTCTAAGAGTCTTGAAATCCTCCCACTTAGTCATTGGAGGATCTCCCTCTAGCCTTTGGGTTTCTATATGGATTTCCCATTAGGTTGCATGACCTTCTATTTTCAAATGAGTGAAATAAATTTTGTGTTCTTCCTTTATGTGGTGAATGCTAAAAATAAGCATCAATATCACCTTGACATGGCTTGATGTTGACCTTGGCTTCCATCTTGAACAAGGATTGTAAATGCTTCATGGAACTTGAACTAGATTATTCTTTTTGGGTTCTTTCTTATCCTCCTTTGGTTCTTCTCGATCCCTTGATTTTCCCTTTGATCTGAACTCTGAGTTAGAATCTTCCTCTTCTTCGATTCCAAGCTTATTTACCAAAGCCACCACAAGAAGGTTCATATTACGGCTAATATTTGTGACGTGCTCTTCCAACCTTGCGAATCTCTCCTTTGTCAGATCACCAGGGTTAATAATAGATTCGTCAGCCATGGTTAGGGTTTTATGGATTTCATGTTAACTAATATGAATCCCCAACAACTCCCCATAATATACACCATGAAACCTGCTTTGAGACCAATATGACCGTAAACTACCATGGATATCCACTGGCTAATTTGTCATAATATATCTATTAAAAAATTATAAAAAATCAAGATGTATACTATGAGGGTTAAATTTTCCTTAGACTTATTGATTATTAAGTTATTATGTTTTGCTAATGCATGTGAATTATAAAAATGCGGAAAATAGAGAATAGATCAAAGCAATCACTCACAAACCATAAGACACCAAGATATGATATGGGAAACCCTTTTGAGAGAAAACCCAAGTGAAAAGTGATGTTGTTATGCTATCTCTTTCTCTGAATGGAAAGTGAGGCTACTATGTTCTCTCTTTCTTTGAATGTAAAATGGTGCAAACACAAAGGAGTGAGACTTGTGGCCCATGGTTTACTACATAAAACAATCTCTCTCTCCATCCATTCTCAGCTACTTTTCTCAACTATGGAACAAAATGCACTAGAATATAATCAAACCTTGTTTCCTCTAAGTGACTCAATTATAACACAACCTGATAACCAAATAGGGGTTAAATTTAACCCATTCAATCCTCAATATGAGTTAGAACTCGACTCTTTTAAAATATTCTTACAACAATCACATAGTTAGCCCCTTTTCCATTAGTAATGGGGCTAACATGGCATCTGCCCAAATCATGGTAGTCAAAATAGGAAGGTTAACTTTCAGGCAACATAACTTTTGCATACACACTTCACTTGAGGTTTTTTGTGTCATTGGAAAGGAATCTGAATGTAGAATGATGTCATCGTCTTTGGCACAAGTGAGGGTTTTGGGTCCGAAAAAACTTGATGAAATGCCTCAAATTTCCTTGAGAGGTATAAAACCCCAATTTTCCAAACTAGAACCCATTGGTAAAAATCGTCCTGTGAGTTGTTTCCTCCTAATTTTCCGCTCTGAAAGCATTCATATGGATAAAAAACAATATTATGATCTTATCTTTATCAAAGTCACCAAAGTCAATGATCATGAGTGTATCTATATGATAATACATAAAAGTTGAGGGATTTAAGACAATAAAGTTGGGGAACATATGTGACCATGACCATGATAAATGGGGGTTTTGTAAGTGTTTGGAAGTTGATTTTTATATTTTATGGGTTCCAAGTGCTATGCGGATAAATCCCTCTTGCTGACAAGAGTGATCTCCCTAGATCCTAAAGGAAACTATAAACAAACAGGCAATTGAATGACTCTTTCCCTAAGCTTATTGGGTTCGAATTGTAAATACAAGAGTAGGAGAATAAGCCTCTTACCTATTTGTGAAATGCTTGATTAAAATCCCTACTATGTCTCGAAGCTTCCTGATGCTAAAAAAGGCCTGCAATAATAGACATAAAAGAGATCAAAGGCGTATGTAATCATAACAATTCAAACAAGCTTAATCTAATGATCAAGGAGATTATAAATTGAGATTATCTCACTGAATATTAAAAGAATCATAAACCATTCATCATTTTAATAAGACAATACAATGGGAAAAATAATTCATTTGTATTAATCCAAGGAATAGAGAAGAGCCTTACAACCTCTGCCTTGATGTCATGAGGTTCCTCCCAAATGCCTCTAAACCTCTCCTTAGATGATAAGCCTTCCAATCTAAATCCAACAACATAAGTGTATATTTTTTGAACCTCATAATCCCTCTATCCTCTAGTCAATTTATAGGCTAAGAGGAAGAAGTTTCATATCCAAAGGAGAAGGATGAGATCCTCTAATTGGGGGATTAGGGTTCCTTGATGAAAGGGAATTAGCTCCGTGATATGAGGGGTATGGCTCGAATAGATGTGACCTATAAGCTTTCAATTGGGATATATTCAACCAACAATGCTTCTAGAATTCACCTTTTCTTTTTAGTTTTCTTTGATTTACCTGCATAGTTTATAGTGGAAGATAGAACGCAGTTCTGCACAATTATCAGGGATAGAAATTGCAAATGCACGAAAAATTACTAGGAAAAGCACGCAAGTGCACTTAACCAGTCATAAAGCCATTTTACCTAAAATTCACATCTTCTACAAGGGTTTTTTATTGTTTGGATTCTAAGGGAGTGTAATGGAACATGTTTATGGATGGCGAGAGATCCATTTTAATGGTTAAGTGTCATGGTGTCAAAATGACGTGTAACAAATTTCCTCCTAAAGTGTGAAATCTAAAAAATAAGTTTTAAAGATTGAAGTGATTTATCATGCCAAATATTGGATCAAAGATAATGGTTGGAAACCTGTAAAAAACATTCAAGGATTACATTGCAATATATAATCATCACTAAGGTAGGGATTCCCATAATCAGAGTAAAACTAACTTAATGAACAAATACAGAAAAACTCAAAAATCGTATCCACAGTAGACACAGTATGGACGCAACCATCAACTATAAATTTGTCTACATAATCATGAATATATATCTCCTTGCAACCTGGATTGATGAGACTAGATCTAGGGTCTTGATCTCCATTTCTCAATCCGTCATACAAATCTAGCCATGCAAGTGAATGTCTCGAAGTCTAACATGGCATAAACCACTTGATTACCAGTAAATGATGTGAACCATTAACAAGTGTGAGAGAAACTACCAATAATGACAATGGCTCTCAAGGTACTCTCAGTACAATCTATAGAGTGTGAAAATATGATCTGAAGTCGAGCACTCATAGTGTCATTTGATCAAAGGCCAATGATGAGAACTAGTCGTCGAAAGAGAGAAACTTGCCATTAAGGCATGCATGCTTCAAGATACTGAAGGTTTCTAGATCAACTTCCTAGATAATGAGCTGAAGTCGATAGGAAGCGGCCCATCGTAGGAAATCCTACGACAGGACACACAATGTCCATAGTTTGCAAGGACTGACTCAAGGATGACTGATGTGATTGAAAGCTGAAATTTGCAAAGGAATATGAACTGAGGTTGAATTTCTCTTGAACACATAGCGACATGACAATTGGCTTGGCAACGTTTGACTCAGGATAATACTCAAAATCGGTTGAAGACTTTCAACGGGGTTCGATTAACTGTAAGACAAATGGATTTCCCAACCCAGACATAGGTGTGACGGAGGGTCGTGTTCAAGAGCGACATGTTGCCTTTATAATGAATGTAAAATGAATACCTTTTCCCAATTTTCCCCTACCATTACTCACATGTACCTCTTTGTTTTTTACAAGCTTGAGGAGGATAACATATGCTTGTCCTATAAGCTCATCCTTCAAATGAGTCCTTCGAATTATTTTTAACGAACCCTAAGAAGGAGTAGTTTGGTCTCATTATGCTTAATGAGCCCTATACTGTTTAATTTTTAACGAGTCCAGTAAAGGGGTAACTCGATGTTGTTTTCTTGTTTAAAGAGTTTTAAACAGACACAAAAGAAAACTCATTCGGTTCTTTTACTGTAAAATTTTAACAAGCCCGAAGAAAGTAAAGGTAGGTGTTTTTCAGTTTTAGGGAGTCAGGAGAAAAACATAAGTAAACTCCACAGTGTTATTTTTCGTAAATTTAGTCCCTCAAGCCCAAAAAAGGATAAAATAAAGCAGGAGAGAACTCTATTGACCATAAATAGTCAATGTATACCTTTTTCATAAATAGTCTAGTTCACTTTGTAAAAGGGGTAAGCTTATACTGAGTGGACGGTTGTTCATTTAGTTTTACGAGTTTGAACAATCAAGTGCTCGACAATATTTTCATGTTATTAGAGTCTGAAAAAGGGCTTAAAAGAGGACTCTAGGGTTTCGATTTTTTTTGTGATTTTCGAGATCTCGAAAAGTGATAAAAGTGTACTCATATTACCGACTTTTAATTTAATTAAGGAGCAAGAAAAGACAGAAAGAACTCGACATTTTCATATGCGTTTTACGAGCATGAAAAGAACCATTATAGACTCGAGATAGGTTTCATTTTTACGCAAGCTTGAAACAAAGCAAAATTGTGCTTGAGATAAGTTTTCATGCCCCCAGCATATCGACATAGGCATGTGCCTCGCTAAGCTTCGTTTCATTCACCTAAGTAGACTATCAGTTATTAATGGGCAAATGAAATGAAGGTTCATTTACGAGACTAGATGAAAGACTCGACTTAATTAAGGGATGATTTGTTTCATTTTTTAATGAGGTTGACACAATAAAAGAACCATCCTCATAATGACCTGTTTCATTTTTGAACGAGGTTGATACAGTAAAATAACTCATGGGCATTGTTTCATTTTTTTAACAAGGTTGACACAATAAAAGAACCATCCTCATCAAGCTTGTTTCATTTTTTAATGAGTTCGACACAGGAAAAGAACCATTCTCATTGCGACTTGTTTCATTTTTTAATGAGGTTGATACATTAGAAGAACTATCCTCATAAATAACTATTTTATTTTTTAACGAGGTTGACACAGTAAAAGAACAATCCTCATAAATAGTTGTTTCATTTTTTAACGAGGTTGACACAGTAAAAGAGCCATCCTCAAAAGTTGTTTCATGTTTATTCGAGCTTGAAACGAAAATAACTATGCTCATAAGAACCTGTTTCATTCTTTTAATGAGGTTGACACAGTAGAAGAACTATCCTCATAAAGACTTGTTTCATGGCTCCCAAATGGGAGACTCCTTGATCATGGCTTCCAAAAGGTCTTCATTAGATGGAATAACAATTCTATGGAAGGAACACATGTCAAGGGGATCAATAGGGATAATAAAATCGGATTCAAATGTCCCCATTGAAGTTTTGACCACGTCAGTTATCGAATGTAAGCCAAAAGAAGTCGAGTAAACAGTGAGAAGCTCGCTTGCATCGGTAACTGAAAACATGTGACATGTTTCCACATAATTAACCTGTGGTGGGGTAGGTACCACTTCCATATAAGGAGCATTCAGGGATATCAGATGACTTGTAATCAAAGCAAGATCAACATATGAAAGTTGATCAATTGTCACAATATTTCCACTATGAGGGAAGGACATCACGCAAAAGAGTGTCAATACGACAACTTTCATGGCATAGACATAGTCTCGCTCAAGGATAAAATTTAAATTTAAGGGACCTTAGACTACAATTAGATCAATACAGACAGTTTTACCTTCCAAGGTAATATGTAACTTAGGAAGGATTCCTAAAGGTTCACTAATGGTTCAGTTAAAAGCTAACAAATTATGTGTAATAGGCACAAGCTGAGGGGAACCCAAAGCTTTCCAAGCAGACGAGGATAAAATAATGACAAAAGCACCTTCGTCTACATTTGTGCATCACACATTCTTACCATAAGCCTTCACAATGATTTGCAAAGGGGTGGAAGAAGGAAGACGAGGTTCTGTCAATCTACTCCAATCAAAAGAAATAGCCTCATTACTTGGATGGGGTTCAAAAGTAACAGATGAAATGCCCCCATGTGTAAAAGAATCAGAGGTAACATGAAGAACCTGATCAGTATGAAGTTCACTCTCTAAAGTAAGAGTGGGATCGATCGAAGATGAAATCGGTTTGACCACTTGATCAACAGATAGTCCATCAACCTGAGTGATACTTGTTTCACTCTCTAATGGAAGAGTGGGATTGACTGTACTTAGAGGATTTAGATCAATCACTTCGTCAATTGATGGTAAGTGGGGAAAAATCTTATGGTAATTAGTTGGAAGTTGTTCCTGTGAACCAATAAGTTTTTCCAACAATTTTGAGGCTTTATCCATGTAAGGTAAAAGGTGACTATGATGAGCCCCTTCGCATAACCTACAAGGAAACCTAACTTTAACCTTTTTCCCATGAACGTCACAATCATTGGTTGATGGATCAATAGTAAGTTGGTGAGAATTATTAGACCATACTTCCAAGACCTTAGGAATACCAGGACAATTGATAAGGAAGTGATCACCCTTACAAAGCTTGCAAGGGTATTTAGGCTTACGATGCATTGTGGAAGTTTCCTCAATATTAGTAATACTTACAACCATGGTTGGTCTATTGACTTATTTCTTATCTTGCTTCTTCTTCTTCTTCTTCGTCACCTGGTTACTAGCATCGAGGCTTTTACCAAGCAAAGAAGAAGAAAGGGAGGAGGACATGTTGCGTGAAGAAGGTAAAGGGCCCACAATAGGTTGGTGATGTTGAGATGGTGAACTCGGTTGAGGTGAAAAACTCGGTTGAGCTGGTACAATTGGAGTATTTCAAATTAAAGAAGTTGAGAACAACCATACAAGTAAACCTACCGTGAATCCGGGAAGTGACAATGCAGCCATATAAGGAGGACCGACATTTGCAAAATTAGGGAAATAATTAGGGTTCTCGTTAAAAGGGAGGTCTTTATCGATAACTTCTTGCATTGTTGTCATTAGATTCAACTTGGACAAATTTACTTTTTAATATTAACAATTAAAAATCACAATCCACACCTAAGGTCTATAAAAAGTAAAAACAATCAACTAACACACACTAAAAAAATCTAAGGATTCAAACCATGCAAACAAGCTTTTTCACAATGAAATCACTAGTTGGTAATGAAAGCCAACACCGCAGAAATCAAAGTGAAAAGTGGTTGTAGATATGAGTGAGTGGAACCATTTACACTGACAACTTGCTTAATGAAAGGATCTGGTGCAAGTAACTTCACTTAAGCCATCTCGAGCGATTACCCTCCAAAAAATCCAAGTGAGTCTAGCCAACATCTATTCCCGGTATAGCAGGACCTTCCCTCTACCGTCACCTCAGATAATAGCCCTAGGATTATGGTCACTAAAGTTACCAACTACAATAATTTTACCTGGGGGAACAGTTGCAGGTCGGATGTACATGCAAGGGAAAAGTAACAAAGCTCAATCCCCTTGAAATCTCCTCAACATGGTTAATTGGAGGCTTACTTTCAAGTGACCCCAAGTACCTTTCGACATAATTGTAATGCATGAAAATCACTCTATCATAGCCAATGAAGTGGGTACGATAAATTCACGAGATCCGACATGATCTCGTGCTTAACTCATGTGTTAGAAGAGCTTCCCAAAGCAAAACTGAAATAATTGGATTTATCTCCCTATCGCAAGATTCTATTGTTTGTCTGCAATTTTGGAAAGTTTACTCACTTCCCTATTCCAAAGCCCTACAACCTAATATAATGTAGGTGGAAAGAGCCCTAAAAATAATAAAAATTCTAAATGAATTTTTTTAACGTTGTGTTATTAAGCTGTTATTTACTCAAAGGGTAAATGGACATGAAACTGATGGTATTATAACTTGACTCAAAACTCTAATGCATCAAATATGAAATTTGTAATTTCTTCATTTCGATGAATTCTAGCTAGAGTAAGTAAAGAGGTTATTCTTTAAAATATTAACTCCAGAATGTACCACTTCTAATTTTTTAATGCAATTCAAAGTTATAAGTTGCAAACCATGCAATGTAATCTACGCACAATTTGTTTGAAACTATGCAAATGTAATCTATGCTCAATTTCCATGAACACTATGCAAATGTAATCTATACACACTTTCATTCATAAAATTAGAATTCTAACCATGGGAATGTAATCTATGCAAGAGAACTCTCCAAAACAAGCACAAGACGATTCCAAAGCAGCAAAAGAACGACAAGATTATTTCCCTTCACTAATAACACTAAAGAACCAATTAAGTGTAAGTAAAGGAAATCAGAGGAAAATTTCAAAGATAAAAAATAATGACTCTCAAAGGCGATTAACACTCAAAGGGATTTTTTTTTGCAAAAATGAAATCAAAAACATGAAAAAAAAATGTTAAGAAACTAAGACAAATATTTGAGCAATGATCAAAGGAATTCAAATTCAAAACACCCAATGAAATCCTTGAACTGAGAAATGCTTGAATGAATGTTATGAAATCAACGTTTAAAGTGTAATTCTGATTAAACTTTAGTATTGGAATAAAAATGACTTATGTTTTCCAAGCAACACAAGAAGCACACTCATCAAAACACTAACTCTTGAGAAACCCTAATTTGCGATTAAACAAATAATTTCATCACAAAAAAGCAAGATTAATAATGGATCTGGGTATATGACAGAAAATATAGGAATACAGTGATCTTGAAAACAACCTATCTCTTTTTGATCAATCAGTAAACAAATTAGACAAAACTTTAATCAATTTTGCAAAAAGGATTCATTCCCAAAAATAATTCACCAAAGCACTCAAACAAGTTCAAAAAAGGTATTGGATAGTCAAACAAATATGATGACACATTCAGAAACCAAAATTTACTCTGGCTATGAGAAAACCTAATTTTTCAAAAATTTCTAAGAGTTGCGCAGGCGAGCAATATAGTTCAGCACGCATGCGTGTAGTTGCTGGGGAAACAACTGCACAAATTTGTGCTCTGCGGATGAACAACAACCAAGAATATATGGGAAGTCCAAGAAAAAATAAAAAAGAAAGCAATCAAACCAGAAGATCTGAAAGGCCATAAATTTGCTAAGACTCAGGTTCAGCTAAACAAAAAAGATCGGAAAGCAAAACCAAGGAAAGAGAAGAGAATAATAATGTTCCCTAGCAGAGTCGCCAATTTGTTATGTAGATAAATCCCTCTTGCTGACAAGAGAGATCTCCCTAGATCCTAAAGGAAACTAGAAACAAATAGACAATAGAAAGATTCTTTCCCTGAGCTTATTTCGTTCGAATTGTAAATACAAGAGTACGAGAATAAGCCTCTTAACTAGTTGCGAAATGCTTGATGAAGATCCCTGCTTTGTCTCGATAAAGCTTCCCGATGCTCAAAAAGACCTGCAATCACATACATAAAAGAGATCAAAGGCATATGCAATCATAACAATTCAAAAAAACTTAATCTAAAGATAAAGGAGATTAGAAATTGAGATTATCTTATTGAATATCAAAAGAATCATAAACCATTCATCATTTCAATAATACAATACAATGGGAAAAAATGATTCATTTGTATTAATTCAAGGAATAAAGAAGAGCCTTACAACCTCTGCCTAATGTCATGAGGTTCCTCCCAAATGCCTCTAAACCTCTCCTTAGTTGATAAGCCTTCCAATCTAAATCTAACATCATAAGTGTATCTTTTCTTAACCTCCTAATCCCTCTATCCTCTAGTCAATTTATAGGCCAAGGGGAACAAGTTCAGATCCAAAGGAGAAGGATGAGATCCTCTAATTGGGGGATTAGGGTTCCTTGATGAAAGGGAATTAACTCCATGAGCTGAGGGGTATGGATCGAATATATATGACCTAGAAGTTTTCAGTTAGGATATATTCGACCAACAATGCTTCTAGAATTCGCTTTTTATGTTTACTTTTCTTCGATTTACCTACGCAGCCTATATAGCCATTTTACCCAAAATTCACATCTTGTTCAAGGGATTTTTATTGTTTGACTTCTAAGGGAGTGTAATGTAACATGTTTTGGATGGCAGGAGATCCATTTTAACAGTCAAGTGACATGGTGACAAAATGACGTTGAACACCAAGTGAAGAAAAAGACATAATACTAGAACTATAGGAGTATGCACCCGATTCAACTAAGAGAAAATTCTTTATTCTAATTTATAGAAAGGGCATATACATAAGCACATCAACTATAAGGACCCCCTCACTTGGTGTTATCTATTTGTATCGTCATCACAAGTCCTTTAAATATTGCACACCCCAAAAATATAAATGTGATGTTGATAAACCCCATGACAATCAAAGTTGTGGGGGATATCTAGTTGAGCATGACTTAGTGTATGGTGGTGCATCATCACAAGGAAATTCAATGGAGCAAAAAGATGGAAAGTAATGTTCCCAAAAAGAAAGGTTAAATTTCAAAGACAAGATAGTTAAAAGATAAATTGCTTTGAAGATGAATGAGGATGCATTGATAAGTGCTTATGGCCCTAGAGGAATTAAATAGGTTGTTGTGGACTCAAAATGAAACATCTTAAATGATTATGGACCTAAGGGGTTTACATATCCAACTAAAGACATATAGTTAGGAAGTACCTCAAATAAGTGTCATCAAGAGCTAAACTAAACTACACCAATGATTAAGGGATAAAGACCAACTGAGAGAAGGTGACCAAGGGTCGTACCAAAGTGCTAGACATTCCTAAGAGGTAATGCATATAGGTTAAGCTACAGGGAGTTTAAAAAAGGTGGTCCATCACAAGAGAATAGTCTAGACAAATATTGTATCATGATTGGACTTGTCATTAATATACCATAGGAATACACTACACATTATACCTCTATGTGATTAGGCATATGTAAGTACTCAAATGCAGATCTCATACAATATAGTCTACTAAATATGTATGGATTACCACATGATACATACAGATCCCCTCCTCATTGGCATCTATCTAATCGACATAACACTTATGTACCAATTTAGTTAGAAAGAATTATGTTTTATCTCTCTTTTGCACTTTCTAACAATTTTGCGCACCTTAGTTGCTCACATTTTTTTATATTTTTTTTTGTTGGGGGGGGGGGGGGGGGTTGCAAGTGTGTTTTTTTTTCAAAAGAAAAAAAAATTATATCACATAAGAAGAAATATACATACTGTGGCCCAAAAGGACTAAACAATTATATTGATATTCATACTTTTTAGGCATTGATTAGATCAAAATTAAGATTATTCCAAAGCTTCCTTAAAGTCAAAAGGATAAATCATATGACTATATAAAATAGTTTGAACCATGAAGGCTAGAAGTGGAATTCCATTCCATTGCTTTCTTGATCATCCCATAATTCGTATTGGCTAAATGAATTGGATGGAAACTGAAGAGCTTCATTGCAGAGTTTATCAACATGTATAGATATGCATATATGAGGTCCATTCAAAGGTTTCCATCTCAAGAGATATTTCCTGAAAGATATGGTTTTTGTTTGGGACATTTACTTCAACTTTATTATTGACCCAATCTATTACCAGTTTGGAATCACCTAGAACTTGTAATTTCCTCACACCAAGAAGTCGAGTTGTATACAATAAAAGCCATAAACCAATAAACTCAGGTTTGGTATTCAAACCACATCCAAGAGCGTATATGAGCAGATAATGATGGTGTTGATTTAGGAACAACACACCTCCCATGCCACAAAGAGAAGGGTCTCCTTGGCTAGCTCTATCAAAGAATCCCCATGGAATATCTTTGTTTAAGTCAGGCATAATAGGAATGCAGATCTTCTTTTTTCTTGGTTATATTTTGAATTCCTTAACTTGCTTCTCAATAAGACCTCCTGTAACTTATGGTGGAACAAACTTGTTATGAAAAATTAATTGATTTCTTGCCCACCGTATGATATTAACAAAAATAGTTGGAAATTACTAAAATCTATGGACTGAATGATCAAAAGGCCATTCCCTTATGCATTCTTCAAGGGAGTCTTTGTTCTAATGATCTTGAGCAGGAAAAAAAATACAATGTAAGGATTTCCAGATGTTTTATAATATGGACATAAAATAAATATGTGTGAGATGGAATCTTTCTCTTAAAGATAAATAGTGCACCAATTAGGCCCATTCAACCCTATATTTAGTAAGTTCTTCCATGTCAATAGACAGCTAGGGCAAGCTAAAGAGTAAGTTTGCTCTTTATAGGCTCATGATGTTTCCATATATAACTCTGCCACCATCTCTATTGGATATTTGGAAGACTTGTAAGATGGGCCTTATATCTCAGCTTTGCAGTGTATTCTCCATTGGTGGGGTTTTTAGACCATATTAGTCGATCTAGATCATCATATCATCATCAACTAGTCTAATGAGGGATGACACTAGAAACCTGATATAGTTGTTCCATTATGAAGCAAGAGTAAGTTCCTCAATCAATTCCAAGCACGTCTCCTTATGGGAATACCATTTAGAGCTTTAGCATTAGCTAAGACCTTAATACTTGTCGATCTAAGTAAATGTATGTAGTTCTAAGACAACCGATGAGTATACTTGGCCCCTGCCCAAAAATCGATGCCAACATGAACAAAATTGCCATTTCCAATTCATCAAGAAACCCAATCCCCAATGAAAGGAAAAGATTAAGAAAGTGCTCTCCAAATAATGGAAGCATTTCTACATGGTTTGGTAGGGTCCCTATATCACTCTAAAAGGGATTTGTTGCCCAACTATTTTGATTCCAAAGCTTGCCCCCACAATGTTGTGTTATTAGTAAATCTCCATAGAATTCAAGATGTGAGGGAGTCACTAAAAATGAGAATGATTTTAAGATCTCATCACCCTAGAGAATTGAATTTCGAAATGGTGTTCCATGACACCAGTGGAAAGCCATTGGAATCTCCCTTGTTTGACCATAAAAACCTAAATCTCAACTTTCTAATCTCATTTAATATACCCTTGGGGACCAAAGAAATAGAAGTCTGATATACAAGAATGCTCTCAAGGACTGCTTTTACCAATGCCAATCTACCCCCTAGATAAGAGGCAATTAATCCATACATTAATACGCTTCTAAGTTTCTTGTATAGCCACAAACAATCTTCATACCTGTAATCATTAGCTTTCAACATAAAACCCCAAGTATTTAACTGCCTCCAAGAAGGATTTAATCTGAAATTGAAAGAGATCCTGAATATTGCTCATTAAAAAATCTAATAGGTTATGAAGAATCATACATGACTTTTGAATGTTAACAACCATCCCATTAACCATGGAAAAGTGGTCCAAAATTCTTATTAAATGGTGAAAGTAGCAACGATTCCAAGCAATGAAGAGAAAGACATCATCCACAAACAACAAATGTGAGATATCCACAAAACTTGATATGTTGATCCCCTTTATCTCTTCTTTATTGATTGCATCATGGATAATTTTACTGAGAACTTCCACAACTAACAAAAAGAGGAGGGGATAAAGGGGACAACTTTGTCTGAGCCATCTAGAAGTAGAGAAAAATGATGAGGGATAACCATTTATCAACACAACCAAACTTATCGATTGGACACATGCCATAATCCAATTAACAATTTTTATACTCATTCCAATCCGAAGCATAACTAAACATAGAAAAGTACAATTAACTCTATCATAGGCTTTGGATAGGTCTATCTTGATCGTCTCACCACTGATGTTCTTAATATTCATTGAGTGGAGAGTTTCCTAAGAGATAGAAATGTCATAGTGAATTTGTCAATTCTTAAGAAATCCAAACTGTTCTTTTGAAGCTATACCACTAAGAATAGGCTTAAGTCTGGGAGAAATGATTTTGGATATTAGTTCATATCAAGATTGCAACAATAGATAAGCATTATGGGTTTTTGGAATAAGTGCAATGAAAGTTGGATTAAGAGAGCCCAAAACATATCACGAAGAGTGGGATTCTTTGGCGACATTAAGAAGGTCTTCTTTAATGAGATAAAAAAAGCATTGTATATAATTCGACGACCTGTCCATTTAGACCAAGACATTTCCCTTTCTACATGATAGGTAAGGCTTCCAATAGTTCTCTCTATGATACCTATGCATCTAATGTTTCGTTTTATTCAGTAATGGATCATGGAAAAGGAGATAAAGTTTTCAAGATTTTTTGGATAGGACATCCTTCAGGTCGAGTAAATGAGGCTTTAAAGTGTTGAACCCCAAGGCTGGCAATATCGTGGAAGGAGGTAAAATAGGAAGCATAAGCAGATAGGAGATTTAATTTCATCAACAACCATCTCATAGAGGTTGGGATAATGATTGGAAAGTCCACCGTCCTCCATTCAAGATTTGATTTTATAAGATGAGGAAATGAGAGTGTCCGAAATTAGAAAACAATATAGTCTTTTAGCAATAAAGTCATTATCAATTCTTGAATTTTGCCAAGTAGGAGAAATATTCATTGGGCCAAGATCAATGACGCTTAAAGAGTTTATGAAGTGCGAAAAGTAATCAGACAGGGGGCCTCTTTGGCATTGACATGCCACACTTCTCTTTGAGAAATGTTGAAATTCAAATCTCCACCAATAATAAGGGGATGACCACGAAGAACAATAGAGTTATTCAAATCATCCCAAAAGGGTTGACAATTGACAAATGGCCAATATATATTAAGAAGACAAAACTTTAGACATAGCTCTTTTGATTCTATATCAAGAAGAATGTATCGAGAAGAAAAAGGCATTGAGTGGACAATAAAAGTTTAATTCCATGCAATTATAAGACCATCTGATAGGCCTTGCGGGTCAACTAATAGAAAAGTCCACGACTACAGCCAGGGAGATATAATCTCTTTGGCCTTTATCCCATCTGACATAGATTCTTGAATCATGATGACATTTGGCTTATTCTTATGGATAAGCCACTTAAGGGCTAATGTTTTGGGGGAACCCTCAAACCCCCTTAAATTTAGGGATAAAATCTTCATCTTAGGTCCCCTTTGTGGCCTCGTGTTCTAAGAGCCCTGTTTATGGTGGCCTATTTGCCTTGTGTATTCATACACCTTGTTTTATGCTTTTGAAAGGTTATAGTTTTTGTTCACATGGTTGATCGAGGGAGAATTTAGAGCTACAACTCCACGTGAGGGAGCAAATTCTGACCATTTAAGGCAAGAATGTAAAGGGTGTGTTCTCTTGCTATCCTAAGAGGAGTTTGAAGAAGAGTCTAAGGGTCCAGGGATAGGACATGCATCCTCTGAATGACGGTTAATAAAATTCAAAACCTAGGTAAAAGGATATGAGCAATTAACAGGTGGAGATTGAAATCATAAAGGATATTTAACATGTGAAGAATATTGGGGTGGGGCAAGCAGAGAAGAAGAGCATTTCATATAAGAGTCGTTTTCAATTCTTACATAGAATTCCTTGTATTTAGACCAAAATTTGTTTCAATCTATCTATGAGATGGGGCTCCCCATTGGTGAGGTAGACAACTTTGGAGGATCCCATGCCCGAGATAAAACCGATTTTTTAATACACTTTTCCACCAGAGGTTTTGTATTTCGATAATTGGATTCACAAGAGTTGACTAGGTGACAAAACTTGTGATAAACAAAAGACCTGAAAGGTATTCTCTAATATTTGACGTTTTGGACACATGTGTGACCTTGATAGCATAACTCAATGTCTTTTAGAATACCACCTGTAAGGCTAACTTCAACCTGCAAACACATTACTCTGCGATCAATTTTGTTGAAACGATCTTCATTGACTCCCACACAACGTCTGATACAATTACCTATCTCCTTCAAAATTTCGCTATTCCAGAATATCAACAAATGTTCAAGTAGGAGAGCCCATACATTTTGGGAAGTATAGCACAAAACCATCCATGCGCCAACACATCGAATTGTGGTGTGTTTCCCAGCAAAAGCCTCCAATTATCCTGCAACCATTTTCCATAGAACTAGAAGGTGAACCACCTTTCTTGTAAATATCCCTACTAGTGGGTGCTCCTGCAACAAGGGGATAATATATAATGGTATATCCTCTCTTACCACCATCTTGAATCTCTCCTTGCAATATTTAACTGATGTTATGGGAAGGCTCGAAAATCAAAGTATGAACCAAGGATCTTGGTCTCAGGAGTATGTCTAGATGCCTTTGTAGGTGGCGAAGAATTAGGCAAGTTAACACCTTCCACAACCTCTTTAGCAGAATGAGATGTTGCTAGATTGGAAATATCTACGCATGGTGGATAAGATGGGGCATTTTTTGTAGCAATCAATTCATTGCAGGTTAGAAGATAGGTCTGGAGCATGAGGTATCTAGCCCATAATCTAACAATTCATCATCCACCGAGCCATCCGATTGAGCATTACCATAGACATTAAATCCACACAAATGATCAATGAGCTTGGGATAAATAAGAAAGACACTTGTAACCTAAAGAAGTGCCCTAAACAGGTAGCTGATAGAAAGAAATCAAAACTGGGGCATAAAAAAAGGTCAGAACCCTTGAGGAAAAGTGCTTGGAAAAATACGTCAGTGCGCACAATGAATAACCAAGAATCAAGCTCGAAGGTGGAGATTTTCATGAGGTGATTGCATCGTGAATATATTTGTGAGGGTAAGAATTGATCACCAAAAGAAAAAACTTGAAGAAAAAACCTACGACAACTAGAGCAAAGACCTCAACGAAACCCTAACCTATGCGCAATCTCCTAGTTTGCTAGTTATGGACAAAACAAACATAGCGGGCCCCAACTTTAGTTAAATTAGAGACAAATTTAGGATGTAGGTCACATCTAGCATATAATATTTTTGATATGGAAATTACACATTTAAGCAATTAGAAAAGGACACAATTAAAAGCATAAAACAAAGCCTAAATGCAAAAATGATGTAACTAAAAGTTTAGTTCAAAGCTTAAATGGCAGAAGTGTGAAAGACAATTCATTATATGACATCACTGATGGTCATTTCGAAAAATTATACTAACCACCATTTTCCTCCTAGACTAATAATATTCACTTAATTGAATGCAAAGATAGATTCTCTTCCATCGAGGTTGATGGACCACTGAAAAGGGATCAAATCCTTGTAATCGAGTGCATCTTGACATCATAAATATCCTATCTTTTGAAGAGCTGCCTATAAGCCATAGAGTCTACTTAAAATAATATATCATAAACTAGTTGACTCCATATGTCGTTTGCATTATGAGGCATGAATTCTTCAACATTCTTGCTAACTATATAAATTGCAACAACATAAGACCAATATTTAAAATCTGTATCTGAACCTCAGTTTTATAAGCATGACATAACACATTGAAACAATTGTTCAATTGGCTCTAATTTGCATGGTAAATGAAATTTAAAAACAAAATTAATGTAATCCAAGAGGTTACAAGCTAGATGCTACCAACAATATCATAATAAAAGGGCACAATTTATTCAATAACTATCCATGCAAACACCAAATATAATGATACAAAAAACCAACTACGAATCACAAGTCAAACAAAATCATATATGAAAAAAGCTCCAGTATTAAACTCACTCTCTCTCTCTCTCTCTCTCTCTCTCTCTCTATATATATATATATATATATAACTCCAGTGTTCATCATTCACACACCACCTCTAGCATATAAAGAGTTGCGGCATGGATTATTAAACTATTTCATATTTCTTATCCAAATCTCATCACTAAACATTTTTGGATGGTTCTCTATTGTGGTATATTTCAATTGCAAGGGTCGTAGATACAATGGTCTCCATATTTGCAATTGGTAGAAGGACACCCATAGCCATTCTCTATTGCTACAATACTGTAATCTTTAAAATACTTACCGATTTAAAATATCTATAGATTAGGGATCCATTAAACCCAACATTAATAATTTGGGTGATGATAGACATGAAAATCTTGCATCTTTTTCACTTACCTATTGTCAAAAGTCATGTTTGTGGAAAATGGCACCTCAATCATCTCCTCACCAAAAGAAAAGTTGAGAATATTGTGGCATCTTGTATTACTTGTTTAAAAACTAGAAAATTTGCGCATATAGTCAAAGCCTGTAAAATGATTCATGCCTTGGAAAATCCAATGCTCTCCTCTACTCATACCTCAAATTCAAATTATTTTCATTAAGAGCCAAACTAAATTATTGATAATCATATTGTATTAATTGAATAAGATATTGTTGACTCATTGCAACTAGCATTGCACTTTCGATTTCCTCCACAACACAACATTTTCCAATCTAGGGAGAATCTAACTCCTCAACCACAATCTCCAAAGTTAGAGTGCGAAAACACAAAATACTTAACACCACAATAAATAAAATGTTCTTGGGTGAGTAACTTGAGAAAATGAAACTTCTAAAACCCTAATGTGACTAAACAAACCATTAACCACACCATCAACCACACTATTTAGTTGATGTCTATTTAATAGTCATCCATGCAAATGTCAACTTTAATAACACAAAACACCAACCATGAATTGCACTATATATATATATATATATATATATATATATATATATTATATATATATATATATATAATATATATATATATAGATATAACACTCCAACCATCATTTACACACCAAAGGTGGGCAAAGCGTAACTCATTAATACTTATATCATATTTTATATCCAAACCTTGCCATCGAACATTTGATGATGATTTGCTATTGTGGTAACATTTAAATTTTATTATTCATTTTCAATGACAAAGGCTGCAAGGATATTTGTCCCATACTTGTAATTATTAGAAGCACCACCACAATCATTCTTTCTAAATACAATAACAAAATCAACAATTCAAAAAACCTATCAATTATATCCACAATCTATGTGTTAATAAATATAAAAAACTTACATTTTTCACCTTATCCATTGTCAAAAACCACTACTACATCTACAATTTCATCTATATTTCATCTATAAGATTTTTCAATGTATATAAAATTAAACTCCTTACCCACAAACTTGAAACTAAAATGTAAAACTCCAAAACCAAAATAAATTAAAGAGTAAAGAGTAAAATCCCAAAATCAAAATAAATTATGTTTCTAAAATAAACTTTTAAAACTTTAACATAATTTAACTAATCATTAATTATCTTACTTTTAAATAGTAGGAAAATTTATCATAATTCAGTTGTAAAAACCAATAATGAGACAATTACTAGTGGCTATTATGTGTGAATGTAGGTTGACTCATCATCATTGTTATTCAAAGAAAACCACACCACTTAGAATTACAATAATGAGACAATTACTAGTCGCTGTCCTGTGAATGTGACTCATCATCACTGTTATTCAAAAAAAACCACACCACTTAAAATTACCTATTGGTGATTTGTAAAACACAAACTTTCGCTCATACTAAATCTCTACGAGTCTTAACCCAACACAAATATTTTAGAGCATATTCCACCTTCAATTAACCACCACCACCTACCAGACTTTTAGCAAAGTGATTTTTATTTATTTTTTCATTTTTTTAATACACAAAATGAAATATAGTTGAATTAAAAACAAATTATAAGGTGGAAAATAACCCTGTAAAATAAAAAACAACGTCCGCTAACCACTTAGGGAAAGAAAATAAATAAAATCGAAGGAGGTTCACTATTGTTTTCATATAAAATTCCACTCGATGGCATGCACGGCAAAGAAAAAATAGAGCCCAACGCGCTTGAGGCGTTAGGGCTTCGTGAAAGAATTGTACGGTCGTTAACCCATTTACGGCATTGCCATTATCATTCGCTGTCCAAGGCAAATGCATTCAATCCAATTGCATTAAGCCTCCCGTGCCATGAATCTGCTGGACGTGAAAATGAAATCAAATGGTACAGGTATGTATGCTGTTTAGTATGTTTGTTTTATTTGAAAATTTTCCAGCCAAGGAATGCAGAAACCAACCAGGGCGGCAAAATAGGCATAAATATTAAATAATAGCCTGATCCAATATTGCATGGTGAGTTTCAATCTCCGTGTCAGTGGTAGCTGATCACGAATATCTATCTAATCTACAGAGAAGTTGAGGGATTTGAAAAAAAACAGGGTTAGGGGCTATTCCTGGCCATGACCATGGCCGCCGGGGGTTTTGGAAGCGGTTGGAAGTTGATTTTGAGATTTTATGCGTTCCAGGCGAAGAAGAGGGCACAGTACTTCAGCCATGGGAATATGCACCCTATTTCACCCAGAGCACATTCTTTAACTGCTTTTATAGAGAAGGGCATTTACATAAACAGGTCAGTTATAATGTCCCCCTCGCTTGCTGTTAGCGATTTGTATCAATATACCAAGTCTTTCAGGTATTGCACCACCTGCAAACACAATCCTGATGATGACAAACCCCCTGACAATCAAAGTTGCCACAAACCTGATGATGACAAACCCCTTGACAATCAAAGTTGTAGGGTCCACCTGGTTGAGCACGATGATGGTGCATCATTGCAGTCGAATTCGACGGAGGACCCAGATGGAGAACGATGTGCCCAAAACGAAAGGTCAGATCTCGAAGATGAGATAGTTAAAGGAGAAGTTGCTTGGAAGATGATTCGGGATGCAGTGATAAGTGCTTCTGGCCCCGAGGAAATCAAACAGGTTTTAGATCAGGAAGCTTCCATGTTTAATGTTCCCATGAGCAGAACATTCCTCCATCTGCTGAATAGTTTAGAATCAAACCCTCAACTAGCTTTAGAGGTGCTTATTCTCTTTCCCTTTTCAGTACTCTTTTCATTGGCAAGATTTCTTTTATTAACTAGAAAACTTGCAATCTCCTGAGATAGGTAATTTCTGAAAATGACAATTCAGTGATTATCTTGACATCTTTGCACGAGCATAAGAATTGCAATCATAAAACTCACATTTTTTGACCCTGAAGGTCTTTACTGTCTGACGTTACTTCTTTTAGGTATTCAATTGGAAAAGGAGACAATCTGACATGTCAATATATCCAGAGGAGTACTCCAAATCGATTGTTCTTGCCGGAAGAGTAAAGAATATTGATTTAGCTGTTGAGTTGTTTGCAGAGGTCCAGTCTAGAGGTATTAACAGGGCGACTTCAGTGTACAATGCTTTAATGACATGTTATATTTGCAATGGTCTTACTAAGAAGGCGCTAGTATTATTTGAAGACATGAAGAGGGATGCAAACTGTATCCCGACTATTGTAACCTATAATATACTCTTGTCTACATTTGGGCGTTCGATGCTTGTGGACCATATGGAAATGGTTAATCAAGCAATTAAGGATGCAGGGCTCACTCCCACTGTCCATACTTACAACACTCTCATTGCTGGTTATGTCACTGCTTGGATGTGGGATGAAATGGAGTGGACTTTCAAAAATATGGAAGCAAGCTCTGTAAAGCCAAATAAGTCCACTTATTCTTTACTGACGAGAGGCTATGCACATTCAGGACAACTGAGGAAAATGGAGGACGCTTTTAACTATTTGGGTGACCAAATAAGTCAGAAGGAGGTGCCCATAATTCGAGCCATGATCTGTGCATATTCTAAGAGTACCGATACAGATAAAATGAAAAAAATAGAGAATCTAATTCAGTTTATACCTGAAGAAGACTATAGGCCTTGGTTAGATGTAATATTAATTAGAGCCTATGCACATGCAGACTGTGTCAAAAGGATGGAAGATTCCATAAGTAGAGCATTGGAGCGTAAATCAACTATTACAACAGTAGGTGTGGCTCGTTCTGTTGCATCTACTTATTTCAGACATGATGCAATAGAGAGGCTTGAAGGTTTTGGGAAGCAAGCAAAAGCAGCTGGATGGAAGCTATGCCGTTCTTTGTATCATGCAAGGATGGTGATATACGGTTATCAAAATCGGTTAAATCAAATGGAAAATGTTTTGGAGGAAATGAAATCCTCTCATTTTCGCCCTACTAAGAAGACCTTTCTGATTTTGTATAAAGCATACATGAAGTTTGGGAAGGAAGATGAGATAAAATGGACTCTCAAAAGAATGGACGAGGCTGGGTTTCCCTTACCCGAGGATTCACAAATATTTTGGCAGCAAGTGTTTGCTTCATTGCCAGAAGAGAGTCTAATTTAAAGGTAATGGAATTTTCATGATAAGAACCAATGAAAATTGAGAGACAGACATGGAATACATATTGCATCCCAATGTTGATGGAGACACGATGTAGGTAGCACGCACATGTTTCCTGATTACATGAAAATTTTCAATATGCACAAGCAATCTGGACAGTCAGTGGAGTTGCACAAAGGACAAGGTATGTTCATGACTGATATTGCACAGGGTGCAATCTTACAATGCATGAAGGACCTTCTCGAGAATTATCTATTGCAGGTCATAGAAAGATATCCAGGATCACATGTAGCCGTTGTCTTTCAGGATCAGATAGGTTGAATTAGTGCATTAAGGGATGCAGTACGTCCATGGTTTGATCTTCATGTGGAATAGCATTTTTTACTTGATCCTTTATCAGAGAGTAACTATCAATGGATTATGTTTTAACTTCATTGGTTGTGCTTCCTTTTACCTTGTAACATTCATTTTCAAGTTTGGTTTTACTTGGACTGTGGACGTATTTTACCCTTTTCATGCAGATTGAAAAATTATAGAGATGGAACCCCATTCTTGCTGGGTGCTGAGGAAGGACAATGAGAAAGCATGAACTTCCGTTACTGAGAGAAGATGTCATGAGAATAGTACTCCCTGCCTCAATCTGCTTGATATTGGTAGTTGTTGTGGTAAGTTTACTCAGCCATTTCTCTTCTTTGTCATGCTTATTGATCATAAATATAGTCACACATATATTCATTGAAAAATCATCAGACTCAAACTGGGGAAATTTTGGGAGTGCTACTGGTGCAAACTCTGTCTATACCCACGGATTATCACTTTTCGCTTTGTGCTATTTAATTTCACTGTGGTGGGGGTGTTTTCTGTATAAAATGGCCATAATATTCCCGCAGGGGTACTCGGTTCTTATATGTAGGCTTGCTGCATTAGCATATTGGTTCACTGTGCTTCCGGGTGCAGAAAGGGCCCAGGGGTGCTCCTTTGAGTTACAAGGATTTTATGACATTGGCTTCTTCTTGCATCATAAGCTGCCATAATTTTTTTTTACCTGACCGATGATCCAATAGACTGGATGCATCTTCCATCTGTGCTAAGAGTAGAATCTGTGGAATTCTCATCTGTGCATAGAGTAGAAGGCAATCCCAGAGGGGTGTATGGAAGAAGCTGGTTGGTTTGGGATCTGCATTTTGGAAATGATTGAATCCATGAGGTGATGAAAGTAATGCTACTGCTTGGAGATTCTTTTCATATTTCACAGTAGTTTTTTCAGAGAGATGAATAAATGACGCTATCATGGAGAGTCACTGGCAGAAAAGGAATTGACTCCCTAGTAAACTACCAGGCGACTTCTTCTACACTTGTCCATTGGCAATTAGGTTGTTCATCATTTCCTGTATTGCAAGGATTATTGAAACAAATTGATAGTGGGCAGAGGCCAAATCCATTTCCTCAGGCCAATGGCGTACAGGAATCTACAGAAAAACAAAGACATGAAGGAATTGGTCGAAGTTTCTGCACCTGGTGCAATCAAGTTAGAATTAATTTATTAATTGGAAGGGCATCTCTGTATGCTTAAATGAATCTTTTTGCATGCTGCCTTTATATTATTGCAGGTGTTGGCATGCAATTGATTCTGTTGCCATTTTGTCTGAAAGCTTTGCATTATACCCCAATGTCTATTTCGTTGGGTGTGATTTTTACTTCTTCACCTGTCTTGTAATGGAAGCTTTTGTGGTTTGCATTTCAAAATGCCTTTTGCTGTGCCAATATTGTTGCAGAGAAATTAAATATTTTTTTGTTAATTTTCCATAAAACTCTGCAACTACTTAGTGAATCACTGACAACAAGGCAACCAATACTGAAACCAAATTTACTTTCACCAAGATACAGAGTTTCTTAACTGATAAGCAGCAGAATATAAACACAGATAAAAACACAATCACACAAATTGACACGCTTGTTTTCCTGGGACTTTCTTCAGATACAGACTTTTTTCAGCTTAGACACCAGGTTTGAGGGGTATCTATTCCACCAAATTACCCTAGGACTTGCATTTTACCTTGTTATCACCTAAAGCTTGCACCCCTTAGTGCAAAGCCTTCACAAGGCTGAATCCCAAGTGTAACTTGGAAGAGTTGTAACTGTCACCTCAACAACTCTCACTTCAGGTTGGATTATCCAACACAAAGGGGGCTTCCCCAATAGAAACTAGGTTTCCGAAGGCAAGAAGTGGTGACTATTTTCTTGAATCAACTTTGAATAATTTATACTTGTTAATCAAGTTAATTCTCAACAACTAAGTACAGATCTAATTTCTGGTATTTTAGTGAGATAAAATGAGAGTTTGTGAGATATTCCTTATGAATATAATCCCCTTAGATTCCAGATCTGAAATTAGCTTAAGTGCTGTTATAAAATCACCTAAAAGACAAATAAATTTGAACCAACATCCAAATTTTCAACTAACAAAAATTTCCAGATCTACACAAAACAAAAAGAAAGGATGAAGATGTGATTTTTATTTGACGAGAAGTGACTAGTGCCCAGCTACTGGGGTCACCTAAGGCTTTTCATGGAAGTTCAAGATGGACTAAAAGATGGATAGGGTTGAATTATTCAAACCCTAGCAATCCTTTAGTGACTTGATTGATTTCAAAAATTACAAAGGACTCAAGGAGGACCCTAAACAGAGATTTTCACAAGTCTTGAGAGGGGATATGCTATGAAGAGTTAAGAGGGCATACAATCATGCAATAAGAAATATGATGATCTGGAAACCCAGGCTAACCATTTGATTAAATCCATATCTTTGACCTTTCCTATTGCCATCCTCAATGTCATTAAGCATATCTGCCTCTGTAAAGACTATCACATGTATGCAATTGTTGGGTTTTAAGTGGTGTGTGTGTGTGAGAGAGGGGGGTGGGGGGTTATTTGGTAATGAGAACTGTAGAGGATTGATAATGGGAGGGAACACGAGAGAAACCCCTAGCCGTACTAAATCTACAACTTGCTTGGAGGATTAATTTGAATTGTTGTTTAGGGTTCTTAACTTCTTACAATATACCCACTCTTATCATCGTTATTTCCTTGCAATTATACTTAAATAACCCAACTTTGTGAAAAACATATGTTACACCGAATAAAATAAAATGCAACCAAAAGGAAAAGTAAGAAGTCCAAAAGAGTGATTAGCCAAACATTGATAAAACATCAGTTCATGCACAGGGTATGAAGTTAACATAAGGGAAATTAGGTCCAAGGGATTTTTTCAACATGTTTTTTGAAAGCCTATGTTACTAGGATATGCATGTTCGAGGGGGGATGGGAACAACTGGGGATGGGGGTGACAATATTTGAATTAGGGACTTAGGTTCATTAGGGGCATATGTATATGTATGTATGCGTTTTTTATAAAGAATATATATTTTTTGAAACATAGTTTTCATTCAATAGTAATTGCTTCGAGAGACACTCTCCAACCCTAGTATGCTAGAGATGTTGTAATGTCCTGTAAACTTTTTGACTCAGTCAAAATAAAATAAAAATAAAAATAACCCTATGTTAAAATAAAAATAACTTCAAACTAAAATAATAAAATTAAAAATTCTATGTTATTATTATTATTTTTATTAATTTTTGTTGGGAAGCAAGGGTGTGATTTTTGAGCTCTAGGTTTATGAGAACCCATAGAGACAAAATATGCAAAGTTTGCTCATTTATATACCATGTAAACGTGGATATATCAAAATGGCACTGAGTGCAATACACACTAGCAACAAAATACATAATCCATGAAGCTTTAAATGGCATATAGAGTCCAAAAACAATGCTACAAGCTACAGGGGCACTGACTTACTACAAGTCTACATATCAGTGATCAATATGATCACTCCTCATCATGATCAAACTCATCACCATTACTAGACATGGGATCATCAACATGAGTTACATAAATAGTTTGGCTCAGAGTTTGAGGACTACTAGGACTCCTCTACAACCTTAGTAGTAGTGGTAGTAGCAACATCAAAATTAGACATCAAAACTACAAATCATTGATCACTCATGAAACTCATCATTGATTCAATGCTATTAGAAATGGGAACATCAACAAGTGTTAAAATTGGCAACTAGGGCCAAATTCCACCTTGGGACAACTCATTTGATGGAGATGATGATTACATTAAATTCCCCTTTTTGGGAGGACCAAAATTGATATAAAGATCATTTCATTTGGACAAACAAAAGTGTGATTTTGAATTTATGCCCACACATGCAAATAGTCAAGGTCGGCCACATAATCATGTAGGCTCATAAAGCCCAATGGATGTGTCACTTCACCCTCAACGACTTGTATAAATACAAGTGACCTTTCACCTCATTTGGCATCTTCATTAGTCACACATTCTCTCTCTTTCTCTCATTGGTTCGTACAACATTGGGCATTCTTTCTCTCACATGTGTGGATCAAGGAGGACGAATTTCAGAGCTAAATTGTAGGGTCGAAAATCTCAGAAAATTTTGCAGTTTGACTGACTTTGACTTTGACCTTCAAAGGAGAGTTTGACTTTGATCTTTTGGATTATCTGTTTGGGCAGGCATCTTTTGGCACATGAACCGAGGTAATATGAGCACTTTGGCCACAGAGCAAATTGCAAGTTGACCGTAGATTTCAGGACAACAGTTTTACCAAGTTTGATTGTTGACTTTGTCACTATTTTGGGTTGAATTTGACCTCCTGATCAGGTTGAGTTTGATTGGGGAAGATCGAGTTGTTTTGAGGACATCTTATTGCTGCTTTGACCATTTTTGACTTTCTATTGAGGGCTGATTTGTCTGCAGTTGATTGCAGATTTTGACAAGGCTGTTTTGACTTTGAGTTTATTGAGGAAGATCGAGTTGTTTTGAGGACATCTTATTGCTGCTTTGACCATCTTTGACTTTCTATTTAGGGCTGATTTGTCTGCAGTGGATTGCAGATTTTGACAAGGTTGTTTTGACTTTGAATTTGACAAGTCAATTTGACTTTTGTACTCTTTCTCTTTGTTAAACATTTGATATAATAATAAGAAGATTTGATTTAAGGGTTTCCCCATCTTGGGGGTTTTCCCTGGCATTCGCCAAATCTGTTGTTCTCGTCTTAGCTTGTCTTCTGCATATTGTTTTATGTTTTATCTATTTTTACAGTCAATGTGATTGCTATTGGAAATCTAAATTGGAATTTGTCATTGGGCTGCTAAAGGAACATTGAAATAATTGTGCTAAGCATAGAAGAAACCATTGTTAACTAAAATTAACATGGTATTAGAGCACAGGGGAAGACAAAGCCCAGGCAAGAGAGAGAAAAGCAATAACTAAGAAAGATTTGTTTGATCTAGCTTCAATGGCTTCTACATCTTACTTCAAATCCGAGGATAAGCTCAAGGACAAATCTGACTGTCATGCATGGAAGGTGACTTTGGAATTGTCTTTGGAAGAGCATGATGCCATGGTGTTAAAATTGGCAAGTAGGGCCAAACTCCATGTGGGTCACCTTATTTATGGCCGCTGATATTTTTCCTAGATTCCTCTTGTCGAGAGGTGTAGGATTGATCTAAAAATTATCCGATTCCGACAAGTAATTATGGAGAAGGAAGAGCCTCTCTCTCTCACACGTGTGGCTGAAGAAGGAAGACGTTGGTTTCTAGTTAGGGCCGCATTGACTTGGGTTGACCTAGCTGCAGGTGGACAGATTGGATTGCGTTGACTAGCGTGGAGGCCTTCTTGACTGTGGTTTGGGTTGGGCAGCCTCTCCTAGACTAGCCGCAGTTCTATTCAGCGCTTTTGACCGGGTTTGACCACTCCTTTGACTTGTGTTGACTGGCAAGAAGCTGCTGCAGGTTTGACCAAATGTTGACCATATGTTGACTACTGTTTGACTGAGTATTGTGGATTGTTTCGGGCTGCTGAAGTTGGTTGTTGAAGACCGAGTTCTTCAAGGTTGACTAAAAGTCAATCTGGGGTTGTTTTGACTTGACTTTGCTGATTTAGGGTTTGCTGTTGCTATTATAAAATTACATAATTTTGAATTGTACTATTTCTCTTTGCTAAACTATTGAAGATTAAAGAAGAATTGATCAAAGGGTTTCCTCGCATTGGGGTTTGTCCCTGGCTAGCCGCGACATCTTGTGTATCTTGTCTTGACTTGTTTTCTGTCGATCTATCAATGTTCTATTTGCACTTTACTTTATGTTCATGTGATTGCTAAACAATGGCTAATAAGAAGAAGTGAAGTAAACTGCTCTAAGCATAGAACATACCATAAATTAACATGGTATTAGAGTTGAGGTGAGGACAAAGCCCAAGCAAGAGCAATCACCGAAGGCTGTTGAAGCAATCTCAAAGATTTCATGGGGTCTTCATCACACTTCCCAGTTGAAGACAAGCTCGGTGAGAAGTCTGACTATCACGGATGGAAGACATCTCTTGATTTGACATTAGAAGAGTAAGAAGTGTTGGACCATGTGAGAGGCAGAATCGTTGAGCCTGCATCAAATGCATCTGTTGCTGCTAGGAACAAGTGGACCAGGGGAAGAAGTCAAAGCAAAGAAGATCATCCGAGACTCTATCGACAAACGCCTGGTGGCCTATGTTTCCAAGCTGACCACCTCCAAGGAAATCTACGACAGACTGGTAAGCTTATTTAAAATCAATGATGCAAATCAAGTTTTGTTCCTTAGAAATAAGCCGAAGGAAATTAAGAAGGGCAAAGATGAAAGTATGAAAGCATATTTCTTAAGGATTGCCGAGATCAAGAATGATCTCCTATCAATTGGGGAAGTTGTTCCTGACAGGGAAATGACCATCACAATTCTTGGGGGGCTCCCATCTGAATGGTATATATTCAGGACCACTCTTCTCAACAATAATGTAATCCCAGAATTTGAGGAATTGATGGCGAGATGCATTCAAGAAGAAACTAGGATGGAAGAGCAGAAAATGCCTGCACTTAGAGGCAATCCCACTACATTCTCCTCTCATGCTAAAAGGAGAAACAATTTTGGGGCTAAATCCAAAGGAAAGGCTGGACCGAAGGGTGGAAGAAAAGGACGATGTTACAATTGCCAGAAAATGGGCCACTATGCGAGGGAGTGCCCTGATAAAAGGGAATCACATCATGACGATGATCAAAATCACTCCCGAGGCAATCAAAGGAATGGCAGGTTCAATGGCAAAAGGAATGCTAGAAATCAAGGAAGAGGTCAACCCTCCAAGAAAGCAAGAAACTCCAGGTATGAATTTAACGTTGTTAACAATAAGCAAGATGAATATTATCTACTAGCAGCCATCTCTACTACTGCTCCCCCGGACTCGCTGGGAAATTGGCTTATTGATAATGGTGCCTCAAGACACTTCACTGGTTACAAAGAAGCTCTCTCTAATTTGATAGAGAAAGAGACCAACCTGGAAATTGTTCTTGGGGACAACTCCAAATATCCCGTGAAAGGTGTAGGGAATGTCACTCTACAATTGAATCAGGGTAATACAATTCATTTACAAGAAGTCCTATATGTACTTGATCTCAAAAAGAACCTGGTGTCCATTTTGGCAATGGAAGACAAAGGCTACAAGGTGGCCTTCATCGATGGCAAGATACATGTATGGAAAAAGAATTTTAAAGATGCTTTCACTTTTGGGTTTCGAGTTGATTCATTATATCAGGTCGGAGGAAGTCCGCTGGGTGTCATGTCTTGTGACACATCTCTTCAGTCTGAACTATGGCATCAGAGGTTTGCTCACTTTCATTATAAAGCTCTACCCGATGTGAGACAAATGGTGACAGGGATGCCCGAGTTCAAAGTAGAGCAAGAAGGTGCATGTCCGGGATGTGCCAAAGGAAAGCTCAAAAGGGGACCATTCTCCTCAAGCCATAGCAAGACCTTCGATATATTGCAGTTGGTTCACTCAGACATATCTGGTATGATGCTTGTGAACTCCTTGGGAGGATATTTATATTACCTCACTTTTACAGATGATTATTCTCGCAAGACTTGGATATACTTCTTGAAAAAGAAGGATGAAGTGTTCCCCTGGTTTCGTCACTTCAAAGCCTTGATCGAGAATCAAACCGAAAAGAAGATCAAGATCTTAAGGACTGATAATGGGACTAAGTATGAATCCATTGAGTTCCATGACTTTTGCAAAGATGCTGACATTAAGAGGGAGACTACAACACCATATACTCCTGAGCAAAATTGTGTGCCGGAAAGGAAGAACCGTACGATTGTGGAAGCTGTCCGTACTATGCTCCATGATCAAGGACTTTCGAAGTTTCTATGGGCTAAAGCTATGAATACCGCCGTATATGTGTAAAATCGATGTCGTCATCAAGCATTGGGTTCCAAGACTCTCGAAGAAATGTTCACTGGTAAGAAACCTAACGTATCTCATTTTAGAATTTTTGAAAGTCCTGTATATTTTCATGTGTCGAAGGAGAAAAGGAATAAATTGGGTGCATCTAGAAAGAAAGGAATCTTCATGGGCTATAGTGAAAATACTAAGGGCTATAGAATCTATGTGGTTGGTCAAAGGGAAGTCGAGATTAGCCATGATGTCACCTTTGACGAAGATATGGCTCTTAGCAAAGTTGACAATCTTCCCACTCTAAGGGGATCTAAAAAAGCTGACACCAGGGAACCGAAGGAAAAGGAAGATGAGACGATGCTCGATGTGGAAGAACTTATGGATCCTATTGATCCCCCTCCGGAAGAGCCTTCCTCTTCTAGAAAGAGGCCTTTATGGCTGAGGGGGACAGTTGATGACGCTGAAGGACACATTGCACCCAGGGGGACTTTCCGGGAAAGTAAGAAGCTGACCAGGTATCAAGGGATACTTGACCATCATGAGCACGATCATCCAAAATGAGCCTTCATCATTTGCAGAGGCCGTCAAACATCAAGTATGGAAGGATGCTATCACTGAGGAATGAGTCCATCATGAAAAACGATGTCTGTGATGTGGTCCCCAGACCCCAGGACAAAGCAGTTGTCACTTCGAAATGGCTTTACAAGATAAAGCATGGAGCTGATGGAAGTGCTGAAAAGTATAAGACTCGTTTTGTCGCTCGTGGCTTCTCTCAGAAGGAAGGCATGGACTATGACGAGATATTTGCCCCTGTTGCCCATTACACCACCATCCGCTCGATCATAGCCCTTATTGCTTCGCAAGGATGGAACCTACATCAGATGGATGTCAAGACCGCATTCTTGCATGGTTCGATCAAAGAGGAAGTCTATGTGGAACAACCCGAAGGATTTGAGATTCGTAATCGGGAATCTCACGTGTGCAGGTTGAAGAAAGCCCTCTATGAGTTGAAGCAAGCACCTCGAGCGTGGTATGAGAGGATCAATAACTACTTGATGAAGTTGGGATTCACTAGGAGTGAAGCTGACCCTAACCTTTACTTTAAGGTTGAAAATGACAAACCTCTCATATTGGTGTTGTACGTTGACGGCCTCTTTCTAACAGGTGCAGACCCTCTCATTCACAAATGTAAGATGGAGTTGGCTTCTGAGTTTGAGATGAAGGACCTAGAACCGATGCACTATTTCCTAGGACTAGAAGTTTGGCAGAAGCCGGGGGAGATTTTCCTATCTCAAGGAAAATATGTGGTGAAGATTTTGGAGAGATTCGGTATGGTGGACTGCAAGCCCGTGAGTATCCCGATGGAGCTTGACTTCAAGAAGTTAAGCGGTAGTGTGAGTATCGTTAACTCATTGGAGCATTGATGTTCTTGGTGAACTCTCGTCCGGATATATGTTTTGCAGTAAACGCGTTGAGTCAATATATGGTTGAGCCTCACCACACACATTGGATTGGTGCCAAGAATATGTTGGGATATCTTCGTGGCACAATCACTCATGGGTTGAGATACACTGTCGGAGATGCGAGACTACATGGATATACCAACGCTGATTGGGTAGGCAGTGTGGTGGACCGAAAGGGCACTTCCGAGCGCTGTTTCTGTTTGGGATCTGCCTCGATATCTTGGATGAGCAGGAAGTAGAAGTCACTGGCTTTGAGCACTACTGAGGCAGAGTACATTGCTGCTAGTATGGCCTCTTGTGAGGCGGTTTGGTTGCAGAAGCTCTTCAGTGAGCTCTTTGGATTTACATTGGATACTACTGTGATCTTGTGTGACAACTAGAGCGGGATTTGTTTATTAGAGAATTCCGTATTTCATGATTGCTCCAAGCATATCGATATCAGGTACCACTATATCCGGGATATGGTGTAGCGGGGAGAAATAAGGCTCCAACATATCGGTACAGATCAGTGTTTTAAGATTCGGTCGGCTCGGAACTGATTTTGCCGAGTTGTTCTGATTCAAGGCCTCACTGGGTCAACTCGGCCAGTGAACCGATTCTGCCGACCGGGTTATTACCGAGTCAACTCAGCCGACTCTGTAATAACCTGGCTGGCTCGGCCGAGTCCAAGCCTACTCGACCGGGTTGGATGACAACGGCTCGTGAATTAAAAAATAACGATTTTTTTAATTTTTTTTGCTTTTGGTTCTCCAAGGTTTTCACGATGATACTTTAATGGTTTTTTGTCCCTAAATAAGTTTATCTCGCTTGATCTTGAGAGGTTTGTTTAGGTGGTATCACATATGCAGTAGAGATTCCTTAAGGGATAGCTTCATTCTTCTTCAAAACCTTCCAATAGGTTCTTTGCCCCTTTCTTAAAGCAAACCTAACTTTGTGGCCCTAAGCTTGGCCCTCCAACAATGAGCATCGAGCCTTGAGTTGATTCCACGTGATGCTACACCCCTTGATGAGCCTCCAAATGCTAAAACACTAAACTTAAAAGCTTGGACATTGGACTATTTGATGATATGCCCAAATGGATTGAAGATGTTCCTTGGCTGGCCTTGACCCTATTTTGGTGGATGGTGCCTTCTTCCAAAGCATAGATGAGATGGTTATCATTGAGATGACTTAGGAGGGCTAGCACATCCCTCTTTGATGCCAATGCTTACCCTTAGGGGTGCCATGTCACTCACATGCTTGAAAAGGGTGACATAGGGTCTCTCTTAGATGACATCATGGTGGAGGATGCATCTTTTGAAGATGTACACATGCAATTTGGGACTTTCTTGGAGTGAGGAACACTCTTGGACCCTTGTATTAGTTCCTTGATGACTTACAATATATTTTGGAGGATAACGCCATTTCTAGCCTCCTTGGTTATGTCTTTTTGTTTTGATCTCTATCATCATCATGTATGTATTGGATAGTGCACTAGGTGCTATTTTGATATAATGGATATATTCATGAGCCTACTTTGATCATATGTTGTCTTCTATCTATATTCTAATGTTGTGTGTTTGGAAACATGAAAGAAAATCTTTAAAATTATGTTGTTGTTGTTGTTGTTGTTGTTGTTGTTTGTTGTTGTTTTTTTTTTTTTTTTTTTTTTTTTTTTTAAATTATTGTGTTGTTTTGTTTTGTTTTGTTTTGTTTTTTTTTGTTTTGTGTTAAATTATATTATTTAATTTTGTATATTGTTTTGTTCTTTCTTGTTTTTTATGTTTTATTCTTTTATTTATTTTCGTTTATTGTTTCTTTTCTTTATTATTTTAATTTTTTTTTTTTATTTCTTGGTTTTTTTAATTTATGTTTAAATTATTAATTATTATTTTTAGTGTTTTTAAAATAAAAAGTAAATATTTAATGTATTTTTTACAACGATCGAGTCATTGAAATCGAGTCGTCTGAGTTGATACTGAGTTGGAGTCGGAGTCGAACCTCGGCCGAGTCAGAGTCAGAGTTTTAAAACATTAGTACAGATGAACATGTCACCGACATTTTGACGAAGCCCCCGGGGAAGGTCAAATTCTTGACTTTCTGAGAACGACTTGGTGTCGTTCAGAGACCCTTTTATGAGGGTCGAGAATGATGCATACATTGAGCTCTAGGAGCACCAGGGGGGCGCGGGGTACTTCTTAGAGTGACATGTGACCACAGGGTGACTCACCTTCCCCTGGTGGTTTTGCTATGTACAGGGTGAAAGGTTCAACCTTCCCCTATGACACCCTGTGGCGATTGTGGGACAGGATGATTAGTTCTCTTGTGGGCCAGAATGATTAGTTCTCCCATGGTGACTGTTGGACAGGATGATTCGTTCTCCTATTGATAAGATAATTAGTTCTCCTGTTGAGGCATCCTACCCATGCAGTCTGAGACTCATGGGAAGTACCTTTCATCTGATCATTGAGTAGGGAAATGGGGTCAGGGACCATTAGTAGTACTATCGATGGACACATCGTTGTATCTACCGTACTCCCTATGTTTGGATGACCTCCATTGATGTGGGATCAATGAGAGTGGTATGACACACTCTGAGACTGACTTCGGGTCAGTGGAGGATGGAATGATACATCCTCGATCTTTTCTTCTTCTTCATAGTTCAATAGAGAAGAGCCAAGCAGTGCAGGGCAGTGCATTTGATGGCAACGATAGTACCGACGATCTGACAGATTAGTAGATGGAGTTCTCCCTAGTTGAGAGGGAGTGTTAAAATTGTCAACTAGGGCCAAACTCCATGTGGGTTACCTTATTTATGGCGGCAGATATTTTTTTAGATTCCTCTTGTCGAGAGGTGTAGGATTGATCTAAAGATCATCCGATTCTGATAAGTAATTTTGGAGATATGAATTTATTTGTATTTACTTGGCAAATTGTCAAGGTCGGCTAGCAGCTAAATGTGTGTCACACATGTCCAACAAATCATATAAGTACAAGTGAGGTTGAGTCATTATCAACTCATCTCATCTCACATCTCTCTCTCCTACGCATTAGAAGAGCCTCTCTCTCTCACACGTGTGGCTGAAGAAGGAAGACTCTGATTTCTGGTTAGGGCAGCGTTGACTTGGGTTGACCTAGCTGTAGGTGGGCAGATTGGATTGCGTTGACCACCGTGGAGGCATTCTTGATTGCGGTTTGGGTTGGGCAACCTCTCCTAGGCTAGCCGGAGTTCTGTTAAGCTCTTTTGACCGGGTTTGACCACTCCTTTGACTTACGTTGACTATCAAGAAGTTGTCACATGTTTGACTAGATGTTGACTGTTGTTTGATTGAGTATTGTGGACTGTTTTGGGTTGTTGAAGACTGAGTTCTTCAAGGTTGACTAGAAGTCAATCCGGGGCTGTTTTGACCAAGTTTGACTTCGCTGATTTAGGGTTTGCTGCTAGATAACCGGATTTGTCCTATAGGCCCCACGAATCCCGAATCTAGCATGTCCGACGCGATTCTGTCCAGATTCGTGTCCAAAACCAATGACACGTCGTGTCCTTTTCTGACACGTCGAATCCGACTGTGTGTCATGATTTTCTCAGCGTGTCACGATTTTGGGAATCGTGTCCTGTTGTCCAGGACTCGCTAGGCTCAAAAAGTGACCTGCGCGGGTATGAAAAGGCTGCATTTGGTCATTACAGCCACACATATTTTCATTTGGCAAGCGTTTTGGCAGCTTCATGATCAAGTCTAGGCCCTAGTATTGATATGCTATGCTATTCATGGTAATGTTAAATTCTTAAAGTAAAAGTGACATTCTCCTTAATCTTCATTTTCATCCTTTTACTTAAATTTTTAACATTACCATGAAATGACTCAGGATGTTTGAGAGTGGTTCCGGCTTCATTGGATTTCATATGGAGAAAGTAGAATTTTAGATTTCATTCAAAATCCAGCAGACTTATCAGTTTTTCAGGATTTCAAGATTGGAGGATTACAATGTTTCCATTGAATTTTGTCATGTATTAGAGTATGGAACTCGTATTTAAACAAGAGCACCAATCCCTCTATGTACCTTGATGTTAGTGACATTGGTTGTTTAACCCCTCTGGGATTCACTCCCAAACCAGGAGCTTCTGAAAATGTCGCTCCCGCTCTCGTTTTCGCTCTCGGTCCCCACTTTCGCTCCTGCTCCCAAGTAACACTGAGCCAGATGATGTTGGCAACTCTAGCAGTAGCCAGTGGTACTGGTCACAGACTTTTGTTGTAGAGGCCATTTATAGCCTCCTTGGTTATGTGTTTTTGTTTTGATCTC
>APFE030175620.1:60338-86097 GCA_000404065.3 Pinus taeda
ATAACGAATCCTACGTGTGCTATTCCAGGGGGTCAACGTGTCCGAATCCAACACCACGAATCTCGAATCCTACGTGTCCTGAATCCCCGTGTCAGGTGACTTAGGTTTGCTGTTGCTGTTATAAAATTATAGATTTTTGAATTGTACTATTTCTCTCTGCTGAACTATTGAAGATTAAAGAAGAATTGATCAAAGGGTTTCCCCGCATTGGGGTTTGTCCCTGGCTAGCTGCCACATCTTGTCTCTTGTCTTGGCTTGTTTTTTGTTGATCTATTAATGTTCTATTTGCACTTTACTTTATGTTTATGTGATTGCTAAACAGTGGCTAATAAGAAGAAGTGAAGTAAACTGCTCTAAGCATAGAACATACCATAAATTAACACATGGACTATGTGAAAGAAAGAGTGGTGGAGCCTCCTCTAAATGCATCTGATGCTGCAAATACGAAATACAAGAAAGGTGAGGTCAAAGCTAAAAGATTCATTATAGACTCTATTCAAAAGCATTTGGTTGCTTATATTTCTGATTTAGAAACATCTAAGAAGATGTATGATAATATGGTTTAGATGTTCAAAGTGAACAATGCAAATCAAATCCTATTTCTCAAAAATAAGTTGAAGGATATCAAGATGGACAAAGGGGAGTCTATCCAATCCTACTTCATGAGGATTACATAAATCAAGAATGACCTTCTATCTATTGGAGAAGTTGTTGCTGATAGGGAACTCACTCTCATCGCTCTCAGAGGTCTTACAAGAGCATGGGATGTGTTTTACACCACAATTCTCAACAATGACAAGATTCCTAGTTTCGATGAATTATTGGCTAGATGCATTCAAGAAGAGACGAGGATGATGGAGAGAGACAAGCCTTCAAATGGAAATGAACTTACTGCTTTTTCAGCTCATGCTAAGAGGAAGAACAACGCTGGTCCAAAGAGACAAGGTCAAGGATTCAAGCAAGAAAAGGAAGGTGCTACAATTGCAACAAGTTTGGCCATTATGCTAGAGAGTGTCCTCACAAGAAGGATAATCCAAGGGATGATGACAACAACAATCACAACAACTACAAAGGCTATGACAATCAAAGGAACAACAGGTTCCACAACGAAGGTAAAAGGAATGCTCCCGCCACTCGAGATGGAAATGGCTGACCTCCTAAAAGGACAAGAAATTCCAGGTATGAGGAAAGTAATGTTGTAGGAAAACAAAGAGAATTTTTTCTTATTTCCGCCTTATCTACAGCCTCTCCTCCGAATACTTTGGATCATTGGTTGATTGATTGTGGAGCCTCAAGGCACTTCACTGGGTACAAGGAGACCCTCTCAAATTTGGTTGAAAAGAGGACACGGAAATCATACTTGGAGATGATGCCCACCTATCTCGTGAAAGGAATAGGTACTGTCACTCTTCACTTGAATCAAGATCACAAACCATTCATCTACAAGAAGTGTTGTATGTGCCCAACTTGAAGAAGAACTTGTTGTCTATTTTTGCGATGGAAGATAAAGGGTTCAAGATAACATTCATTGATGGAAAGGTACATATTTGGCAAAGAAACCCTAAAGATGCTTTTACACTTGGGTTTAGGGTTGAAGGTCTCTATCAAGTTGGAGGAAGTCCTTTGGGAGCCTTGACTTGCGATACTTCTCTTCAATTTGAATTATAGCATCGAAGATTTGCTCACCATTACACAGGGATGCTCGAGTTCAACATGAACCATGAAGGAGTTTGTTAGGGTTGTGCAGTTGGGAAACTTACAAGGGGACCATTCCCTTCAAGTGAAAGTCAAACTTCTAATATTATTCAATTGGTCCATTTTGACCTATCTGGTATTTTGGTCCTTTACGTGGATGATCTCTTTCTGACAGGTGCAAATCCTCTCATTTATCAATGCAAGAGGGAGTTGGCTTCCGAATTTGAGCTGAAGGACCTATGTCTGATGCACTACTTCTAGGCTTGGAGGCCTAGCAAAAGCCTGGTGAAATTTTCCTTTCTCAAGGAAAATACATTGTGAAGCCACTTGAGAGATGTGGGATGGTGGATTGCAAGTCTGTGTCTACTCCGATGGAACTCCACTTCAAGAAGTTATGTGGAAGTGTTGGTAGGCCCAAATTGGCAAACCCTTCCGAATATAGACAACTTGTGGGGGCCCTGATGTTCTTGGTAAACTCTCGTCCTGACATATGCTTTGCTGTGAATATGTTGAGTTAATTTATGGTTGAGCCTCATCACATACATTGGATTGCTGCTAAGAATCTTTTGAGATATCTCTGTGGCACAATCTACTATGGACTGAGATACACCACCGAGAATTTGAGGCTACATGGATATATTGATGCTGACTGGGCTTGCGGTATGGTGGATCGTAAGAGCACGTCTGGATGTTGCTTCTCATTAAGGTTTGCTTCAATTTCTTGGATGAGTTGGAAGCATAAATCGATTGCTCTAAGCACTATGGAGGCCGAATACATTGCAGCTAGTATGCCCTGTTGTGAAGTTGTTTGGTTGAGGAAGCTCTTTAGTGAGCTATTTGAGCACGTGCTGGATACCATTGTGATCTTTTGCGACAACCAAAGTGGGATTCACCTTTCAGAGAATCCTGTGTTCCACGATCGCTCCAAGCACATTGATATCAGGTACCACTTTATCCGGGATATGGTACAACGAGGAGCAATAAGGCTCCAACACATCAACACTGATGAGCAGGTCATAGACATCCTCACGAAGCCCTTAGGGAAGGTCAAATTCTTAGCCTTCCGAGAGAGACTTGGAGTTGTGGAAAGACCCTCCTTTGAGGGTCCCACTTGAGTTGGACACTGAGCTCTGGGAGCTACTGGGGGCTTGGGGTACTTCTTGGAGCTATGAGCGACCATAGGGTAAGTGGTTCACCTTCTCCTATTGGTGCACTATATACAGGGTGAGTGGTTCACCTTCCCCTGTGATACCCCATGATGGTTGACTGTGTGTAGGGTGAGTGGTTCACCTTCCCCTACGATTGACATATGCACAGGATGAGTGGTTCACCTTCTCCTATGGCATATGAGCAGGATGAGTGGTTCACCTTCTCCTATTGATGCCCCAGAATACATCCTACCCATGTAGTCCAGGACTTATGCGAAGTACCTCTCATTTGGCCAATGGGTTGGGAAACGTGGATAGGGACCATAGCACTACCGATGGACGCATTGTGTATTGCCATACTCTCTATGTCTAGGATGCATGGTGTTCAACAACTTGATCTGGGATCAAGACTGACATTTGTCAGTCGAGAGTGGTAAGGTCTCATGACTCACTCTCAATCAATTCTTCTTCATTATTCATATCAGTGTTCAACAGAGCAAAGATGAGATGAGACACAAAGATGGTACATGACGACAGGATGGCATGATGATCGATGATTGGCAAGTAAGGCCAAATTCCACCGTGGGACAACTCATTTGATGGAGATGATGATTGCGTTAAATTCCTCTTTTCAAGAGGACCAAAATTGATATAAAGATCATCTCATTTGGACAAGCAAAAGTGTGATTTTGAATTTATGCCTACACATGTGCAAATTGTCAAGGTCGGCCACATAATCATGTAGGCTCAGAAAGCCCAATGGACGTGTCACTTCACCTTTAACGACTTGTATAAATACAAGTGACCTTTCACCTCATTTGGCATCTTCAACACTCACACTTTCTCTCCCCTTCTCTCATTAGTTCTTACAACATTGGGCATTCTCTCTCTCACATGTGTGGAACAATGAGGACGAATTTCATAGCTAAATTGAAGGGCCGAAAATCTCATAAAATTTTGTAGTTTGACCAATGTTGACCAGTGTTGACTTTGACATTCCAAGGAGAGTTTGACTTCAATCTTTTGGGAGATTGTTTGTTTGGGCAAGCCACATCTTTTGGCACAGGAATTGAGGTAACCTGAGCACTTTGACCACAAACCAAATTGCAGGTTGACCGCAGATTTCAGGACAATAGTTTGACCAAGTTTGACCATTGACTTTGTCACTGTTTTGGGCTAACTTTGACCTCCTGATCAGGCCGAGTTTGACTGGGGAAGATCGAGTTGTTTTGAGGACATCCTATTGTTGCTTTGACCATCTTTGATTTTTTGTTTAGGGTTGATTTGACTTTTGATTTTGACAGGGTTGTTTTGACTTTGAATTTGGCAAATTAATTTGACTTTTGTACTCTTTCTTTGTTGAACATTTGATATAATAATAAGAAGATTTGATCAAAGGGTTTTCTCCATCTTGGGGTTTTCAGTAGCATCCGCCAAATCTGGTGTTCTCGTCTTATGCATATTGTTTTATGTTCTATGTACTTTTACTGTCAATGTGATTAATGGTTAATGTGATTGCTATTGGAAATTTAAATTGGAAGTTGTCATTGGGCTGCTAAAGGAACATTGAACTAATTGTGCTAAGCATAGAACATACCATTGTCAACTAAAATTAACAACAAGAGATACATTAACATCTTCTAGCTCACAGTCTTCAGACTTGGATTGCTCAACCTTATAATATGATAGAAATTGAAAAAGCTTAACATGCCTAACCAATGATTTTGGTTTGAGTGAAGGGTTCATCTCCTCAACCTTATAATGTGGTAGAAAAAGCTTAGCATGCCTAACCAATTATTTTCCTTTGAGTGAAGGGTACATTTTTGTTAAGGCCATGATAGAGGAGTTCAACAATCAATGTCACCAACATCAACAAAGTTCAACAATCAATTCCACCAACTTCAACAAAGTTCAACAGTCAATGCTACCAACATCAAGGTACTTAATAAAGGGCTTCATGCTCATGATTAAATGCCAGTCTCATACCTTCATGCATGACATTTAAATGGAAACATTGCAAACCCCTAAACCATGAAATCTTGGAAACCATTAAGTCTGTTGAATTTTGAGTGAAATCTAAAATTCTAGTTTCTCCATTTAAAATCCAATTAGGTCGAAACCACTCTCAAACATCCCTTGTCATTTCATGGTAATGTTAAAAATTTAAGTAAAAGGATGAAAATGAAATATAAGGGAAATGCCATTTTTACTGCAAGAATTTAACATTACCATTGATTCCCAACATTGCTAGGGTTGAGAGGTGAGGCAAATGAGAGGGGAGGCATGCTTTTCTTGGAGGGCCTGTTTTTGGAGGGAAAGAACCCCAAGTTTCCCTCAAAACCGCTTCAAAACTCAAAAAACCGCATTTTGTGGAGTTTACGACAAACCTAGCAATAAACGGGTTGGTTTACGGGAAAATTGGTTGGTTCTGTCATAAACCGACTAGTTTATGCTCGATCAGATCAAAAAACTGAGGGGTCTGCTAAGATAACCCAGTTTTTCAATTGGTTCGGTGCCTTGGGCTAATGAATTGGTTAGTTTGACTAGTTTACAATTCAAACCGACCAGTTTTGAATACTATGCCTAGGGCTTAGTGCGAATTAGCTAGGAAAGCAAATTTTGGCTCTTAGGATGTCTAAATAGCAAGGGTGGAGTGGTTGCCACAAAATCACTCTTGGTAGGCATTCATTCCAATTTTGTCGATAAATTTCCTCGCTCTAGTTATTTGCCCTATAGTAAAACCCTAGCTTGGTTTTAGCTTCAACTTGGGGCATATTAAGGGTTTCATGTGGTATATCCTTACTAAAACACATTGTGGGAAACCCTTTTTCCATACCTTGATTTGGCTAAAGGCCAAAAGGAGATGGTAGACCTGATGGAAGGGATGACAAACAAAGGGACTTCCACCGAAAAATAGCCAATAAATGGAGAAGGGTCCAACAGTGCTGAGGCCAGCCATGCCCTTACTACTAACAGAGCCATTCATGCTCAGTTAACAAAATACTCAGACCCAACATGCCTCAGTTGGTATATGAGACAACAGGGGACCTAACAAAATAGTCTAGTCACGGGATTCATTATGCAGATTATATGGAGTATAAAGCATTGGGACAGGAGTCTTGGGTTGCCATGAGTTTCACTGATTTTTGCCACCTTTAGCTAAAGAGGAAACTGTAGCCATTTTAGAGGGTTTTGAGTTAGAATCATGAGCTGGAAAATACATCGGGGAAGGTGACCATCCTTTGCTTTGATGTGTCATCCAAATGCTCAACTCGATCATGGGTACAAAAATTGGATACATATTTCCAGTCTCATTAGATGACAGAGGAGGAGGCTGTTAAGCTAGCCACATTACACTTGGATGGTGAGGCCCATGAGTGGTGTTACCATGGGTTGGTGACTATGGGTCATAGTAACATCGATTCATATACTAAGTTCACTCACAGACTCATTGAGTAGTTTGACAGGAATGATCTAGAGCTTTATTTTAGAGAGTTGGCACAACTCAAGCAGATAGGCAGTTTAGAGGCTTACATTTCAAGGTTTCAAAGACTAGCAGTTATGGTCATAGATATCTTAGAGGCTAGATTGGTGATGCTATTTGTAGAGGGGTTGTCAGAACCTCTACGTGGATGGGTCAAAGGCTTTGAACCCACCACTCTTTGTGTGGCAATTAATAAGACCAAGGACAAGCAGGATGCCTCTTCTAAAAACAAATTCACTCTTAAACCCTCCTTCCCTCAAAAGAGTAAAGAAGTCAAGCCCTTTCAAAAGGAGTGGATCAGGAAACCAAAGGTGGATGAGGAGACCTGGAAGGAGTTATGAAAGAAGAAGCTCTGTTTGACCTGTCAGGAGCCTTGGGCACCGAGGCACAAGTGTGCAGGTAAGGACATGGTGGGAAAGGCTCACTATATTGAGGTGTACTCCGACAGTGGTAGTGATGATGGAGATGAGTAGATATAGGGACATATACATCAGGTAGTTGGAGGTGAGGCTACACAAGCAGAAGGCAAAGCACCCATCATTCTGTCCATGTCAGGGTTCCCTTGGTATCATACTTTCAGAGTCCGAGGGGTTTTAGCAGGGTACAAGGTGACAATATTGATTGATAGTGGTGCTTCCCACAATTTCATAGATGTGGCCATGGTAGACCAGACAAGGATTCCTACTGAGGAGTTTGATGGTTTTATGATCGTCATACCCAATAACCATCAGATGGACTGCAACAGATACGTCTCCAACTGCAACTAACTATGGGGAACTATATAGTGACTGAGGGCTTCTTCATGGTGGATGTGCTGGACACCAATGTGGTGTTAGGTTGTCAGTGGCTTTACTACATTGAGAAGTACACTACGAATTAATGGAATATGGAGATGGAATTCAAAGATCTAATAGATGGAAAAAAGGGTAGTTTTAAGTGCCATGTATCAATACCCACCGAGGCTAGTATCAGCCAACCACATGGAAGTAGAATTGAGGCAAGGCGATGCTGAGTGGGAAGTTGAGTGCCTTATTACAGACAACAAGCAACCAGAGCAACCACGACAACACTCAGATGAGATTGCTTTGTAAACACCAAAAGGTTTTTGCTGACATCCCTTTAGGTAGACCACCAGACAGGGGTTTTGAGCATGTTATAGATTTGGAAGGTGTGCAGGCAGTGATAACCAATTCTTACTGACATCCCAAGGGCTATAAAGATGAGATAAAGAAGGCCATTAAAGAGTTGTTGAGGTTGGGCCATATTCGACTTAGCTCTAGTCCGTTCGCTTCTTTGGTATTGATGGCTAAGAAGAAGGACGACACCTTGCAAATGTGCATAGACCACCGGGTTCTCAATAAGAGGACAATAAAGAACTGGTATCCACAAGATAGATGAGCTGATGGGTGAACTAAGAGGGGCCAAATATTTTTCGAAGGTTGATCTTTGTTCTGGATATCATCAGATATGGGTTTGGGAGCAGGATATCCCAAAGACAATTTTCAGGTGCCACTATGGGTACTATGAGTTCTTGGTTATGCCATTTGGGCTAACCAACACCCCCACAACTTTCTAGTCAAGCATAAACATTGTGCTCAATAAACAATTGCAGAAGTACTTGCTAGTTTTCTTGATGCCATATTGATCTACAACAAGACGTGGGAGGACCATCTGATGCACTTGGACAAGGTTTTGGGGATTTTGGAGAACAAGAGTTATATGCAAATGAGTCTAAGTGTGAGTTTGGCATGACAAAGATGCTCTACCTAGGACATGTGATTGGGCATGATGGGGTTTAGGTACACTAGGAGAAATTCTGAACAATCATCGAGTGGCCCACCCCAAAGAACGTAAGAACTGAAGAGCTTTCTTGGTCTCTACACTTACTACATGAAGTTTTTTGAGTTGTTCCCACAGTTAACATCTTCTCTTACATACCTCACCAAGAAGGGGGCCTTTAGCTGGTCAGAGAGCACAAAAAACATTTGAGAAGAGGAAGGAGGTGATGAGTACGTGCCCTGTGCTTGCACTACCAGATTTCACCCAACCTTTTGTGCTGCAATGCGATGCTTCGAGAACAAGGATAAGAGCTAGTTCTTATGAAAAATTATCACCCCATAACATTCGAGAGCCGCAAACTCAAGGACTATGAGCGGAACTTCGATCTATGATAAAAAGATGTTGGCCATCATGCATGCATTGGCCAAATTTAGATAATATCTAGTAGGGAATAGTTTCAAAGTAAAAGCAGATCATAACAATTTGTGATTCCTCATGGAGCAGAAGGAACTGAGTGAGAGGCAACAAAAGTGATCAGTAAATTGCAGGGCAACGACTTTGAGATAGAGTACGTTAAGGGAAAAAACAATATAGTGGTCGATGCTCTCTCGAGGATGCTATCCACTCTCTCACTCATGGAGATGACAATAGATTGGAAGTCTGCTGCTGCTTGTGGAGTATTCGAAGAATAAATTTGCTTGTCAGATTTTGGAGGGGTTGATCCATGATGATAGGTACCGGGTTATGAATGATATCATTTACTACAAGGACCAGACCTATCTAGTACTAGAATCAAAGCTTAAAGAGAAAATTATGCAAACAAATTACAACTCACCCTTATCAAGACACCTAGGATACATAATGAGCTACAAATAGATTAGGGAGAGGTTCACTTAAAAGGGCCTCAAAATGGATGTGTTGAGGTTCGTGAAGGAGTGCAACACTTGCCAACAGAACAAAGCCAAACACACTCATCCAACTAGTTTATTGCAACCACTCCCTATTCCAGAGCAGAAATGGGAGAGCATTTCCATGGACTTTAATGACCAGGCTATCTCTGACACAGGGCAAACACTGCATATATGTGGTGGTAGATCAACTCACAATTTGCTCATTTTTTTCCATACCATCAAAATATTCAGTGACACAAGTGGCCGAGCTGTTATTTAAGGAGGTCTTCTGATTGCATGGGTTGCCAAAGATCATTGTCAGTGATAGGGATAGTCAGTTCATGGGCGGCTTCTAGCAGGAGCTATTTAGACTTATGGGGTGAAGTTGACACCGAGAACCAACTATCACCCCCAAATTGATTGACAAACAAAGATAGTTGACAAATGGCTGGACGACTATCTCCACAATTATGTAATCGACCAGTAAAAGTCATGGGTAAAGTGGTTGCATTTGGGAGAGCATTGCTAGTAGCTACAACACCACTTTCCACATGTCCATTGGCATTACGCCTTTCAAAGTAGCGTTATATGGATATGGTGCCCCAACATTTGTTGATAGAGTATTTGGGGATAGTTGGGCACCTCTGGCCAATGACTGGATTCAAGAAAGCCAAGATATTTTAAAGGTCCCCAAGGACAATTTACAAATGGCTTAGAATCAACATAAATTGTACGCAAACAGGCACAGAGTAGAGCGCAAATTTGAAGTGGTAGATATGTTATACCTTCATCTTCAGCCCCACAGATAGTCGTCACTCAAAACAAATGGGGTGGAAAAGTTGAAACCCAGGTTCTACATGCGATACAAAATCGTGAGACGAGTGGGAGAAGTGGCCTAGCTTGAGCTTGCTGAAGGATGTAAAATTCACAACGTCTTTCATGTCTTGTGCCCTAAAAAGGCCCTGGGGCAACATGTTGTCACTTTCACAGAGCTTCCACCATTGGATGAGGAGGGAGAGTTGCTCTTGGTCCTAGAGACAAGGGAATGGAAGCTACAAAGTAGGACAATGAAAGAGTACTTGGTAAAATGGAAGGACTTACTTGTGGAGGATGCCACCTGGGAATGTGAGTAGATGCTCAAACATACTGATTTAAAATTTTGCTTGAGGACAAACAATCTTGGGCGAGGAGGACTGTAATCACCTGACCACTTAGGAAGCATATGACGGAGTCCGCTAGCCTCACATGGTTCCTGTAAGCTAAAGTGGGGAAATATTTAATAAGGATACTTAATTCGCCTAGGGAAACATTATAAAAGTCTAAGAGGTGAAAATGACACATTTCCTAGGCAAGTGAAAAGTCATTTTATAAAAGTTAAAAGAGGAAAATGTAGGCAAAAAAGGGCACAAGTTTATAAAATCGAAAAAAGTGAGGAGACTCTCCTCATTCATTCACTTGTATTTCTGAAAAAATAATTCTTAGAGCAGAGTTTAGGGTTTGGTAAGCCCTAACAACCATAGCTGGTTTCAGTGTTGAAACTATACACTCTAACTGGTTCAAGGAGTGAAATTACTCAAATTTCACCATTGAGATTCAAAGGATAAGAAGATTTGCAGGAGACATTGAGGTAGAGAAATGTTATCAGTTGATTTTATTGTCTCATTTGGTATTTTTCTATCTCATCTTTTCAGGCTGAAGATAAATCTCTGAAGATACAAGTTCCAGAGCAAGCTGGGGTCGATTTAGCTACTGAAACAAGACCATAAGTTACCTTCAAGCAGTGGGACGAAGTGCTGAAGAGATGGTTGAGTTGGGCATTGTTAAAGAAAACAATATCCTTTCTCTGTCCCTGGGGTCGAAGTCTGCACATAGGGGCAGAGTTTACAGCCAAAAGAAAGTTGTATTCCTTCAGCACAGAGGCCAAGTTCCATTTTTCTTGCTCAGGTTGAGTTATTTCCCTCTTCTGGCTGAGCCCACATCACAAGAGGCCAAGTTTCTGTGACTGTAAGAGGGTTGTATTCTCTGAATGATGTGACCATGAGTTTCCCATACATTCATGGCTGAGTTTGACTGCTGAACGAGGAGCTGGGTTTATTTCTTGCTGGCTGTGTGTACCTTTTCATAATTGGCCGTGGGTTGAAGGGTTTGCAAGGTTGGTTCCTACACAGTTCGCATTTCTCATTGTTGTACGTACTACCAGCTTCTTGGTATAAATCTCCATGCTGTGTTAAGTCTGAAGGAGCTGATATAAAGTCTAGTGCAAGAAGATAATGCTGTCCTGTTGACTGCCCATTAGTTCCTAACTCCAGGTTCCACTGTATACTCATTTCTGAGTGTTACTCTGCTATAAGCCTATATATATTTGATTTTAAAGTGCTAAACAGTGAAGAATCTGTGCTCTGCATTTGTGAATTGATTTTTTAATAGAGGAGAATGCATCTCATACTCTGATTTGTGCTATACATCTTTGCAAAGTCGCTTATCATTATATTCTCGGTTGATAATCTACTTGCGGGTGATATTACTCCATTGTAAACCACTGTTTGGGAATTAAAAACTGCACAGAATTACCTACAGCAATGTGCATATGACATGTTTGACAAAATATCTAACTGAAGGATTCACTGAAAAACTCGGAAAAAAATTGGTCCTTGGGGAAATTTCCTTAATGGAATTTTACAATACCACATTGCAAACCCCATACAACAAAAGGCTCAAATTTTTGTCTTCTAATTTATCAACAATGTTTAAGAAGCAAATGATAAATAATCAAATGAACAGAGGTAACACTTATCTGAAGTTTCAAGATGGCAATTGATTTGTAGAGGAGCCTTTTCCACCCAACCATAGGCTAAGCTGCACCATTGCTCTCTACAGCTGGCCACTCCCTATCTAGGCCATGATACCACAAAGGGACACTGTCAGTACTCAAAATTTTGGGATGGGTGAAGGCAACTTTCCTTCACAAATACAAGTATAATAGAGAATTCCTCAGCCTATTGAGCTTGTGGTCTCCAGAAAATTTCAGATGCCTCTCAGCTGGCTTGACTGGCAATACGGAAATCCCTTCGCTATTCTATAGTCCCTTGACAATTTCCTTGTCCATTGCTTATCATGCTTGCCTAGCTCACATTAATTTGCAACCCCCATTGCTCAGCCAACTTCCAGAGCTCCCCGGTAAATATTTAGCATGCAAAATTCACTTTTAGAGAGCCCAAAACACACCAATATTGTTCAAATACGTGGTGGATACTTTTCTGGGCGTATTTCAGCACTCAAAACTCATTATAATCACTTAGAACGTACCAACAAACTTTCCATTTGAGAGTGGCTACATTCTACTTGCAAATATGCTGACCCAGGCACTCGTGTACCGCCGCTCTCTGTGTGTATGGTATGAATTTGTATTGGAATGATTGCTTTTCACCCTTTTCTATTCGTGGGTCTCTGCCCCCTCTAGAATTTTTGATGTTTTATGCAGTCTGTTGTTATGCAGTCTCACATCTACCTCAGTCTCCTGTGCAATCTGTGGTTCAACTTCAAAATTTAGGGAATGTACCCAGCCAATTCATTTCATTAAATTCTGAACCAGTATTGAAGCTGCTACCCCAACTTTGATATTTATGAGGCTCACTGTTCCAATTACCCAATCATTCACAGTTAATTGGTTCTTGGACAAGAGAGAAAAGACTTGGATTTAAATTTGAATTTCATGGCAAGGCTTTGGCAAGACAATTCCCTTCAACATCCTCATTGTTTTCTGACTCGTGGTATCATAGCTGGTATCAGTGCTCACATGTTTCCTGTTGACTGCGCAACATTTTTAATTATCAAAAGAATATTTAAATGCAGATTGTTCTTAGTCGTTCAGTTAGGTTTGTTGCAAAAGCAACATTTGAATGCTGATACAGACGATACAATAACCTTAACATAATTAATTACAATTTAACCTAGGGGTCAAGATGAGGATGTTACATGAATGCTCTTACAGAAAGTTTATGTTCTCATAATCTCACCTAAACATGGACTGTCTGGGTTTGCATAATGAAGCATAACACATATTACGTCTGCAATTTAGCAAAATTTGACATATGCCAAAAATTGATTATCCAAAACCAACTGCTTCACCTCCATAGTTGCATCTGAGGTAGATAGTCACTTCTCATCCACTTTTTCCTTATATTACTGATAACTTTGGTAGCTGAAGCCCCCTTTATCTCCAGAAGCCGCAGAAGCAAAATGTAGTAAGTTGGAAGTCCAGTGTCAATCAGTTGGTTTAAGAATTTCCATTTTGGCATGCAGATAGTAAATGGCTTGTGAATGGTGGTGGTTGCAATGAAGGTCTGAATTTTGTAGCCATTTTCAATTAGTGCCCAAATTCACTTTAGTTTTCCAGTGCCTTCCACTGCCTTATTGAAAGAATGCACTGTGCATGGTGTCAAAAAATATGCATGGGGTATGTCAACAATACACAAATCAACATTTATGAACAATAGAAAAAAAATCAGAATTGAAATTAGCCTGAATATGCAATATTTTTAAAATGAAAACACTAGCATTCCACCTTTTGGACCATCAATGCTGCTGTTTTGCAAATTGGCTTTGCCTTGGCAACAACTTGGATGACATTGGATGGCCCTGCCTCCACGATGGCCTCACATGGTTGGTGCTTCAAGAACAAAGTGTTCTTTTTTTGACCGGAACAAACAATGGCCTCTAGCAAATATGTATTGGATATGGAAGAGACAATGCTGTTTATCAATGGACGACTCCAGCAATCCATTCAATCATCCATAACAACGAAACATCCTTCTAGACTCCAATATGCTTTCTCAAAATGTGCTTTCTCCTTGTCAACCATCACAGTTGGAACTTCTCATAACAATGTGCCTTATATCTTTCTGGTCCATCGTTAATGGCATGGATCATTTGCTCAAAATAGGTTGAGCAGGCTGCATTGAAAGGAATGGAACAAGTAAGAAAAATCTTGCTATTGCAAGATTAACACCTTCCCTGCTTTTTATGTCGAACATATCATTAAAGCCACCCATTTTAGGTTTCTTGCATGATGGAGTTGGATTGTTTTTGGATGATTTTGAGGGCATATGCTCATCACCATAAATAACATCATTATCAGATGACATTTCTTCCTCATCAAATTCTGTCACCAGGTTGTGGCTGTGAAATTGTCTTAGTGAGTACCAAACCATCGTCCCTTTGCTGCTTCTGTGCAGCAGGGGTTTAGTAGCTTTTTGAAGGACCAGGATCACCTCTACAACGTTCGATCTCTTTTCTTGGAATATTCTTAAAATGGGCTGCCTTTCTGATCTAAAGAATAAATGTTGCATTTGATGAATGCTGCTCCCTCACACCCTTGGGCAGATTTATTCTCTCCGCATTTTCCCAGTGGATGGAGAGGATTTGCTGAAGCTATCTTGGAGGAATTTGTAAGAGGATTTCGAGAAGAAGAGATTTAGAAATGTAATTCCAGCACTGAAATTTGCTTAAAATGCTGAGAAAATACCCCTGCAATGGAAGTTATGATCACTGAAGGCAGTAGTCCTCTTCACCACTTCACTATCTATCACTGTCTATAAATTTGCAGTAAGAAAAAAACAGCGAAATCCCTTCACTGCTGAAAATGAAATGATCTAAATGAGATGCTCTTTTTGTGTTTTGGGTGGATAAGAATGTTAGGAAAATGAGGAATTTGGGTTTTGGACGAGGGGCCCACCTATTCCTCTCATTATTTGACTTGTTTTACCTTAAGAAAACCTTGATTTAAGTGGAAGTCATGCCCTGAATAATGTTGAGACATCTAGGGCAGTATGATTAGGTTTTTCTTTTAGCTCGATTTCTCTTACTTTGACAAGTTCTTGTGATATTATATTATTTTCTTTTTGTTATTATTATGTTCCTTCATCATCAAGATAAATGCCAAACAAATGAAGATCACGAACACAAGAAATGGACAGAAGATGTAAGCACTCAGCTAGGGAAAAACCCCTATCTAGGGGAAAGCCCAATCCAACTCATCCATTACTAGATTTAGATAAAGATGAGACAATCCAAGATCCTAGACAAAGACTTCCTCCAATCACCAAGTCAGCCCTTCAAGTAGATGTATTCCGCTGAAGTCTCCAAGTGTCAGCTTCCCAGATGCAACTTCAATTCAGAATTTCGGCTCTCAGCATCAGAATTTTGTACCTGCAACTAATTCAGAATTTCGGCCCCAACTTTAGTCCAAAAACCCTAGCAAATTTCGCACGTGTGAGAGAGATACCCAAAAGCTTAGATTTTCTTTTCTTTTTGGATTAGGTCTTTTCCTTTTGCACTCCTCTCTCTTTTTTGTCCTCTTTCTCTTTGTAGATCGAACTTGTGTGAGTGTGTTTTCAACTGAGTCAAGCTACCTCTCTTTATACTGCTTCCATAGGGTCGAATTGCCTCCAATAGGGCTGACTTCTCCAGGACAGGGCCAACTTGGTGAGGAGGGACAAAATGATTCTTTTAAGTCAAAAATAATTTTCTTTATGTCTATGTTGCATGAGTTTTTGGAACGTGGGAACATTAGGAACTTGGGTACGGGTGTCCAACGGCTAGAGATTTCCCCAAAATTTATAGGAACGACTAATCGATAGTGGTAATATTATATAATTAAAAAATAAAAAATATAAAAATAAATTTTTAATACATAAATACATTCTCTGGGTGTCTATCTCCCTAGTTCTCTCCCTTATATATATATATATAATGTCAAGTTCATTATCAGTTCTTTGACACTAGACCAGTATTTGAAACAATCTGGACTAAAAATACAAAGGAACAGTTATACATATGTTTATCTAGTTATTCATAAGAAAAAAAGCAACTCAATGTTTAAGCATTGACTGCGACATAAATGTGCACACACAATTTTCCGTGATATATATACATAAACAACAAAAGCAATACACATCAACATGACATCCCAGATATCGCCCTTACGTCGAGGTGCCACACGCTTCCTTAACCCATCAAGAGATTGCTGCAGTTTCTCAATTAAGGATATCTGTGTTAAGGATGTCTTTGGCCTTTATTCCTGCGAAGGTTTCAACATAGGCTCATGTTTTGTGGGCAGTTCAACATATTTCTCTACAGGGTTTGTATTCCCCAACCTTGGGGTTGGATCTTTAGAAACAAAGGTTCCATAAGAATTATCCATAGTTGCTTGTTTAGTCTAGGACTCATGAAGCATTTTTATGAATTCATGAAGCTTGTTGCATACCACAAAGACATAATTATGAATTTGTACTAGTTATACTGAACTATGAAGACACTGTGACAACTTCATAATTCCCTTTTTTGAGCAATTGTCATGATTCACATCCCTAACGCAATCATTGAGCTGTGGGAACATTGGAACTCCAAAAAAACAGTCTTTAACGTTCCCTGAACTGTCCCCATCTCCCATTGCAGCTCCCACTGAAAAGGTGACGTTCCCATACAGTTCCAGAGCTCTTGGGAGTGCGAGAACCATTGGAATGGGTTTCCCACCTCTCGGGAAGAGTGCTAGTGCAACAGAGCTTTATATGATACAAAAGCCCAAGAAGGGTCTAATAAATATGTCAATGACTCTTTTGACTCTTTACAAAACCTAGAAGCCTTCAATGGAGGCTATGGGCTAGAAATTAAATGAAAGTTCATGAAACCCATGCTTTAATAATATTTTTCTTTTACAATAAGTTTTCTTTTGACAAATACAATTATGAAGATCGACACTAGTTACATTCTTCAACAAATAACCCTCAGAGAACCAAATCAGGGTTTGGCCCTTGGGTACACAATTTGAGGGGTGATCGCTATCCTTGGAAGCACTTGTCTGTATTTGGGTTGGCCTAGAAATGTTCTGATTCTGGAACCTGGGATTAGAGACAGGAATCCTATTAATTTTAGTTAACGTGTTCTTTGCTTAGGACAATTACTTAAATGTTCCATATTTGCCCAATTTCAATTCCATTTCATTTCATTAGCAATCACATAAACCATTATCACATTGACAATAACTGAAGTGTTAAAATTTCTGTTTTCCCACCCCGGTTTTCAGTTTCTCCTTATTTCTCCCATGTAGTTAAATGCCCTTTCCCATAACCATACATTCAACAAGTTGAAAAAAATAAATTTGCTGAAAACACAAATTCTGGAAAATTTACAGAACGCTGGAAATTGCAGAAATAAAAATCAGCAGTAATAAACAGCAATAATAAACAGCCATTAAAACACTGATATTTTTGGTCAACGTGACCCTGGAAAAACCCCCTACAACTCTTGGGGAAAACCAGTTTAAGAGCTCTTCTTTATTTCTGAAAAATGTCTTTTTATAGCAAGAAAATATTCAGCAAAAATCAGCAAGCAAACTTTTACAACTTATCTCAGCGTTGCTGAAAAACTGCCCTGCTGAAACTTCGCTATTGTTACTCCGCTGCTGAAACTCCGCTGTTGATACTCCGCAGCTCACTGTCCAGAGATCTTCCTTGCTCTCTTGCTCTCCTTCTCTCAATCTGCTCATGAAAGAATTGAATCGAATGTGATCTTTTCCTACTTTTCCTCCCTTAATATAACTCCAAGTGACTTTTGGGTGATCCCTAAATCCAATGGCTGAAATAGATTTAGATCAATGGCTGAGATTAAATGCTCATTTAAATCTCACTTTCTATTTTTAATTCACCCCACTCTAATAAAGACCCACTTAGTCATTTATTTCCAAAGTCACTTTTCCTTTCTAATTTTTCATTGACTTTATAAAAGTCACTTTAAAATTAGACTTAGTAACTTTATCACTTAAAGTCACTTTTAAATTAGATTTGAACTTTATAAAAATTATAAAGTCACTTTAGGAGAAAAATTAAAATCTTTTGGACACTTTTCTCTAGGCCAAAGATCAAAGCCTAAGGGAACCACCTGTCCTCCGGTACCAAATTTCAACATGAAGAAAGGACATAAGCAATAGATGCAAAAGACAAGCTAAGAAAAGAGAACACAAGAATTGGCTCAAGCCAGGTAAAAACCCCAAGATGGGGAAAACCCTTGATCAATTCTTCTTATTATCAAATATCAAAAGTTCAACAGAGAGAGAGAGAGAGTACATAATTCAAAGTCAAATTTGACTTGCCAATTTGAAGATCCAAAACCACTTCCCTTAGACAAATAGATGTCAAAATCAAAACTGCTCAACAACTGTTAAATTCTGCGCTATCTAGTGGTCAACGATGGTCAAAGCATCAACAAAGCAGTCCCTCTTGAGTTCGGTCTTCTGTTACTACTCCAACTCCACTATTTACCTCCAGATCTTCTTTCAAGGCTACGACTTCTCTTCACTAAATTCTGTCCACATCCATCAACTGTTCTGAGCTAATACCAACCCTAAATAAGCCTTTTGGTTGACCTATTCCAAGGAGACTAGGCCTATGGCCTAGTTGTGACACCAACCAGCCACTCGACCTTCTGTTTCAAAGAATGTTAACATTGTGGCCTACTTGCACCAAGTTCTCAAGAATGAAACCTACTATTGAAGAGAAGACCCACGCAAAACATGCCCAAAATACCATTAAATTGCCCTTAACAAATGCGGCCTCCTCTCTGCTCAAACTCAAACCTGTTCAGAGACAAAACAAATGAGTTTTGAATTGTGAGGAAGGTTATTAATTATAACACTTGTTTCAGAATATTTCGCATATTCACTTCGAATCTCATTAAGCTGATCGAGAACAACAACTGAAATTGCAAGTAATGATGGTCCTTCGTCTTTCCTAGACAAAGCATCATCTACTACATTATCTTTTCCTTTTTTATGTAATATATCCATGTCGAAGGCAACGATTTTTTCGATCCATTTTTGTGTTCTGTAGATAGTGTTTTTTGCTATAGGAGATGCTGAAGACTATTATGATCTGTTCGTATTAATAACTTACTTCCCAAGAGATATTGTCTCCATATGGCTAATGAGTGCATAATAGCAAGCATTTCCTTGTTGTATGTAGACTAGAGACGTTCTTGCTTATGTAGACTAGAGACGTTCTTGCTTATTGAGCTTCCTCCTCTCAAATGCGATTGGTTGTCCATCCTGCATTAGTATTGCTCCTAAGCCAAAACCTGAAGCATCACACTCAATTACAAATGGTTTTGAGAAGTCCCAATACAGGCATTAGACATAACTTCCTTCAAGTCTTCAAAACACTTTTCTGCTTCATCATTCCATCGAAATGAGTTCTTCTTTAGAAGGTTCATTAGGGGTGCGGTTATATGGGCGTAGTTTTTAATAAATCTTTGATAATACCCAGTCAACCCTAAGAATCCTCTTAACTCAGTCAATTCTGATTTGGTAATACCTTGACCTTAAGTCCAATTTTGATTTTGAGAAGTATTTAGCGCCATGTAGTTTATCCAACATTTCATCAATAAAAGGAATTGGGAGCTTGTTTTTAATTGTTATTTTGTTTAGTCCTCGATAATCGACGCATAATTTGAATGATCCATCTTTCTTTCGCACTAGTACAACTAGAGCAACATACAGACTTTTACTTTCTGCGATGATGCCACACTTTAAAAGATCTTGGAATAATCTTTTAATTTTAGTTTTTTGATGATGTGGATATCGATACAGTTTGATGTTGATGGGATTTAATTATGCTTTGACTTCTATTGTATGCTCGATTTCTCTTTTAGGAGGCATCTTTATTGGCAGGTCTTGGAAGCCTTTTTCATGCTTTTGAATTAGCTCTTGGACTTCTGGAGCTTCTTCGTTGACAAAGTTTGAAGTTAACATTTCTAATTGATGACTTTGTACTACATAAACTGGTGCTCCCTTCCGAATCATTTTCATCATTTGGGATGATGATACAACTTGATTCTCAAGTGGTTGGAATCCATATAACTTGTACTTCTGCGCTACCCATTTAAATCTTATAACTTGCTTTTGATGGTTGGTAGAATAAGTGCCTAGGATTTGTAACCATTGGATACCAAAGACCACATCCACTCCTCCTAATGGCACAATGTAGAACGAAGATTCTATATTATAGTCTTGAATATGCAATTTGACTTTATGGCATTTTCTTACATTTTCAACTTTCTTGCCGTCAACTACCATAAGCTTCATGTTAGGCATGGGAAATGTGAAAATGTTGAGTCTTTTCGTCATGGTTGAGTCCAAATTTTTTTGGGTGCTACCAGTATCGATTAAAACCATTACAGTGTTCTTGATATGTCCTTATAATTTTAATGTCTGGGGTTGTGATATACCCGTCATGGCCGATAATGATACTTGCAGAATACTTTCATCATCTGGTTCTGGAGAAATTTGTGGAGAATCTTCAATTTCTTCTTCGTCTGATTCTTCGTTGTTTGAATCGTTAGTTGCTTCACATGTATATAGGTTCTTGGTTTCTTTCCTTTTAGCACATCTGTGTCCCGGGTCCCATTTTTTGCCACAACGTCTACACTTACCTATCCTTTGCATTTACAAATTAGTTTTGTCTCCTTCACGAAGATGCGGTGGAACATATTTTGTATTATCCGTGTTCGTAGCCTGAGAAAATCTTCGTCTCGAATATACTCTTTCAACCTTTGGATACTGCGTCTTTTCATGTTTCTTTTCAGCAACTTTCGCTTTTTGTCTTGCTTCTTCTATCAAAGTAATGTCATGAAGCTCAAGTTCTGCCTGTATATGGGGTTTAAGTCTTGTGATGTATGATCGAAATAGACGAGTTTTAGATATTCTAGGTACTCATGTGGCCAAAGTTTCCCATTCCCGAGTGTATTCGTCCACGTCGCTTTCTTGTTGCAATCTGGTGAGCGCTGAGTAAAATTCTTCCTCCTTAACACCTTGAAACCTTTTAAAGAATGCATTTTTGAATTCTCCCACTAATAGCAAGTGTTGTCTTTTTCCACTACAAATACCAATTATATGGTTTGCCTTCCATTTGCATGGATGCATGCTAGATTTTTTCGTCATCATTGTCATTGTCGTAAATGTCAAAATATTCTTCTGCTTTGTTGAACCATGCAACATTGCGCTTCTCGTTACCATCAAATTTGGAGAGTTCAAGTTTCGCTCTTCCTTGATATGTCACAACTCTTGGAGTAAAGAGAGGGTATTGATTCACAAGTTGCATATTTGAGAATTGATTCTAGAGCTGCATATTTTGAAAATTCGTGTTACTATTTTGTTAATGAGGTATGGAAGATGTTTTTGGAGACTCAGTTTTCTCATGTGAGTCTGACGAGTTTGATGAATCTGGAAAATTGATATGTTGAGTAGCTTCATTATTCTGGGGTATCTGATCGGGTGTAGTTTTCAACTTGTCACCAATACAAGTCAACATTGCCATTGTTTGATTATGATTCAAGTTCACAATATTTGAAAGGATTGCATGCTCTCTTTTAAATTTGTTATGGTTTTTCTCGAGCTGACTTTCTATTCTCTTTGTTGTATCCTGGAGCTCCTTGATTTCATTCGAATGCCCGGTAACCTTATTCTCAAGATCAATCAAATTTTTAGTAAAATCGGCTATTGACATTGACGAAGACATTGATCGAGTCTGTGGCGGTGTATATTTATCCAACTTAACTTTTTTTCTCAACTTAACCCTATTTTTTTTTCTTCCTTCTTTCTTTAAATTAAAGAAAACATTTTATTATTATTATTATTTTTTTAATTATATAATTAAATTATAATTATATTGTTATATAACTATATAACCTAATTATGTAAATTATAATTATATTATTACTCTATAATAATAATATAGTACTTTACACTTTATAAAGGCCGATGGAGTGAAATTCGAATGGAATTGGAAGTCGAATGGAGTGACGGTCAAGGTGAATGGCAGTGGTCGGTCAATCGAGACTTGGATGTGGGGAATGAGGTTTGGGCGGTGCAGAGACTGGAGGAAGGATGGGGACGGAGATAGCGGCGGGGAGGGAAAATGGAGGACGGCGGACTTGGACGCGGGGAAAACGAACGGTGGGATGGAGAAAAGTTCGATGGCAGAGAAGAGGGTGGAAAGAACGAATTGGGCAGAGAGCACAGATGGCGGACTTTACGAGGAGCGAACAAGAGCTGCAGTAGCGACTGGCTCCGATACCACCTGGAGTGTACAAACTCATATAAAATGAATATATATATATTATATATATATATATATATATATATATCTTTATGGAATGCCTGATTTGTTTTACAGGCAGGGCCCTCGCTTAAATAAGCCCTTGGGCACCTATATGGGATTACATACTAACTAATTACATAACATAATTACATAACAACAAACCAAAACGCAGTCCCAAACATACTCGTCCTCCTCTTGAGCTCAGTTGCCTCAGATGCAATACACATGAGATGAATTCACCTTTTTGTGTCAAATGAGGTTGGAGGACAATTCTATTTATATGAGATGGAGAGGGGTTTAACTTGTCCAAATAAGCCCAAGCCGACCTTGATAAATTGCACATGTGTGGCTTGATTCCAAAAACATATTTCTCCTTGTCCAAATTTAGCGATCTTTAGGTCAATTTTGGTCCTCTTGAAAAGAGGAATTTAACGCCACAATTATCTTTTTCAAATGAGCTGCCCGAAGTGGAATTTGGACCTAGTTGCATATTTTAACAAATCCTCTCTATGGTCACAATGTTGGGAATCACGATAACTTTTAGATCAAAACCCAGAAGTGTTAGTCAACGATCGCGTTGCCAAAGATAAGGATTCATGAGAGACAATTAGTCTATGTCATGAAAAACAAGGGGAGCGTTGGTTTATCCAATGTCCAACAATCTCCCCCTAGTGCGAGCTGGGTGTGTATCGAACTTGTGACCTATGCTCTAATACCAATTGTTGGGAATCGTGATTGCCATTAGACCAAAACCTGTAGGTGTTAGTTAACGATCACATTGGTAGAGATGAGGATCCATGTGAGGTGGTTAGCCCATGTCGCGAAACACATGGGGAGCATTGGTTTATACAATGTCCAACACATAGACCCATGGTCTTGGTGTGGGTACCCTGGGAACACAACTGAAAACGATTTCCTTAGTTGTATGCACATAGTAAGGAAATGGAATCCATTGTTAGCTTGTTTGAATGTGGTTATTCTTCCTTGTTTGGTTAACATAAAACTTTTCAAAACATGGCGTCGTACTATAGAATCAATTGTGTATATACTATCAACTAATATGAAAAAAAACAAAAAACATGCTAATGGATTACAGCAAGTTTGGAAAAAATTACAAAAATATATATTTTCTTGTAAGGAGACAATTGGACAACACTTTAGTAAGTTCAAGTAAATTTTGCATGGTTTTGACCAGTGTTGATAATATTGCTGATATTTTCAGTAAAATGATATATCACCGAGTAAATATTGTGATATTTTCCATTTTGAAAATATTGTGATATTTTCAAAATATCAGCAAAATATTGCGATATTTTGAAAATATCGGCTAAATATCGCCATTTTTGAAAATATTGGCTAAATATCATTATTGCTTTATATGTTTAGAAATCTGAAAAAAATGATTTTTTTGTTTTTGTTTTGTTATGTTTGCTGATATTTTCCAATATTTTTGCTGATTTTGCCAATAAGATGTTTTTAGGACCCTCGCCGCTATTTTGCTGATACCGATATTTTCAACGCTGGTTTTGACCCTCAGTCAATTCTACCTAATTATATGACTTGCTTTTAGGCTCATCTCGTTACACAAGTAGCCTACTATCTCAATAAGTTCCCTTGAGATCTGAACTACTCAAAGAATTGGACATTCTCTATTTCCACTACAGCTTGAGGACAAAGTATAGCATTGCTGCTTTGAATTTTTGCTGTTGCTGAAGTTAATGTAGCAGTTTTCCTTGTAGTGGAAAAGATCCTTATAATGATTTTAGTACATAATTTGTACAATTTTATGGATTTAATACCAAATTCAACATTTTGGGATGGATATGAACTTTTTACTGCCCTTTTCTTTTCAGGTTTGTTTTGCAGTAACTGTTTCTTTTGGCAAGAAGTGGTTCCGGCAGCCATTATTACTGCCTATATGTTTTTCTGCTGCCAGAAATACATCTGACAGGAAAACAGTGGAATCCAACCAAGTCTGGGTGCAGATCAGGGATTACCCAGGTCTGATCCCCACTGGAGCTAAGCCATACTAAATGACGGTTGCTTCTGGGTCTTTACGAGTGCCAGCATTCTACAGTAAAAAATTTCCTAGTAAAGTTACGGCTATATGTGTTTTTAGGACCCTCGCTGATATTTTGCCGATACCGATATTTTCAATGCTGGTTTTGACCCTCAGTCAATTCTACCTAATTATATGACTTACTTTTAGGCTCATCTTGTTACACAAGTAGCCTACTATCTCAATAAGTTCCCTTGAAATCTGAACTACTCAAAGAATTGAATATTATCTATTTCCACTACAGCTTGAGGACAAAGTATAGCATTACTGCTTTGAATTTTTACTGTTGCTTAATATAGCAGTTTTCCTTGTAGTGGAAAAGATCCTTGTAATGATTTTAGTACATAATTTGTACAATTTTATGGATTTAATACCAAATTCAACATTTTGGGATGGCTATGAACTTTTTACTTTTGCAGTAACTGTTTCATTTAGCAGGAAGTGGTTCCAGCAGCCATTATTACTGCCTATATGTTTTTCTGCTGCCAGAAATACATCTGACAGGAAAATAGTGGAATCCAACCAAGTCTGGGTGCAGATCAGGGATTCCCCAGGTCTAATCCCCACTGGAGCTAAGCCATACTAAATGACGGTTGCTTCTGGGTCTTTAAGAGTGCCAGCATTCTACAGCAAAAAATTTCCTAGTAAAGTCACGGCTATATATTGAAGATGACTAATGATAATGAGAAATCATCATTAGTCATCTTCAATGAAATCAGATAAATAAACTAGCGATTCCCTCGTTCTCTTTGAAAAGCAAGGGAATAGCTCCGACAATGGCTCTTCCTCTAAAGGAAGAAGGCCTCGGGGCTATTGTTGGGCTTTGATGTCCTTTAAAAGAACGAAGAGACTTCAACATCATCTATTAGTGCTATGGCTAAGTTCAACTCGCTGTGTCTATGTTTGTGAAGGTGGTGGCACACTCCTAGTGTTAATAGCCACCTCTTGTGAAGGTGTCTTTTTTGTAGCATCGTCCTCCTTGACAAGACTATCTCCCACCACTTCCTCGTGCCTTCTCTTGCAACTGCTAAAGGGTGGAGCCCATGATATGACTCTCACTCTACACCCTTCATGCAGAAATGGCCTCCATGTCAGGTGCTTTTCAAATCTGCCTCACCCATAACTGGAGATTGTAGTATATGCACCATGTCATTGAGGGACTATTCCAACATGTATGAGAATCATAAATTGTAATACATAATTTCGAGGGTAATGGCACATAAAATAATAATTTACAATGAATTCAAAATTTAATTTGAAAACTGTTGACTTGTTGCACTTCTTGGTGTGTATCGTTTCAAACATGCTTAAGTTACACTTGCAATTTAAAGAGCTATATGTTTGGCTAAGCACATGAATGGCAAATTTCTGTAAATTGAGTGCTTTTGAGCCATAACTTGACCACTAAACATCTACAACAAATAAGAGAAACATAAAAAAAGACATTGAAATTTGAAACAAAGGGAAAAATAGACATTGGAATTTGAAAGGAAATGAAGCTTACTTGGCGTTTTGGCTAAGTCACTTGGCATGGGACATAAAGGACACGTAAATAC
>APFE030175620.1:88612-106979 GCA_000404065.3 Pinus taeda
TGAATTACACACAAAAGATGAAATATACACTATTCAATTTAAAAACTAAAACATTTAGACGATGATGATATAAGTTCAAGCATACGTATAACTAGTACTATACCAATGATAAATTGACAAACATATAAAAGACTAAAACCATAAACTACTTTCTCATTAAATCATCAAAATCAAAACGTATTGCATAGATATTGACAAACATATAAGAAACTAAAACCATGAACTACTATTTTCTCATTAAATCATCAAAAGCAAAATGTATTGCATAGATATTGAGTAACTAAGTCATTGCTACTATAGATGGGAATGCTAATGGAAAATGCAAAACATGGTAGATATTAGAACCATAGATCAAGGTGGAAAAAACCCATAGCTCATGACTATCAATAGTTCCCCATGTAATAAACATCAAAATCAACACCATTGCTACCACAATTTTCTCCTCCATCCTCCTTGTTTGTATTCAATCTAATCTCTGCATCTGTTGTGTGGAGGATGACCCGTCAAGAGGATCACCATCATCAAAATTCACAGGTCTAGCATTGGTTCATTAAGTTTCAAGTTGGCCAGTGCGAACTCAACACTGTGGTCCAAACTCGTATCATTAGGAAACACATCCCACATCTTTGTCTTTACTTTCAACCACTTCTCCCTCTGCTGGTAACTAAGACAAAGGTTGGTGTGCACATACACCATTGGCACTATCTCAGACTGCTCAATTTTGCTCTTCTTCAAAATATACAGATTCCTATGTGTTCCAATTCCTCTTGTAACTAGAGGTTGAAGTAACCTAAGAATGGAGCCTCATGGCTAATTGTTGTAGAGGAGGGCATGCTTAGTGATGAGTTTCCCACCAAACATAGGGTTTCTTAGCCCCTTTTCTCCTAGTGTTGGTGTTGAGAAATCAATGTGGATATAAATTAGGGTTTTTGATTCCTCTTTTCTTGATAATTACTTGTGATTATGTGTGGGCCTTTAATTCTTTATTTCTTCTTTCATCAAGCAATTACCAATTCATAAATGTATGAAGATCACAAGAACAAAAGACATAAGATAATAGGCTTTTAGTTAGGGCAAAACCCCTTTCTTAGGGGAAAATCGAGTCAAACTCTTCTTTTTATAGAACCAAATCAAAGCGAGACAACCATGACCCAAGAACAAAGCCAAGACTTCCACCAAGCACCAAGTCAACCCTCCAAAGTATCTTCTCCAAAAGAGTTAAAGTCTATCCAAGTCAACTACCAATTCATAAATGTATTAAGATCACAAAAACAAAAGATATAAGATATAGGCTTTTAGCCAGGGCAAAACCCCTTTCTTAAGGGAAAATCGAGTCAAACTCTTCTTATAGAACCAAATCAAAGTGAGACAACAAAGACCCAAGAACAAAACCAAGACTTCAACTAAGCACAAGTCAACCCTCCAAAGTATCTTCTCCGAAAGAGATAAAGTCTATCCAAGTCAACGAAGGTCAAAGTGTTTTTCTTTTGTAACTTTCAAGCTCTTGACCTATGACTTTAGTTTTGCGACTCTCGGCCTAAAACTTTGGATCTATATCCGCAACAAAAACCTTGGAAAATCCACGTGTAAATAGAGTTAAGTAAAAAATAGTCTTTTTTCTCTTTTGCTTAGGTTCTCTTTTTTTCTTTTTGCCTTTGCTAGTCTTTTTCTTCTTATTTAGGTGCAAATTGAACTTGCTTGACTTGGTGACTCATTAGGTTGAATTCTCTTCCAATATAAGCTCATCTTATGTGGTCAAATAGGTCTCTTCTAAGTCGACTTCACTGGCAGGGCTGACTTGGTCTTGGGAGTCCAAAAATGACAATTTAAATCAAATTTAATATTTCTTTCTTGATACATTATGCCCATAAGAGTCTTACACATATGACAAGGACTTTATTGACTCAATAAACCCTAGGAGCGTTTAGAACATGCTTGACCTAGTTGACAAATAAAAGGAGCATGAAAGCCATGTTTCAACCTTTTTTCCCTCTATTTTCATATTTACAATAAATATGTAATGATATAAGTACAATAACGATTATGAAGACTGAGCATAGTTACATTTCTCAATCGCTGGTGGAAAACTCTATGAAGGCATCCTCCACCTCATCAAGGGATACTTTATTATGATATATTTGTCTAAATGCACTTTTTCTCTGCTAGGAAATCTCAACATCCATGTGAGGAGGAGATCTATCGGAAAGCCCATCATTGAGCTACTCATTGTTGTACTATTTGGGATTTAATAAGTGAACCAAACATGTGTAATTCTTGTCCCACTTGCTCAAAAGATTATCTTGTATGGTAGTGAAAAGGCCTTTGTTGATGTCTCATACTCAAGGCACTTTTGAAAAATAATGGTCCTCACAGACTTAATCATGGAATGCCATCCCTCATAAACCTCTCCTAGGATGGGATTTTCTATGTTTGCAAATCACAACAAAGCAATGATATGGTTTGAGGACTTAATAATAAGATCTATCATCTCCCACTAACCATCATCTAACACTGTATCCTTGACCTTTGTTTTAAGCTGCTTGATTTGTATCTCTCCAAAAAGACTAGAACTTTGAAATAACCATGGCCGCAAGAGTTTTCTTAACATCTCTCAACCTCCTAAGCATGATGAATGAGGAGGAAAAATACATACTATCTGCAATATTCAAGAATGATAGATGTGTGTACTTTATGTAGATTGAGAGGGCATTGGTATGATTTTGTATGAAATTGTGGATATGGCATACATCCTCGGTAAGATTTCCAATACATGGCACATGTAAGCGATATATTTAAGTGTTAAATTCAAAGAATAGACAATGCAAGTTGTCCAAACTATTTGTGGATATTTAACCTCTGCATTAATGACAACAGCTTTGCAAACAAGGACATTATTTGTAATGATTTGCACATAAGAATCAACACTTACATCTTTAATAACCTCAATGAACAACTCACCCATGTATTGTGCACCCTTGTATTTTCCAAGCACATCCACTACTTTTAAGACGGCTGGTCCATTCAAGGAAGACACTATGATGTTGGTGAGTGGTTGGTGTGCTATATTTGTCAATCCATAAAAAACAATACTAACTCCAGATGGTGGCCATATCGATTTAATACGCTCTAACATTTTATCCACCTCCTTATTTTCATTAACCAACAATGCGGTTCTAAGCTTCTCTGAACCATGAGGCATGTACCCCCTAGTGGAGCCTCTTTGAGCTAGATAGACACATCTCAATAAATAATGGTGACCGTGCAACATTAAATGAGATGAAGTTGAGATAGAAGAAAACCCAATGGTAAGATCAATCTCTTCTTGCCTCTCCTGCTAAACTATCTTGTCCATTGTTAGGAGTGCCCTCTATTTTGATGCTTGAACTATACTCGCAAATTTATAATGGACTTTCCTCAAGAATGGAAGCAGGTCCTCGTTCGTGGTTTTCTTAGATGATAAAACCACGATTGCAAAACCAACATTGGCCTCATTCTAATTCTTTTTGTTTGAATGCATTCACTCCTAGACATGTCCCATGTCCACAAGATGTGCCAACAATACCCTTTTCACTCGCAAGTAGGTGCTTTTGAATTGATGGTTGCAAAATCTACATGTCCAAAGAACATTGTCTCCTCTCTTTAACTTGCTCCTCGACCCTTGATGTCTTATAACATACTTTCACAATGGATATTTTTGTTCTTGAGCTTCTTGTCTCGTTAAAAGAATGTTTTTTTCAACATTTAAAGCTGTTGTTACAACCCCACTTCCAAAAAGACCCTGATGAAATTGAAGGAAGGGGGGCATTATCAATGGGAGCATTCCTTCCCTTCCTTTGCCATTTTGCAACTGTCCTTGATTGAGCCATGATCGCTGTGATATTAAGGGAAAACAAACTATTGTGAAAAAAACCGCTGTAGCAAAAATAAAAAAATATAGAGGGCAAATCCATTTACAACCATTTCAAATCTCCTCTAAAATTAGTTACTCCCTTACTCGCACTCCAAATCTTCCCGCAACTCCAAAACCTCAACGAAATGAGTGAAAAACCAGGGTAGAATCAAGTTTTGAATTGTGCAGGGAGTGGAGGGGCAGAGGGTGGCTGATGTGGGGGGAGGGGGGGTTTGGCACTTTTGCAAAATTGTGACATGATCTTGGCATGTGTCGAACACAAGTTTAATTTATGTCTTGTACATAGGACACGAGTCAAACTCATGTCTAACATGTGTAGGGTTGTGTCATTTTTGACATGTGTAGGGTTGTCATTTTTGACATGAAGGATTCGAGACATTGGTGAGGCGGGAGAGGGGACGAGATGTGTTAGGTAACTTAAAATTTTGGTCTACCTACCTTGAATAACCATGTCAAAAGCAAATGTTCCAACAACCATCCCATATCTTTCCGTTTCTTTAAAAATCAACGCATGTTCTTGTAGACTTGGAATGATTCTTTAGACGCGAGGAATCCATCCATAGCCTCAACATCAATTCCAAAACCATAAGAGTAAGAGAGTGTGGGGTCTAGGTAGATTCCTGTAGCATGAATAGGGTGATGGACTGTATTGTTCCAACACTCGTCAATCACCCTCCATATCAATAATCTTGTCTCATATCTCTCATCCCGCTTGTCCTCACGGTAGGCACATGGATTCTTTCGCTGTTATGAATATAATTCATAACAATTAAATAAATAAAATAAATGTAAATATTAAATAATCAAATATGGATTATGTTAAATAGTCATTAAATTAAGTGAAAAGGCATCTCTAAAAGACATGCCCAGTCACAAAAGGACATCTGCTTAAGTATATATATGCAGGTCTTTATTGTAACATTCATCACTTATATAATAATATATTATATATATAATATATATATATATATTATTAAATACCTCATGTATTTTTATATTCAATTAATTTTCATGCTTCAATAACAATTTTTATACTTCAGTGGTATCAGAGCCATGATGCACAATATAATGATGGGAGTCTTTGAACATTGTTCGCAGCACAATGTGCCATTACGTTTACGTCCTGAATGCATTGAGCAATTTAGTAAAATTCAAGAAACATTTCAACGTTTAGAAAAATCATTTGCAAAAGTTAAAGAATGTCCAAAAGAAATCGATAATATGGAAAATCCAGATTCAAGAAACATTTCAACGTTTAGAAAAATCATTTGCAAAAGTTAAAGAATGTCCAAAGGAAATCGATAATATGGAAAATGATCTATATGAGGATTTAAATAAAGTTGATTTTGATGTGAATGAGGATGATCTAAATCAAGATAATGGTTATGATGAAACTGATATAGATCAAGAAGATTATAATGTTGAAAATCCAGACGAAGTTGATCTTGATGTGGATGGGAATGATGTAGATCAAGATGATGATTCAAATGAAGATGATCTCAACAAGGATTGGGATGGAGAAGAATATGAAATCAACCAACAAAATGGAAACGCTGGAATAGGACTATACATAAGCAAGGGTCATGAATTTGGGACCTCTTCTGTACAAGGTTCTCATTTGCATTGAGACAACCCCAACATTTCACATGTGGGTTTGGAATCTAGTTTTGACAGTCCTTACGTTTTCCATCTAGGTCTAGGACCTCGTTTTGAACATAATCATGGTAAAGAAATTGATCACTCAATTGTATATGTGGGATATCTGCCTCCTACCATGGAAGAGGAACAATTGATTAAGCTATTCTCTCCTTTTGATAGAATAGTTGAAGCCAAAGTCATCAAGGACAATGTGAAAGGTTCAAGCAAAGGTTATGGTTTTGTAAAATTTTATGATATCAATTGCGTTGCCCAAGTTACTGCACATATGAATGGCTACAGGTTGGGAGACAAGAATACTGGGAAAAAGAAGGCTTTTGTTCCTCCGCCTCACTTCATTAACATGCGTGAAGTGAAGGGAATGCGTATCCCAGTTGAACATAAACAAGATCCAGTCATAGGAGAGGTGTCTCAGAGAATTGAGGGTATGATGTTTAAAGATGGATATGTTTTCAAAATTGTGTCCATGAAATCTATTAGTTTCCAGATTACCCAACCAACATTCTATGAGCTTCAAAAATTTCAAAAGCCTGGAGATGACGCAAGTGATGATATTAAAGATATCAAATACGACGATTTTTATCCACAAAAGGGTAAAGCCAGATTCGAGAGTGCAAAAAATCCTTGGAAATTTGAATTAGTTCATTTGGAAACCATGGAAGGAGAAAATTGAAACAGGTACACAAATTCCCATAACGAGTATCTTAGAGAACCGGTTTTTGATGTTATGCGATCTGTGGAAGCAAAAGTCGAGCACCAACTTCGCAGGGAGAGTTCATCACATAATATTGATATACGTGAATTAGATGATGAATGGCGTGGAGAGAACGCTCGTCGTTTCAGAATGGATGAAAGTGGATACGACAAGAGAGAGAATTAAAGTGCCCATTGACCTTTGAAGTAGAAAAAGAAGGAAAACAAGTTTAAAACCACTTGCAAGTGTCATTGATCCAATGTATGGAACATTTTGACTCTTCATCTAAACACTCATTGGTTTAACATCTATGACCTTTCTGCTTATGGGTTTTCTTTTTCTGGGGCAAGCCCAACACCTAGGTCTAATACTAAATTGGCCAAGACTTAACATCCATCTTTATTTGGTTTGAGTTATCACCATGAAACATCATCTACCCTTTGGTTTGACCTTTAAACCACAATCAATTTTTGGTTGGGGAATGGCACTTATGGGGTCTATAGGATATTTTCGAGTCAAAATATTCTTCAAGGATCCTTTCATTCTCTTTTGTGATCGACATTGGAAGAACACTTTTGTGAGGTTTCTTTCTTGATTTTATCTCTCCTTTTGTTTGTTTCTCTGCTATGCCTAATGGAGGATATTCTGTGTATCTTCTATTGCATATAGGCCATATTCTTGTATCCCATGTCTAGGAATGTGAATATCAAATATGTCATATGGACTTCTTTGTTGTGTGATTTCTTCCTTGGAAGGCCCTTGATTATCGATGTCTGAAACACATTTGAGTCATACCCTTGAGTGATATGTTGATGTTTATAGCTCAGGCAAGTACTTATGCACATGGCTAAGTGTCTAGGCATGTAGAAGTCACCCAAGATCTCCTTAGAACACTTGCTCTAGTGTAAGCAAGCTCCATTGTAACTTAGCCCAAGTTAGAATTAGTAAAAACATAATTATTATGTGGGCTTATTGAGCTAAAGTAAACTTAGGAAAGTAAATTAATTACTCGAGTGAATATGTTTTTATCTTAGCCCTTGATCTCAATTGATGTGAGATCTAATATTGGCTAGCAATCCCTTTCGAGATTAGGGTTAGAGATTTAGCTCAATGTAAAGTTATAAAAGCAAGGCTAGGGAGAAGGATAAGACACTAGATTGAGAGAGGCTTTTGAGTGAGTGTGTTGGGTCTGATGAAAGGACAACAAGGAGATCCAGACCAACCAAGGATGGTTGATCAACTGGATCAAATCCAATGTTGTATGTAATTCCTCAATTGGGCCATTTTCTCAGGAAGGGAGTCCAAGTTCAAAGCTTAATGATGAATTCAGATCGAGAAAAATGTGTGTCATCTCTGTGATTGAGATTGGTACATTTTGCTTTTGATGTAATTATTTTGGTTAATACTGTAGCTGTGTTTTTTATTTAGTAGACGTAATTATGCTCGAAACTAATTACTTGATTGCTAGGGTAAGAAAATTTAACACAATCTTTTTGGATGTTGTGTGAAATGCTTAGATTTGAGAGAATCCCTGCATTTATTTGTCACCCTCTCGTAGTTTAGTGCTATGTAAAAATTATTTATTATTTTAAATTTTAGGTTTATTATTTATTTTAGGTTACTTTTGCCGAAAGGGTGCCCATGGTAAGTATATAAGCTAGGAACTCCCACTGTAAACAAATCATCTTTAGTCAATTTATATATATATATATATATATATATATATATATATTTCTCCGCGTATCAAGAGGTTTTCACTTCATTGGCATTAGAGCGGTCGAATCCTCTCGCATGTGTTGGTTTCACGCATCCATCCCAAGTCCTTCTTGTGCATATCATTTCCATTGTCCGACTCCCAACTTGCCCACACGCCTTTCCATCTGCTGCCAATCGTGATCCCTGCACCTGATTCCACCTCCTGCGACATCGCATCTTCTCACCGTGTGTATCATTATATTACGCTCCTCATTCCGCAGGCTTCCGCAACCTTATTTGCCCTGACCATTCCCCTGCCAGTTCATGTCTGTCGTTTGTTGGGTTGTGTTGTTTCTCGTTTCGAGTCTTCTGTCGTCTGCCAGTGACCCTATCTGTTGGGTCCCCATAATACTAGTGATTATCCCATTACTATTGTAGTTGCACCCCTTATTAATATTGTTGTGCCTCTATTGTGCCCATATTGTTACTATTGTGCCCCATAGAAGCCCACTATTGTTATTATTGTGCCCTTACATTATTATTGTTATGTAGGCTCTGATTATGTTATGACCCCTTAGACTCCTATATATAGAAAGGTCTTTTCATTTGTATCATCGAAGAATTGTTCATTTATGTAATGTAAAGAGGTTGCCCCCTCGAAGAGGCTGAATTCTAAGGCGTTGATCTATCTTTTCTATCTTTTCTTGAGCTGGTTTCATAACAAATTATTCACGTATATCAAAGTGTTTGGCAACATTTCTTCACCCCATGTGCTACCTTTTTATTTCCTAGACAAACTGATGGCTAGGAAGATAGCCTAGCAGACATGCAGTGAAGGGGGGATGAGCAAAGTACTGAAAGATTCCAAGAAGACCATTTGGCCTCAATTCCCTGTAACATGTGGAGCATTTGCATTGCATGACTTAGATCATGCTTTGAAATAAGTTAATAATGTATTATCTTTACAACTGCCCAAGTTCTCGGGAAGGCAATATGATCCATTTGGTATTGTAAAAGATTTTACTACAATGGTTAAAATAAAAGTATTTTCCCATGAAAATATCCCTTTGATGATGTTTTCCTGTAGAAAAACACCTTCAAAGAAGTTCAACATACAGCACAAATTCTTTTTAACCAATAAGGTCTCCAATATTTTGATAATTACAGAAACCAGAGGTTATCTAAGGTCCCATTGGACCAGTTTCTCATCGAACCAGTAAAATATCCTACTCTCAGTATAAGCATAAGTGAGGATTCAAAAGAAAAGTCCAAAACAAGTTCTGAAAAAGAATCAGTAGAAAAGTCTGGAAATAAATCTAAGAATAAACGCAGTAAGAGCAACGAGTCAACAAAAGACACAACTCAGTCTATAGCAAAGTTTGATCAGCAGACTTCGTTTGTAAAACAAGTTGAAGCCTCAACTTCCCTTACAAAGCAAGCAAAGCTGCCCGTAATTGATCTAGAAGGAGAATGGGAAAATTTTAATAAGATACTTAACATAGAAGAACAAAGCGCAAAGCCACCAAAAAATCCAAAAGAGACGACCACCGAAATGGAATAGAAAGGGTTATTAACACTCAGGAATTAGAGCACATTCCCATTGCTCCCTCATCTGAGATTGTACTAAGAATAGAGGAAATTCCTCCTCTAGATGTATTCTATAGCCCTCAACATAAAGTTTTCGTTAGAAGGCAAAGAAAGAAAAGAAAGTTGGATTCTGTGCTCGCTCTCGAGGATGAACCTCTAGACGTTCTTTGGAAAGACCCCTTTACAGATCCATTGGCAAATCTCACTAGGTTCTCACAAGTTGTAGGCGCATACACTTCAACAACTATTGACAAGGCGAGAGAGGTACAATCGCTACTTAAATAAAAATAAGATAGGATTTTTTTTTGGGAACAACAGTTACAACAAGTCAGCATCAACCAACAAGCCAAAACGCAGTTCGAAAAAATTCAGCAAGACTTTCAGCAAATGCAATTGGCACATCAAAGCAGTTTAGCTAGTAAAGAAGAACAGTTACAGAATATAATAGAACTGCATAAATATGATCCCAAAATTGGACAGTTTGTCACAAAGGCACTTGATCTCAATTCTCAGCTCTTGCAACAGAAAGAACTATTATACCAGAAGATTTCGAAGTGGAATTCCCACTGCCAAATGAGCGATAATATTACAAATCAAGTCATGGAATTACGACTTGAATATGATTCAATTTTTAAGAAAGTCTCAGACTTCCTAAACTGGCAGAAATCCAAAGAAGGGAAAAGAGCAGACATGCCCAAAATTGATGAATCGCACAAAGAGATTTTATTTACGAAATGGGATTCTCGGCCAAGGGAGGCAAAACAAGAAATGGAGAATGTGGCGGTAGCAGCGAACAATTTCATCAAATGGGTAAATGAAAATATTCATAAGGCTAATTTGGTAGCAAAAACCACCCGTGGCTTTCTTCCAAAAGCACAAAAGCTTCAAGCAGTATGGAAACAAGCATCGAAGGAAACGTAAGAGGCAATTAAATAGGTAATCAGATTGAACTGGGAAGCATACTGGCAGTACCTGGTGAAACCACACAGCCAATGGATGACCCTGAAGTGCTTGATGACTTCTGCTGAGAATATAGTGCCAGCTCTCACCAATATCGTATTTACAGGATAGCTAAAAGTTGAAGTTGGCCAACCGACACTCTTAAAACCGATGCTAGATATTTGTGATCTAAAGAATCAGATGCAGGATTAGTCATAGACATATTTTGTTTTTGTTTTTGTTTACTTTTGCTTAAAATGAGGCAGGTTGTTTAAACCTCCTCATCTATTTTTGTAATATTTATTTTTAAATTTCATAGATTAGTATTTAAGCCCCTCTCATGCATTTAGAGAGGGGTCCAGAGTTTTATCAAAAACATTCTTCAGAACGTGCATCTTGCCCCCACTAAGGAGGTTTTGATAAAATTAATGGAACGAGATTTATTTTCTATTTCAGTTTAACGTCTACTACTAAAATTGCACTTTTGTACTCTTAGTGGATTTTAAGTGATTTGAAGATAGATCGATATTGTTGCAGCTCATGAGTAGGACATATTACAAATGGTATTTTTATCTCTTAATGCTTTTTACTTATGTGTCAAGCAACAAATCATTTTCAGTTATTTATGTATAAAAGTTTAAATGTTTAGTTATCATTATTGCAATTTTGTATGGTGATGACTTACTCTTTACGCTGAATATGTTAATGACTCTTTATGCGATATATTTCACATATTGTTTTGGCTAACTTTTTATACGAAACAATCATCCGTAAATGGATTTTTTCTTATTGTGATTGAATGATCTTCATTATCAATCGCTTTTAGAAATCATTTTAGATCACATATGTAAACATTACTCCCGGGATAGTTTTAAACTTAGATGTTTTCTTTGATTATGATAGATTGCATACGATAGTTAAAAGATAAATTAGATTTAGAATAAGTATTCACCCCATAAAACCCTGAAAAGAAAAACATCATCTCATTAGCACAAACATCATAAATAAATTGGGAAACTGGTCCCATCATCCCTAGTTGAAACCACTTTTACAAACGGAAAAGGCATTGTCCCAAGGTCCAGACCAGGTGGTTATCCCCCTTGTTGGAGTCCCGATTTTTTGAGCCTTCAACATATTTGGCACTAGAAGGATGGCCTGACTATGAATGGCAAGTAAATCTACATCTCCACGCCATTCTAAGAGTAAAACTCCCTCACCATCACCCCAACTTCTCATTCGCAATCGAAATCTTCCATCTCTGAACCAGAAGTTGAAAAGAAAAATACAGAGCACATTACTGAAATCCCAAACAAGCCAGATCATTCTTCTTCAAATCCCCCTAAGCTATAGATTTTAATTCATAAGTTACAAGGGATTTCTATATCTCAAGAAGAATTTGAGTTATCCCAAGGTAGTGTCACTTCTCATTTAACCCCATCTCAACGACTTACTAGAGCACAAAGCAAAAAGCTAGGAATCCCACCAGTTGAGTTTCCTCTACCGAGTCGTAAGAAAGCTAGGAAATCACCAGCAAAATCTCAGAGTGAGGTTCTATCATCATTTTCGTCTACCATCCCATCCATATCATCACAAGGTCATTCATCCATCCCTCAACTCCAGATTGTGGTTCATACAGGTACAGGAGCAACATCCTCCTCTACCCAGTCACCTTCAACTACTGCCACACCTCTTCCTACTCATACTCCGACAATGGTAGGAAATCCACCACCAAGGCCATAGGCCAATCCAGGAGCTGTAAGAATTCCTACACCTTTATCTCAATTATCAGCTCGTCCTAAGAAATGGTTGCCCTAATTCAATCCTAACAATGGCCAACTAGCTGAGGAACACATAAATAATTTTATGTTGTCTATTAATTTGAATGGAGTAACAGAAGAGGACATAGTTGTAAGATTATTCCCCTATACAAGGAGCAGCAGGATCCTGGTATTTTTCTTTACCAACATGCTCCATTAATAATTGGGATACATTTCAAGATCAGTTTTTAACAAAATTTGGGGATGATAAGACAACAACAACCTTAATAAATGACCTCTCCAATTTAAAAGCCGAACCAAAGGAACCAATTAAGGATTTAAACTCTTGCTTCAATAAATTGTTGAACCAAATACCAACAACATCTAAGCCTAGCAATGAAGTCCAAAATGAATGGTATATTTCTGCTTTACCTTCAAATTCATTATCTTTGTAGATAGAGTTGCCAAGCCAACGTTAGCAAAAAATATGAAAGAGGCAATAGCTATATAAAAACGTATCCTAGACGTAGAAAAGAAAAAACATTGTAGATGAAAGAAAGTCTAAAAAACTGTCTTTTAGAAATGATCCTAAGAAAAAACAACTGAAGGACCCATTCAACCTGGAAGGGTTACAGAAAGTCTTGAAGACCATGTCCAATGAAATGGTTGATATAAAGAACAAGTAGCAGAAACCTCTTCCAAGAAACCTTTTAAACCCTTTAAGAGGAATCCTACAACCAATCCTAAACCTCTATATGCTATAACAAACGCAGAATCAGAAGGGGAAGAGGAAGAAGTTTCAAATGAGGAACAAGTCGATGATGATGAAGTCGTAGAACTACAAGGAATGTGGGACTTCGTTCTTCCAGATGAGGAAGATCAAGATGCAATACTTATTTCCACTAGAAGTAAAAATCAACTTGATCCTCCACAATCCAGTGCTAAACAAAAAAACCCAAGTCCAACTCCCAAGGATAAAATCGTGGGTAAGAAATCCTCACCAAAGTCTACTCAGACAAACCCAATCCACTCTGATTCAACACCTTCATCCAAAATGCTTATCATCTCAGATGAAATGGAATATAACATTGTTGAAGATATGAAGAAAACCCAAGCAAACATTACTCTTCACGAGCTTAGTAAATTAAAACATCAACAGAAATTACTCTTGAAAGAGCTTAATGCAGTACCTACTATGCCTCTTCCTACCGCTCTAATTTCACAAGCTACTCATGAAATGGGAAGACCTCCGTCTTGCATTTTAAAAAAATTCGATATGACTGACATTGCTCTAATTAGCAGAAGATCAAAATCCCATACTCAGCCATTTCTCCTTACTTTTGAAGTTTTCAATAAAAATTTGCATAACTATATAATGGATTCTGGTGCATCATCTAACATTTTACCTAAGACAGTGTGCGCAAATTTAAACGTCCAGCCTCAGAAATCTGCAGTACAAATAGTACAGCTAGATCAATCTCAAGTCAAGGTCATCGATGAACTTAATCAAGTAACCATAAGGCTTTTGACAGATCCAAAGGTATGTCAAGTTATCGATATACTTATAGCCAATATTCTTGAATTCTATGGACTGATCCTAAGTAGGGATTGGTCAGAAAAGCTTCACATTTACTTTGCGACCAACTGGTCTCATATGTGGCTCCCCTATAATGGTAAACCAAATCAGATCAACGTTGAATGAGAAAGACACCAAAAGTATATAGTGACAGAGTTAGAAGGAGAAAACGAGCTTGTAGCATATAGTAACAACATAATCAGAAACTATTCTATTGATTCGTTCTTAGGGAATTTCAATGCTCATATCTCACCTTTTTTGGAAAATTCTTCTTTATCTCAGATAGAAAATTTCTCTCAAACAGACACTTCTTGATGCATCAATTTTGTAGATAAACCTATAAATAAAACTTTGTTTTGGAAATTATTTTTTGACGGTTCTAAATCCAACGATGGAGCAGGAGCAGGTTGTATATTAGTTAGTCTAAGAAGAGAAAAAACCATGTTAACATGTAGACTTGAATTCGATTGCACAAACAAAACTACTAAATATGAAGCATTAGTTCAAGGGTTATACAAAGCAATCGGGCTTAATATCAAATACCTGCAAGTATTTGGAGACTTTGAGATTGTTATTAAACAGGTAAGAAATACTATACATTGTCTATCGGGACACTTGAAACACTATAAATATTTAGTACAAGACCTAACCTTGCACTTTATAGCATTTAGTATTTCATCCATTCCAAGACTCCAAAATGCTAGTGCCGATCTCCTTGCTAATGTTGCTTCCAAGCTTATTCCACCAGAGGACTATAGCCCAGACAGATTATCAATTGAATTAATCTTTAGACCCTCTATTCTTGATAACATTACCAACTGGAGAGTTTTCAACAATGACCCTGATATTGTGAGTTTTCTGACTTTAGAAGGCTCTTACAATAATCAGATAATTGACGAAGACCAACATGACAAACAACCGGAACAGGAAAACAACAATAACGCTATACCAAAATCCGTAGTCAAGTTAGAGGACCTATATGACTTAAAGGACATATATAAATGATCCACCAATTCAAAACTCTAGTGTTCAACTCTGAGATATGAATTAGTAAATCTGGGAACATACATGAAACCACAGAACATCAACCTAGGTCTTGGCATGACATCTGAAGAAAAATCAACTATTTATCGATTATTGAAGCAATACAAGAGTGTCTTCGATTGGAATTACGATGATCTTAAAACCTGTGACACTTCTATTATCCAGCATACAATTCTTATGATTTTCGATGAAAAGTCTGTTCAACAGAAATTGAGGAAAATACATCCTAACTTGGAAAGCCAGATTAAATTTGAATTGAACAAATAATTAAGAGCCAAGATCATTTTTCCTGTCAGACATTCCAGATGGGTCTCCAACCTTGTCCCAGTTAGAAAGAAAAAAGGAGATATTCGAATTTGTATAGACTTTCGCAACCTCAATAAAGCTTGCCAAAAGGATAATTTTCCACTACCCCCCATGGAATAGATATTACAATCAATCGCAGGGTCAGAATTAATGTCCTTTTTAGATGGCTTTTCAGGGTATAATCAAATCTTGGTCCACCCGAATGATCAATTGAAAACTACATTTAGAACGAAATGGGGCACTTCTGCTTATCAAAAGATGCCATTTGGGCTAATCAATGTCGGTGCCACGTTTCAAAGAGCCATGGACATTGCGTTTAAGGGATTAGTAAACAAGTTAGTGGTAATCTACTTAGATGACATAACAGTATATTTTAAAAAATGCAGTAACCATTTTAGAGACTTAAAACAAATCTTTCAACATTGTCAAAAATATGGAATCTCGCTTAGTCCAAAAAAATATTTTTTGTGTTAAGCGAAGGAAAACTTCTTGGATTCATAGTATCTAAATCAGGAATCCATATTGACCCAGACAAGATCAAGGAAATTTCTGAGATATCTTTACCCCATAATAAAAAAGCATTGCAGTCTTTCCTGTTGGCATTATGGCTAAAGTGTTGTCCTTGATGGCAACCCATTCAGGTGATGGATCACTGTACAACAGGACAGTAGCAGAGATTGATGATCAGCTTTCAAATATTGAAGAAAATAAGGAGTACGCAGGCACACCGTACAAAAGGTGCGTACACGCAGGCATGTCATATATAAAAAGTGCGTATATACCCGCAGGTTACCCATTCATGGGGTGCGTTCCCCCAGTGCACACACTTCAAGGCAGTAAAGCGCGCACATGTGGGGTTTCTTTTGTTTAACCCTTGGTATTTAGCCGACGGTATTGTGCTATTATGGTTTTGGCCCATGGTATTGTTTTATTTTATTATTATTATTGAACCCCATGATCCATGATTCAAGGAAGAGCTTGCCTATATAAAGCAAAGGAGATCATTTGGCTTGTGAATTCTTGGGTTGAATATCTTAAGAAGCTAGATCTGAAATTCTAGTGATGGGTTATGAGAGATAGCTAGATCTAAATCAAGGAGAAACATGAGAACTACAAATCAGATCTACTAATGAGTTGATATCTCCTCGGCGCATATTCAGATCTGTATATCTGACAGTCTGGGTTATTCTTGAAGTCTCGAAATTATTTATACCCGGAGGTACGCAGGTCCAGTGAAAGAAAAGTGCGGAGATACGCAGGCACAGAAGCATTGCAGGTGCGCAGATACGCAGGACCAGAAGTGCTGCAGATGCGGAGGGGCGCAGGCAGTTCATTGGACACAGCGCGCATGTACGCAGGAAGTCTGTGAGGCACAGTGCGCACGTACGCAGGGAAGCAGTTGGAAACAATGCGTACTTATACGCAGCTGTTATATGGGTGAAGCTGCATACTTCTCATGAAATCTACTTAGCTATCCATGTTTATCATTGTTGTGTTCTGGGTTTTGAGTCTGATTTCTGGTATTAAGTTCTGATAACAACAGTGATTGATTAAATGTTTATACATTGATGGATGAATGGATCAGGTTCTTAATGACTCATCTTTATGTAATCTGATTGACTAGATCTGATTGATGACTCTCATTGTATAAGTATTGATCTAGTGATTGGGTGATTCAGAAGGTTGTTTGCTTCAATGTGGTTATTGGGTCCAGTATGAAAATTGGATGAAACGTGGCCTTTCAGAGTATGTGTTGTGCTTCAGTGTATCCAGTCTGAAAATTGATGAAACGTGGTACCTGGAGGAGAGAAGATTGTAGGCCAGCACCTACGTACTAGTATTTAAGCTAGTACAAGAGCTAAAGGAAATCTTTGGAGCATTGTAGCAGGTAGTAGCCTGCGTACTAGTAAATGGATCGGCTAGTACAAGAGCAAAGGGGGTTGTAGCTCCCGTACTGGTATAAGGCTGCACCAGTACAAATATTGTAAAAGGATTTTCTTATTAAGAAGAAGATTGAGATGACTTGCAGCAGGTGGTTTTCTCCCGCATTGGGTTTCCACCTTATATCATGGTGTTCATGCATGTGCCTTATGTGTGATGATCTATTCTATGTTACTGCATCTGTTAACTGATAATATGGTTGATAATGTTCTAATGCACTCTTTGAAGATCAATTAGCTTAATCATAAGAAGTTGTGGAAGTAGCATATATGAATCAGAGTTTGGAAATGAAAAGTTTTATTAATGTGATAATACTGATTCACCCCCCCCTCTCAGTATTATTTCCAACAATTGGTATCAGAGCAGGTCCTTTGATAGAAGCTTGATCGCTTAAAGGAGATCCGTGGAACAATGGGAAAGAAGCTGAAGAAGAAAGCTCATAAGAAGAAGAAGACATCTAAGAGGGACTATGACAGTGGAAGAATGGATTGGGGATTAGGCATAAGAAGCTCTTCAGATTCAGAATCAGATTCAGAATCATTATCAAGTATGAATGTGGTATCCTCTGATGTTCCAGCTATTTTTCCTTGTGAAAGAGATGAAAGTGATAGTGAAACTACTGAACTTGCTCTTATGGGTGAACAAGAAATATATCAAAAGGAGGCCGAATTCAAAAGGCTTTCAGACATAATTACAGAACAACAAGATCGTTTGAACAAAAGGGAATGTGAATTCGAAAAGGTAAAGGAGTTAGTCAAGGTCAAATATCAAAAGTTGCATGATGAAGTCACATCTCTAAAAAGGGAAATCAATGAAAAGAACACAACAATCAAGAATCTCAGAGATAGATCCACTGATTATGAAAGTCTTGAAGCTATAATCCTCTCATTAAAGGGAGATATTGGAAAATCAAGAAAGGAGAATGAAGATCTACATCAAGCAATTGAAAAACAAGACAATGAAGTCATCAGCCTAAAATCCCAGCTGGAATGTGCCTTCCGAGTTCATCAAATGCAGCAGAATGTAAGTAAAGAACAAGAAAAGGAGATATTCAATCTAAGGCAACAAGTGGAAGAAGGAAGAAAATCAGAAGAAATTTTGAAGAAGCAATGTCTTGAAAAGAATGAGCAACATCAAGTTGAGGTAAATATCTTGAAAGGTAAAATAGAAGAAAAGGATAAGCTTTTACGATTTCAAGATAGCTCTAAAGTCTTGGATGATATTCTTAGTAGTCAAAGGTCTCCGGCTATAAAGACTGGTCT
>APFE030175620.1:106989-145758 GCA_000404065.3 Pinus taeda
AAAAAATAAATTTAATTAATTAAAATTTTATGCTGGTAGATAAATACACGCCCTTACAAACTCACTCAATGTTGACAATGACAATGGCTGATTTCAAAAAAAAATTGGTTGACACGGAGCATAAGATGAATAACAATAACGATGAGGTCAATAAAAAATTAGATGATTTCTAGATTAAGCTTAAGGCGCAGGCTGACGATATCAAAAGGCTTCAGGATACGACAAATCAAATAGAAATAAAGATGGAGCATCAACGTGTCCAATCAGAGATGAATCAAAAAGAGACCTTAACATCGCTGAAACTGATGTGTAAAAAGATGAATTATACACCCGCACAACTACTACATGAAGATGAAGAAAATCAAGAGCACAACTCATCGGATTCAATGAAATCAACAGACTCTCAAGAAAACGCTGAATCTCCAAAAAAATCGGTGACACCCCACCAAGAAATGAATAACGTGACTCTTACAAATAACAAACTCTAGGATACCTTTATCAATCATCACCTCTTTTTCGCTCAACCATTAGCGACATACCAGCGAAGGGCAAAATCGAGATGCCTAAATTCGATGGAAACGAAAAAACAATGTTGCATGGATAAATAAAGCAGAGGAATACTATGAGATATATGACATCAATGATGATGACGAAAAACTCAGGCACGCATCCATGAAAATGGAAGGGGAAGCATATAATTGGTATATGTGGTGGAAAAAGACAACACACGTCGTTAGTTGGAGAAAATTTAAGGATGCATTCTTTAAAAGATTCCAAGGTGTAAAGGAAGAAGAGTTCTTTTCAAAACTTATCAAATTACGGCAAAAAGGAAGTGTGGACGAATACACTCAAGAATGAGAGACCTTAGTAACGCGAGTACCTGGGTTATCAGAATCTTGTCTAATTCAATCATACGTCTTGGGATTCAAAACCCATTTACAAGTAGAACTTGAGATGCATGACATTACATCAATAGAAGTAGCAAGACGAAAAGCAAAAACAATTGAAAAGAAATTCAAACAAATATTTTGGTCAAAATCGGGAAAAACATATTCAAGACGAAGAATACCCCAGTATATGGACTCAAATAATACAAGATATGTTCCACCACATCGTCGTGAAGATGAAAAATCTAATTTGGAAATGCAAAGGATAAAAGAGGGTAAATGCAAACGCTGTGATGAGAAGTGGGACTCCAAACATAGATGTGTTAAAGGAAAAGAACCAAAGAACATATATAATTGTGAAGCAACCAATGATTCAAATAGTGAAGATTTTGACATAGAAGAAACAGAAGATGCCCCAGAATTCTCACCAGAATTAGATGACGAAAGTATTCCGCAAGTGTCACTATCAGCTATGACAAGTATATCACAACCTCAGACCTTAAAGTTAAAAGGACACATAAAGAAGAACAACGTAGTGGTTCTCATCGACTCTGGTAGCACACACAATTCTTTAGATGCAACCGTGGCAAAGAGACTCAATATTTTTTCATTTCCCTTACCAAACATGAAAATGATGGTAGCTGACGGTAAGAAGATTGAAAAGGTGGGGAAATGCCATAAGATCAAATTGCAGATTCAAGACTTTAATTTAGATTCTCCGTTCTTCATGGTATCGTTAGGAGGAGTAGATGTAATCTTAGGTACCCAATGGCTACGAACCTTAGGTACTTATGCCGTCAACCATCAAGTACAATTTATAAAATTCAAATGGAGAGGTTAGAATTACAAATTACACGAATTCCAAGCACCAGAGAATCAAATTGTATCATCATCTCAAATGATGAAGATGATTCGAAAAGGAGCACCCGCTTATGTAGTACAATGTCACCAATTAGTAATGTTATCTGCAAATATGACCAATGAAGAGTCACTAGAGATACAAGATCTAATTTAGAAGCATGAAAAAGTATTTCAAGACCTACCTATGAAAATGCCACCTAATAGGGAAATTGAGCATACAATAGAAGTCAAGGCAAGGTCAGACCCCGTCAACATCAAGCCATATCGATATCCGCATCACAAAAAAACAGAAATTGAGTGATTAATACAATACCTTTTAAAGTGTGGGATCATCTCGAAAAGTAAAAGTCCTTACGCTGCTCCAGTGGTATTGGTAAGGAAGAAGGATGGTTCATTCAGGCTATGCATTGATTAGAGAGGATTAAACAAAATAACAATAAAAAACAAGTTCCCAATTCCCTTTATCGACGAAATGTTGGATGAGATACATGGCGCAAAGTACTTCTCAAAATTGGAATTAAGATCAGGATACTATCAAATTAGAATCATATTGGAAGACATACCAAAAACGACATTCCGAACACACGAAGGTCACTATGAATTTAAAGTAATGCCGTTTGGATTAACCAATGCACCAACAACGTTTCAAGCAACTATGAACGAATTATTTCGTCCACATCTTAGGAAGTTTGTATTAGTATTCTTTGACGATATTCTAATTTATAGTAAAACTTGGAAGAGCACTTGCAACATCTGGACAAAGTTCTTACACTACTTAAAGAACATCAATTTTACGCAAAAAAATCCAAATGCACCTTCGGAAAGGAAGAAGTAGAATACCTTGGACACATTATATCTCATGAAGGCGTAAAGGTGGACCCTAATAAAATCAAAGCTATAAAAGAATGGACCAAACCTGTCAATATATCCAAGCTAAGAGGGTTCTTAGGTTTGATTGGATATTACCGAAGATTTATTAAAAACTATGCACATATAAAGGATGCAGGAAGGTGTTTTGAAAAATTAAAGGAAATTATGTCTAATGCTCCCTTATTAGCAACACCAGATTTTTCTAAACAATTTATCATTGAGTGTGATGCTTCTGGTTTTGGTATAGGTGTAGTATTAATGTAACAAGGACATCCAATAGCTTTTGAAAGCAGGAAGCTCAACAAAAGAGAACGCCTTAAATCCACATACAACAAAGAATTGCTCGCTATCATGCACACACTAACTAAGTGGAGGCAATATCTTTTGGGAAGTAAGTTTTCCATTCAAACAGACCACAACAGTCTCCATCACCTCCTTCAACAAAAAACACTTTTCGAAGAACAACAAAAATGGATTGAAAAAATTGCCACTTTTGACTTAGAAATACTACATAAAATAGGTAAAGACAATGTAGTAGCAGATGCCCTATCTAGGAAAGATGAAGAACCAACACTACTTGTAATTTTGGTTGTTGTTCCTGAGTGGCTTAACGAAATTCGAAGTGAGTATGCCAAGGATCCAAAAATAATGGAAATAATCAATAACCTTCCCAACAACTCAAAATTTGAGTGGAAGAATGATATCCTTTGGTACAAGGGAATAATCTATCTAAATACAAATTCCAAGTTTAAATTTAAGATACTCAAAGAATCACATGACTCACCGTCAGCTGGATGTGTAGGGTTCTTTAAGACTTACTACAATGCATGTCAATCCTCCTTTTGGAAAGGAATGAGTCACGATATTCAGAAGTATGTAGCAGAATGTGACACATGCCAAAGGAATAAAAGTGAGAATATTACGACACCGGGATTACTTCACCTTTTAAACATTCCAAATCAGAAATGGCAAGAAATTTTGATGGACTTTATCAAAGGATTACTAGTATCTAAAGGCAAGGACAAGATTTTCGTAGTAGTCGACAAACTCACCAAATATGCTCACTTTATGGCAATAAAGAAATCATACTTAGCAAAAGAAATCGCGGAAATATTTTGCAAAAATATATATAAGTTACACAGTTTTCCAAAAGTCATTGTGAGTGATAGAGATGCCAAGTTCAAGGGTAATTTTTGGAAGGAATTGTTCAACCATATAGGAACCTACCTAAATATGAGTTCCGCTTATCACCCTCAAACAAATGGCCAAACAGAGGTTGTCAATAAATGTTTGGAGGCCTACCTACGTTGCTACGCTACAGAAAAACAAAATAAGTGGGCTCAATGGTTACATCTTTCTAAGTGGTGGTATAATTCCACTTGTCATACGTCAGCAAAAATGATGCCATTTCAAGCTTTATATAGGTATGAACCCCCGAAATGGAAAGATCTAGCTATTGTCCAGACAAATCTACTTGTTGTTAAAGATCAACTAGAAGAAACCCAAAAAATCGTCCAAATATTAAAAGAAAACTTGAATAATGCAAGGAATCGCATGAAGCAATAAGCAGACCGTAACAGAACCGAAAGAGAGTTTGAAGTCGGAGAATGGGTGTTTGTCAAGCTCCAACCATACAAACAATTATCCTTAAAACAGAAAGGAAAAAACAAATTGGCACCAAAGTTTTATGGACCTTATCAGATCAACAAAAAGATTAGCCAAGTTGCGTATGGTTTAAGCCTTCTAGAGACAAGTCGTGTTCACAACGTATTCCATGCATCTTGCCTTAAAAGGGCACTAGGCAACAATTAATCAGTGCAAACAACGCTTCCATCTTTGGATGATGAAGGAAGGGTCATTCTAGAACCGAAGGTATTTTATCTATTAGAGAAAGAAAGCTTCGACATTGTACAATCAAGGAATATCTGATCAAATGGAAGAACTTACCCGAAGAAGACGCTTCTTGGGAGGATGAATCATTTTGTCAACAACATCCATTGTTACGTATGCTTTGAGGACAAAGCATTCTTTCGAGTGGAAGGCAATGTTATGTAAAAATTATGCATTATTTTAAATTTTAGGTTTATTATTTAATTTTAGGTTAATTAGACGAAAGGGCACGATCATAAGATCACGCCCTTTCCCCAAAGGGTGCCCATGGCAATATATAAGCCAGAGAACCCCACTGTAAACAATCATCTTCAGTGAATTAACCATTATATCTATATATATATATATATATATATATATATATATATATATATATATATATATATTTCTCTGCGTATCAAGAAGTTTTCACTTCATTTAGATTATGTATTTTCATGGAGTCACTAAGGTTCAAATTTCTAGCCATGAGGCCTTTTTTCACGTGAATGCAATTTTTTGTATATCTTGATATCAATGTGCTCTCCCTTTGTTCTATAGCCATGATACATGTTTCAAGTGTTTTGCTGATTGTTTTGAGTACAACACGGTCATGTTATTTTGACAGGAGAAAGGGTTGTTTTACCCAATTTGGGACAATGATAGTGATGTGCGTTTGTATTTTAAACTTGGTAGTCTAGTGCCTAAGGTATAAACTTTCGTTGTCAAATAGGGGTAGTTATCAAATATCCTTCCTTATCCTCACTTCTTACCACATCCATAAGGACCTATTACAGAGGCTTCCACGTCCCCATTTATTTTGGAAGGCCACTTGGCATTGAATCTTGATACAAACTGATGGGCTCTTCTGGTTGGGATAGAGCAAAGAACCTCCTTAATAATGCCAATCAATCTTTAACTTTTAAAGCTATCCTTCTACTAGTGAGGGTTCTATACTGTAATCTCCCACCTTTGAACAAGACCCTATCGAAGGCAGGTTTATCCTTTGCTTGATTGACTTTCTCTTATGTAAATTTGTAGGATATATTTTTACTCATGAGTATGATCATTTAATGCCTCCCTAATGGTTGCAACTATGGTCACCTTGGGGCTTTTCACCAAAACACTTCAATGTTCCAGGCTTCATAGCTCCTATTGTGATCTACCTAGAACGTGCATTTTGATTATTAAATTAAAGGTATCTTATGTTATTAGTATTATTCAATTCCAAAATCCTATTTAAACCAAGCCCCTCACCTAACATCCTTTCTTGGTCATAACCATTGAAGAGTGTGATCCATTTTACTGTCGACAACTTCTTTTTAGGGTATGTTAAATAGTTTAATTGAATCGTTTGTTTGAACAAGCATTTGGAAGGAGGATGTAAGAAGTTAAGGAAATTATAAATGTAATATTTTTGCTTGTTGGTGTTTTTTCTATACCAAAGTTGCATAGAGAGTGGTAAACAAAGATGATACTTATAGATAACACCATCCAAACAAAACTTGGTAAAACATGATTAGCAAACATATCACTTACGTGCTTATTTGAAATAGTTTTAAATTTGTTGTGCTATCCAATTTTTTTTTGTGGCAACATCCTCTACTTATATTCCATTCAAAAATTCCATCTCATCACATAAAAAACATTTTGATTGGTTTAATTTATTTACATATAGTGGTGCCCTTTCTCCATGATATGGAGGGTTGATCCTCATAACATAGCATAAGTCATACTAATGAATTGGTGGTTAAAGTAAAGTTTTCTCTTCATAAACTCATTATAACTGGGTGGATGTTATTCCATTCACATGCAACAAAAAAATTCAATTGGGAACAACCTAGTTTTTACAATTTAGTTTGAGCAGGGGATTGGATCTTACACCATGTTTTTGTAGCGTTACTACTCAAACTGCCTCTAAAAGAAAAAATCCTAACCTTGGTAGGAAAGCTTGGAATCATATTTCCGGAAAGCCACCCACTGTTACCTCAGTGGCCTCACATCTCTTTGTAAGGCTAAGAGGATGAAATTCCTAACCTAAGGTGGGTGTCCCTAAGGGTCCAATCAAACTAGATTGTTGAGTAAGGAGATAAGTTCTAGAACTTGACTTGACTATAGCAATTTGTAACTCTCACTCTTAGGATGTAAGACAAGTTTAACCAAATGTGTAGATTATCAAACCACAAACTTCAAATAGTGATTTACTTAGACAAATGTGCTTTGTCATGAAATGTGATTATGCTTGGGAAAAGGAATGGAATTTGTCTAAAGAAGCATAAACCATTCAAGTTCTTATTCCCATGTGAAGCATACATCCAAAAATGGAAGCATAAGAACATATAGTATCATGCATTCTGTTAGCACTCCGTAAATCCCTTTAGGCTGAAGAAAGGGCTACAAAGGTAACCACAAACCTCTTTGGGCTAGAAACTGGCCCTTGCTAACCGGAGGGGGCTCCCTCACTTTAAATAATGTCAAAATGTGAAAACAATAAGGGTTAAGGACATAAAACGGAAGCCATATATGTGACAAAAAGATATAACTCAATGATGGTGATTAACCAACTTAGGAGGAAGAGCTATTGGGCATGGAGTTATAATTTAGATCTTATAATAAATTATTAGGGCTTAATGGAGCACTTATGGAAACAAAGGCAAGATAGGTATGAATTAAAGTTATTACATTTGTCATAGTATAGTGGCAGAATGAGTCTTTCATTACCTTCAAAGCACCTAATTGGGGGTGAGTTTTGAACATAAATTGGATGTACACAAAGTGATATTCAATCACATGAAACAAGGCATCCCTAACAAATGAATTCTGAAACATATATGTTTGTTCAAATATCAGGAAGAAGAACAGTTCACCATAAAGGTGCTCCTAACCTAGGGTGAATTCCAGTATAGTTTTAGCAAGCATTCATAGCACCAACAAATATGAATTATGAGCTACTTACATCCAATTCAGGCATGAATAATTAACATTTAAATGGCATAAACAAAGAGTAAACATACACATAATAAGGGAAATACATAACTAGAAGATCACACTACATGAATCTCTGGAAAAGTGCTGAATGTTCCGCATTGATAAATTTATATATGTTCAGAAACTGAAAACACATGTGCAACCTTCTTCTCCCAAGTTGAATCCCTTCTTATTTTCTTTAAGATTAAATGCAAATTTTCGAAAAATATCCATTTGAATAGATACAATGGATCTCCACCTAGTTTAGAAACATCATGTTTTTGGGATAAAAACTTAAAAGCAATGTCTATATAAAGTTGGCAAACTAATCCTAAAGCAAAACTCGATCTTTTTCTCCGAACTATCTATTCATCCATTCCTATCTTATCTATCTACAATTATGATAATGTCACTTTTTTGAACTGATTACAAAATAGAAAAAACATGTATAACAACAACTGAAAAAATTGCGTAGCTAGTACAACTAAGCATGCTCAAGTGTACTCTAACTGTAAGTATATTGATGAGGATGCTGACTCGGTAGCTGAGGTGGAAAATAACCAATCTGATTGCTTTTGTATGTGAACAGGCTCCAAAACTGCCCAACCTTACCCTTTCACAGCAACATTTCAAATTTGAATTTGGGCTAATCTCCCGCTCCATTTCAAAATTGAGACTAGTCAATTGATCACTGGATTTGTTTCTAACATCCTTCAAAATTTTTAGCCTTCTCAAAACTAAAAAATATACCCTGCTACACAACTTGCAAATTTTGCTATATTATCTCCTCTTCTTGCTGGGTGTAGCTTTGACAACTTTTCTAGAGGCTTTCTTGGTTGATGACTGGGCGCTGAGTAGACCTATGAGTAGGCAATGGACCATTCCATACGTTCTATTACAATCGAAAATCTCAAAGCATCCCTTTCACCTGTGTGCATCATGTGCGCAACACTTGTGCAACAAAATTTCAAAACTGTGTTTATCAAACAAGGTGGTTATAGCTACTCCATTGAATTTATATTATACATCAGTAACTTCTAGAATGCAAAAATATCTATACATTTCCACATTTTCAAACTGAAATCCACAAATTTCATCATTATGTAAAAAATACCGCGAAAATGGGCCAAGTGACACATGTAACTCCCAAATGGTAACACCTGTATAAAATATGAGATAGGTTTTTTTAGATGAGCTTGTTGTGAAGAAAAACCTCTCTCAGTTTCTTTAAATTATTCCCCATCTCCTCAAAAAATGTTCTGCAAAATCATGACTAAAATAGGAAAATACATAGTTCGAAAAATAGGCCTTAAAGATGCATTTGAAACTCCCGATTTATGACACTTGTGCATAAACTGTTATTGTGATTTTGTTTGTTCTTGAGAAAAATCTCTTTCAATTTTTTGAAATTCGGCTCCATGTGGTCAGAATAAGCGTTTCAAACTGATGTCTAAAACAAGGTAATTTGCGCAGCACTATGCAACGAACAATTTGAGTAGCACTGATGCACAACGAATTTTCCACAGTGAGTGCAACCTTGTTTCTTGTCAATTACTAACTGAGGATCAACCTATGGTATTCTGAATTGATGGTTGATTAGCTCATAAATAGCATGAAGGTACTGTGCACAACGAATTTTCCACAGTGAGCGCAACCTTGTTTCTTGTCAATTACTAACTGGGGATCACCTATGGTATTCTGAATTGATGGTTGATTAGCTCAGAACTAGCATGAAGGTATTGTGCATAAGATTAAGGTGGTATTCTGATTTAAATTACCCCTTGTATTGTCCTGTAGCACAATGATGATTTGAACATGACTTAGAGCATTCCACTTGATTTGGCATGAGTATAAAAGCATGGGAAATCATTAAAATGTTGGGAGTATAATGTCTCTTAGGTAATGTGTGGGGGGGGGGGGGGGGGGACGATTCTGATAGATAGACGACTAACACACAACCCTTTCGACTTGACGGTACAAAGATGTACGACCATGACTCCCATTGACTAAGACCCTTTCATGCTTTTGGTGAACCCTTTATGATAGAATTTTGATGATGTTAGACAATGACCTCTAAGGCTATGACAACAACATTGGTCATAGACTAGACTTATTCAAAAATTGAAAATTAAAGGACATGGAAAATACATTTGACGATGAAAACTAATGCCCCTAACACATTCAACCATATCCACTAGGATTTAGTTGTTGTTTGAATACTATTCAAGCCATGATTTAAACCACAACAATGATACAAGTATAAGGTGGAATATCAAGGATCATATGAATTTAAAATGTATCCCTTAGTTATCTAGCATTAAGGATGAAGATACCATAATATTAGAGACACCATATGCTAGAAGTGTTTTGATTATGGAAAAGAAGACGAGGGATTTAATTGCTTAAAAGCATGTACAACACATACACCATAAGAAATCAACACCTCGTTATAAATGACACTTCAAGACAACATATATAAATGGATTTTTCTTCTCATTCATAACACTTGAGAGATTTCAAAATGGTCATTATTGAGGGAAATTTAATTATATTTGTTATGTGTATGTTTTACAAAGTGCAACCATGAAAACTAATGATCCAAACTGAGGAAATTATGACAACTATACATCTAGATGTTAAGAATTGTATATATGTTGAGTACAACATTGAAGTATATGTGTTGAAATTTGTAACTAGGTTTGGTCTTCATAATGACGTGTAATCATGATTTTATGTAATTGATTTAAAGAAGACATATAAAATTATTTATGTTATGCTTGAGTCATGGGTTTCATGATCAGTGAGTTTTTATTTTTATTTTTATAGATGAAGCTCCCATTGAGAGCTATTAGGATTGGTCATCAAGTCATAAAGTCTATTGATTCAATGTCAAGTATTGAAGACCAATTTGGGCATGTTATACATTGTAAAAAGAGAATTTATTTGAGTCACAAACCCTCCAAGACCTTGCAACAAGTACCACCTCATGTCGGCCTTCAAAAGGTGATGAAGATGATTCTAGAAGAGCATGTCGACCTAGTCACAAGGTAAAGTCAACCTATTTTACATGGACATACAACTATATATAGAAGTGCTTGACCTCACTTGAAGGACATTTGATTCAAGCATCTGAAATACATCAAGAAGTACGAAATTCACAGGAAGAACAATCTCATAATGATCGAAGAAGTTTAGCACTATTTTTGGGTAATTTTCCTCACATGTATAACAAAGATTAGGGTTTATGTAAGAGGATTATATTAGTCCCTAAAGAAACCAACAAGGAGGTCACCAACCATCATTCTTGCTAGTAGAAATAACTGAAAGAAGACTCCAAGTCAAGTGAAGAAGGAAAACATCTCCAATCTATTTCAAGTTAGCTCACACGTGCGAATTGCAGAGGTATAGGTAAGCTGAGAGTGGTAGGACTATGGAAAAGGGCTAAAATTTCAGAGTGGCAGTGCTAAAAGTCAATTTGACTCATGTTGAAGAAGGGTCTTGTGACTTGGTCTTGGAGAGGTTGATATGTCAAGGTCTTGGTGTTGGTATTCGTCAATTGAAGTTTCTATAAGAAGAAGAATTCATTTGGGTTTTCCTCTCAAGTTGGAGAGGTTTCGGCCTTGGCTGATCACCTACATTTTGTCTCTTATCTGTTTATGGCTTGGTAGCTGTTTGACGAAGAATAACACTATAATAATCTAAGTCAAAGAAGAACCTAATCTAAAGAACTATTCATAAGCAGTTATCATCAAAGATAAATCACCTAATCCCAATTCTTTAATATTTCTCAACATGGTATTAGAGCTAAGGTGAAAAAATCAAGGAAGGGCATTTCAACAAGGGACACTCAACCATTTTGAAGTCAAGATCTACATTACCTCCTTAAAGGAAGTATCAAAACCCTAGATCGATCTAAGAAGAATCTTGGGATCCTCACTCAAGTCATTATCAAGGAAAGAGACCACAAAGACCCTACCTCTACTTAAGTTGCAGAGATCTACAAATTAAAGTAACTTGAAGTCTGCTCATCTAAGAAAAGAAAGATCAAAGACATTTTCATCATCATGAAAAGTTCTAAGGTGATATGCCTCTCGTTGGAGCCAAGGATCACTCTTGAAGAAAACTATCTTCGTTAAGGAGGAGTTTTCTATTATCTATATCATCATCAAATTCAAGGAGGCAACAAGTTGAAGAAGTATCTTCACAAGTAAGTATAATTATGTCTACATCTGAACCTATCAAAATGTCTTTTTGCAAGGAAAGAAACAAGTTGGTTGGGGCTTCAAATTTTCTTGCATGGAAGAAAATGACAGATCTGAATCTCATAGAAAATGAGGTCATGGAACATGTTAAGGGCTCAATGACCAAACCTCCAAAAGAATATGTTCAAGCACTTGGAAGATATATTGAAGGGGAAGTAAGGGCTCAAAGGATTCTAATAGAATCCAATAAGGGTCCCCTTATTCCCTATTTATCTAAACTTGAAACTTCAAAATAAATATATGACAAACTGGTAGAGTTTTTTTTCCATAAGCACTACAGGTGAAGTAATATTGTTAAGAAAAGAACTTTACAAGCTAAGGATATCAAAAGAAGAAGGAATAGCCTCATGCGTTATGAGGATATCTGAAATAAGGGACCAACTTCAAGATCTGGGAGAAATAATGTTTGATAAGGAGATGATTACCATAGTATTAAATGCACTACCAAAGGAATGGAGTAACTTTACATCAAGCATTTATGGGAAAAATGAAATTGCTCCATTCAAGGATCTATGATCACTATGCAAGATTGAAGAAACTAGACTGAAGAGAAAAACTGATGTAGGATCAAATGAGCAAAATCAAGCATATGCTACAATAACAAAAAGAAAAGGAAAATTTGGAAAATTTGGTCCTTAGAAAAAGAAGAAGAATATGGCTAAAGTTCAATGATATGGATGTCAAGAATATGGGGATTACAAGAGAGATTGTCCTAAGCTCAATAAGGAAAATAACAAAAGGGGAAGAGAAGAAGCCAATAACACCGAAGAAGTGGAGGAAGCTGAAAAGAAGAAATCCAAGAAAAAGAAGTAAAAGATCTCTACTATGATTGCGACAGTCTTTTGTACCTAGTTCTTTTCAAGTTTATGTTGTAAGATATGGCTAGCATGACTCACTAAGGAGCATGATAGGATGCATCATGGCATCATAGAAGCATACGATTGAAAGCAAGAGCTCGTGACATCATCATAAAGAAGCATGAAAGATAACTGAAATAGAAGTCTATGGCTATCATCTATAGAAGCATGTAGCTCTTGGTAACCTCATTTGAAGCATAAGTAGTACTTATGGGAAAACGAAAGTCATCTAGTATAGACCTCATTATCATTCAAAAGGAGCATTTGCAGGATGATGATGATCAAGATCCTCCATAGGAATCTTCATTGGAAGGTTCACCTTCTAGAAGAAGCAAGTGTCTCATCGGGAATTCCAACTTGTATGGGATTCATGGGATGATTGTATGATGTTGAAAGAAGTAATGTAGGTCAAAGGATTGTAGTCCTTTCAATCAAGGAAGTTGTCGAAGGAAGCCTAGATGACCAAAAGAAAGGGATGAGGTATGTATGCTTGTACTTGATAAAATAGAGTCATGTCATATGGTTGCAGATATCATGAATGAATGCTCTACTTCAAGAGCATGATCAAAAGAAAGGATCTCCTCTTGTGAAAGGATGCATGACGGCATGGTTCACACATTGACTAGATGAAATGAACATAATATGTCCTCATATGAAATATGAGGTGGTTGACAAACTCAAAGGAATTGTGATTGGAAATTCGTTGGAGGAAATGAATAGAGAAAGAAAGAGATAATGACTAATGCAACTATGATGAAGAAAATCAACATGCAAGGACTATATTTTTTTACTATGATATCTCCATGGGAAAGATATGCAGATCCTAATAAAGTCTAAAAAAGAAAGAGACCCTTGATGTTGTATATTTTTTTGGAGATGTGTCAATATATATGCATGATGCTGGTGCAAACAAGGAGATGTCATGATAGACCATCACAAAGGTATTTTCGATTTAATGTTCATTTTCTGTTTTGAATAATATCTAGATGGGCTAATGCAAGGATACCAAAGGAAGAGTTGTAGATGTCGTCTACAATGAACACTCATGTGGTAGGATGAAAGATCCTAAAGGAAACATGATGCGAAGAAGGTAGAAAGGCATGAAGGGAAGGCCAAATATGGACTAATGGATCACTTTCCAATGAAAGAAAGGATGACATGACTAACATGATTCATGAATGAAAGTGATGGATGGTCGATGCCCTACGAAGAAGTCCCAAAAAGATGAAGACTCTTGAATAAAGAAAAAAAATTTCATGACATCGAAAGGAGGATCTCTTCAAGCAACTGGTTGTCCCATGATCTCCACCTAAAGAGTTGCTGGAATAAAGTCCCTGGTCAAGAGGGAGCTTGGACAAGTCCCTGATTAAGAGGGAGCTTGGGTGCATTCCTTTTATGGAATGGGTTGGTCATCTCTGGTTAAGAGGGAGTGACATATATGGTTCTCTATTTCATGCATCGTGCACTAGACCAAGACTAACAACCATAAGTCTTAGTGAAGGCCATGAGGGGAGATAGACACATCATTCTTGTCTTTACCTGGGAAGATAAAATGGAGGATTGGGTAAGCATCTGGAATCTGATACTCTTTGAGGATGTGTTAGGGAATCCAATATAAGAGTAGTCGTAGAGGACTGATATTCTTTGAGGATTAGGAATCTAAGATAAAAATAGTCCTACTGGAACATACTCTAAGAGATCCTCGGTGGGGTATGTTCCAAGAGAGACAATGATGAGGGTGTCTATAAATCATTGGTCTCACCAGCATGTGCTCTGATCTTGTGGAGAGATAGAGGTGTTAGTCAAGGCCTTGCTATGTGACCATGCTGGATGATATGATGCTATAAAGATGGGTTACCAATCCGACTCTTCTTATGAGAATTCTTCAGATTGAGAATGTCCAAGTACCTTGTATGGATTATGAATACCTCCCTAGTTAAGAGGGAGTGTTGAAATTTGTAACTAGGTTCGGTCTTCATAATGACATGTGTAACCATGATTTTATGTAATTGATGTGAAGAAGAAAAAAATATTTATGTTATGCTTGAGTCATGGGTTTCATGATCAAGGAATTTTTATTTTTATTTTTATAGATGAAGCTCCAATTGAGAGCTATTAGGATGGTCATCAAGCCATGAAGTCATTGAGTCAATGTTAAGTATTGAAGACCCATTTGGGCATGTTATACATTGTAAAAAGAGAATTTGTTTCTCACAAACCCTCCAAGGCCTTTTCATAAGTACTATCTCATGTCAGCCTTCAAAAGGAGATGAAGATGATTCTAGAAAAGCATGTTGGCCTATTTATAAGGTAAATTCGACCTATTTTACATGGACATAACACTATATATAGAAGTTCTTGGCCACACTTGAAGGACATTCGATTCAAGCATCTGAAATACATCAAGAAGTGCGAAAATCACAAGAAGAGCAATTTCATAACCAACAAAGAGAAAGGAAAGAAGAGCGAAGAAATTTAACATTGTTTTTGGGTAACTTTCCTCACAGGTGTGACATATATTAGGTTTTCTGCAGTAGGGTTATATCAATCCCTAAAGAAACCAACAAGGAGGTCACCGACCATCATTCTTGTTAGCCAAAATTACCAAAAGAAGACTCCAAGTCAAGAGAAGAAGGAAAGCATCTCCAATCTATCTCAAGTTAGCTCACACATGCGAATTGCAGAGGTACAGGTAGGACGAGAGTTGCAGGACTAAGGAAGAGGGGTGAAATTTCAGAGTAGTAGTGCTAGAAGTCAGTTTGACTTATGTTGACTTGTGCAAGAAGAAGACGTAGAGAAGAAGGGTCTTGTGACTTGGTCTTGGAGAGGTTGATATGTCAAGGTTCTTGATCTTAATATTTGCCAATTGAAGTTTCTATAGGAAGAATTTGTTTGGGTTTTCCTCTCAAGTTGGAGAGGTTTTGGCCCTGGCTAATCGCCTACATTTTGTGTCTCTTGTCTCATTATTGTTTATGGTTTGGTAGGTGTTTGATGAAGAAGAACACTATAATAATCTTAGTCAAAGAAGAACCAAATCTAAAGAAGTAAAAAATATTCACAAGCAATTATCATCAAAGAGAAATCCCCTAATCCCAATGCCCTAAGATTTCTCAACAATATGGACGACAAGATGAGGGATTTAATTGCTTAAAATCATGTACAACACATACATGATAACAAATCAACACCATGCTGTTGTAAATGTAAATTTAGGACAACAAATATTGTTGAGAAACCAATAGGCTAACAATTTAGTGTTGATTTCTCTTACTTTATATGTGCTTCTGATTGGCTTCTTATTAATCTTATTATGTTCTCTTCATCAAACAATTACCAAAACATAAACTAAGAAGATCACAAAAGACAATGAACACAAGATCTAGTCTCCAAGCCAATCCGAAACTCCACAAGAGGGAAAAACCTAACCAATTTCTCTTCTTATAGAATCAGATCAAAGTGAAAAATCCAAGACACAAAAACCAAGACCAAGACCTGTAGCAAGACCCAAGTTAGCCCTCCTTCAAACTTTCCTCAACCAAGTCAATGACAATCAAAGCTCTTTAAATCTGGTTGAACTCTGATTTTCGGCCCCTGCAACTAATCTAAAATTTTCTGCCCCTACAACTGTCTGAAATCGTCGAACATGTGGTAGGATTAGGGCACAAGATCGCAAAAAATTCCTTCTTAGACCTTCACCCTCTCTCCTTTGACTTTCGATCTTCTTTCCTTGCTTTTTTGCTTGTCTTCTTTCTCTTTCTTGCATAGAAATCAACGTTTTGAATTGTTGCTACAATAAGGTTGAACTGTTCTTTATACATACACATACAGGAGGAAGAATTTGTCTCTTCCAGGTCCAACTTGTCTAGGTAGGGACGACTTGGTCTTGTGGGTGACAAAATGGCTCTTTTGACTCCAATAAAATTCTTTATCCTCTTTCTTTCAAAAGTTTGAATGAGACTTGACTGTAGTACAATAGAGTGACTCATGAAATTTTTTCTTTTGACTCAATAAAACCTAAAAGCATGAAGAACATGCTTAACTAATGAAATAATAATAATAATAATAATAATTCCTTTTTCTTTTTGCTTTTTACATGAAATATATATTGATACAAGTATAATGATAATTATGAAGACCAAACCTAGTTACTTTTCTCAACACTCCCTTTTAACTAGGGTGGTATTCATAATTACACATTAGGATACAAGGATACTCTCAAATAGAAATATTCACATAAGAAGAGTTCAAATTGATAAGCATCATCAAGCATCATAATCATAACTAGCATTGTCAATTAGAAAATAACAAGGCCTTGACTGACAAGCTCTAACTCCCCTTTGGATTAGAGCACAAAGTTGGGAGGCATACATTTGGACATTACCACCACTGCCTCTTAAGGCATATACCCCATCCGGGTGTTCACTAGGTATGTCCTTATAGGACTATTCTTATCTTGGAATCCCAATCTTCAAAGAATATTGGTCCTCCTCAGGACCACTATTATCTTTGATACCCTGTCCTTTCCTTAAAGCGTATCAGTCTTTGGGACTACTCCTATCTTGGATTCCCAATCCTCAAGGAGTATCAGTCCCAGATGCTTAGCCAATCCTCCATTCTCCCTACCAGTGCCTTCATTAGACTTATGGATGTTAGTCCTGGCCCAGTGCATGACACATGGAGAATACGATGTCCACCATCACTCCTTTTCAAATAGGGAGGAGATCCATTCTCCTCCCAAACCTGGGAGATATAACCTTAAGCATCAAGTTGTCTCATTCATCAATTACTTGTTTTTCTAGTGGAGATCTAGTTGTAGTTGTAGGGATCCTAATTTGCATCACAACATACCAAAGCTTCAACCTTCCTGGATGTCAATCTTCACATAGCTCTTATCATGTTATCAAGTCAAACATCTTAAGGAGCCAAACTCTTTCAAAATCTATCTTCATGACATGGTTTTTGCCTTCATCTTTTTAAGAAATTATAACACTTCCCACTAACCATCAGTAGTATCTCTGTCAACAATAGTATGTGTCAAACCAATCAATGTAGAGCAAATTATAACTCCATCTATCTATCAAGGAAAGTGAACTTCTTCTAGACCAATATCAAATCCATCATACCATCAAGTGACCAACACACTATCTCATGACTTCTTGTATCAATTTGTTTCCTTTCTTGCCTTTATAATGTACATAGTTCAGCTATATATTATTTTTGGAAGTCATTTCATACCCCAAACATCTTTCCTCATCATCAGAATTGCCAAAACAAGTGACGCTACTTCAAATTTCAAACTTAAGATCCTTCAAGCTTAGTTCGTCCTTCTAGCTCCCTCTGAATTTGTCATTACTATCTTCCTTACGTTCTTCAAGAGACCATATTATATGTTGATCAATATCAACATGTTTTCTACCCATTTTTGATGCTACTATATATCAAAAAACCATATGGACGAGTCCTGACTTTCCAATCTAACCAAAACATACCATGCTTATGCTCCCAATTATATTTTTGCGTCTAGCTCTTCCTTCAATACTTCGAAAAAACTACTATTTTGACCTATGAATGATGAGATTCCTTTCTTAAGATGAGAAATGCTTCATTTATGCTTTCATGTAGTTTCCAAACTATCTCCATATCTTCATATTTCTAGTTTTCTTTCAATGTTGCTTACATAATCTTCTTAGTGGAATATACTTCTGCCATATTATTATGATACTTCCATAACTGTAGAAACTTGCATAATGTCCTTGATCCCGCTAATGGTTCTACTTCTATAACAGATTCTTGTAGTCCTTATCTTCTAAATGAATTCTTTTGGATTAACATGATATAAATGTAGTTGTTGCATGAGCTATAAGGTGCTTGATGGTCCAAATCTTTCTATCCTTGCTTTTCTAGATGTTTAGATAATTGCTTCCAACATTTTGATAAGATGCAACTGACAATGTAAATACTAACTCTTACAATGCTATATGCTTCTTTCCATGATGCCATAATTTTTAAATCCAAGATTCTTCTATAGATGTAACTACAATTGTTACTCTAACTACCATATTCTAGAGAAAAAAAAACCACTAGTAATAGTAAAATCCTTTAATAGTTGAGGTCCTTATGATCTTTAGTTTTCGGTTTCTTCTCAGGGTCTTAATTTTCTTCGGAAATGTGGGCTCCACTTCTCTCTTTCCTTTTGTTCTTCTTCTTGTTCTTAGGATCCTTGGAACAATCCCTTTTAAGATGTCCATATTCATTGCACCCAAAGCATTGTACTTTGGACAGGTTTTAGTCTCCACATGGCTGATTGTTCATGTTGTAGTATTTTCAATGAGGTTCAAATCTTTCAAATTTTCCGAACTTCTTATTTGATCTAGCAGCAAAAGCTTGAGACTGTTCACTGTTGGGTTCAATGTCATCTTTGGCTTTCAATGTTGATTCTTCTAGAATACATAAAGCCCATAGCTCATCGAAGGTTGGAGTCTCTTCTCTTGAATAATTTCTGGTCACAAAACTACTCTAATCTAAAGGTAGAGTATTGAGTACACAAGTACTTAATTTGGAATCAGATATGAATTCTCCAAGCCCTTGTAGTTGATCTTTCAATTTTGAGTTTTTCACAAGGTATGAGGCCAAGTCTTCATCTTTTGATAACCTTGTTTTGTAAAATTGATTTCTCAAAGATATTTTTTGACCTGTAGTATTGACAGAATATATTTTACCAATTTGTCATAGATTTCTTTAGATGTTCCCAAATCTTCAAGAATGGCGATAAATATGATCTATGATGGACTAAATTATAATTATTTTAGACCTAACTTCTCCTTTATTGTACTTGGCCAATTCTTAAGTCTTGTCTTTGTTTGGTTTTGAAATTTTGCCTAGAACATGACCCATGTCTTCATTTTCTATGAGAACTGAATCAATTCTCTTCTTCTAAGCTTGGAAGTTTGATGACCCATCAAGTTTGTTGCCTTCTTACAAAAAGATGACATTTGATTTGAAGTTTGAGACATGGAGTGTGATAAAGTACTTACTTGTCAAAGGAGTGCTTGATGATAATGCCTAGAAGTATCTTGATGCTTCTAAAAATCTTAAAAGATGTTCTTGAGTGAAGTCTTATATAGATATGTCTTTAAGTTGCTATGATAAATCCTTCAATGATGGATGATGAGTGAAAAAGAGCCTCTAATGATAGGAGCAAGAGATAGATGGAATAGTAGTCTTCTTCAAAAGTAAATGATGGCCTTTGAGTCTTATTCCTTATGCTCTCTACAAATAATATCCTTCAAAGAAACTGATTTAAATTTCTAGAATTATTTTTGTGGAGATGCCTTCAAATGATCCAACAAAATTGATCTTCAAGTTGCCTTCTCCTCACCTTAGCTATGATACCATGTTGAAAAACCAATAGGATAGCAATTTAGGATTGATTTCTCTTACTTGATAATTGCTTGTTAATATTTGTTGGCTTCTTATTAATATTATTATGTTTTCTTCATCAAATAATTTCCAAAACATAAACCAAGAAGATCACAAAAGACAGTGAACACAAGATGTAGGCTCCAAGTTAGGGCAAAACCCCACAAGGGGGAAAAACCCAACCAAATTCTCTTCTTATAGAATCAGATAAAAGTGAGAAATCCAAGACCCAAAAACCAATGCCAAGGCCTCCCACAAGACCCATGTTACCCTCCTTCAAACTTTCCTTAACCAAGTCAAATCCAACCAAGTGAATGATGGTCAAATCTCTTCAAATTTGGTCAAACTCTAATTTCTAGACCCTCCAACTAATTTGAAAATTTTGGCTCCTGCAACTGACTAAAATCTTTGCATGTATAGTAGAATTAGGGCACACGATCACAAAAATTTCCTTCTTAGATCTTTTATCTCTCTCCATTGACTTTCACTCTTCTTTCCTTGCTTTTTCAGTTGTCTTCTTGCCCTTTCTTGCATAAAAATTGAAGTTCTGAATTGGTGCTACAATGAGGCCGAACTTCTCTTATATATATACATCCAGGAGGTTGAATTTGCCCCTTCCAGGGCCTACTTGTATAGGTAGGGCCAACTTGGTCTTGTGGGTGAAAAAATGATTCTTTTGCCTCAAATATATATATATATATATATATATAATATATAATATTTTTTTTTTTTTTTTTTTTTTTTTTTTTTTTTTTTTTTCTTTCAAAGTCCAAATGGGACTTGACTAAAGTACAATAGATTGACTCATGACAAAATTTTCTTTTGACTTATAAAACCTAGATCACGAAGAACATGCTTAACTAATGAAATCATAATAATAATAATAATATTTATTTATTTATTTATTTTCCTTTTCTTTACATGAAATATATATCGATACAATACAAAGATAATTATGAAGACCGAACATAGTTACATTTCTCAACATATATAAATGGCTTATTCTTCTCATTCATAACACGTGTTAATTTTAGATAACAATGGTATGTTCTATGCTTTAGCACAATTTACTTCAATGTTATTTATCAACCCAATGAAAATTTCCAATTATATTCAGTAGCAATCACATAATTTAACTTAAACACATTGATAGTAAATGTAGATAGAACATAAAAACATGTGCAGAAGACAAGCCAAGACAAGAGGACACAAGATGTGGCAGATGCCAGTGAAAAAACCCAATGTGGGGAAAATCTTTGATAAAATATTCTTATTACTCTTCAATAGTTCAGTAGAGAGAGAGAGAGAGAGAGAGAGAGAGAGAGAGAGAGAGAGAACAAATATCAAATTAACTTGCTCAAATAGTGTTGTCAAATCAGCAGTCAACAATAGTCAACTGCAGTCCTAATCAGAAATTCAATGGTGGTCAAAGAAATTCCAAAATGTCCTCCAAGAAGCTCGATCAACAACAGATAAATTCGGCCTTCCAAGAGGGTCAAAATCAACCGAAAAATAGTTTGGTTAACCCAGTCAAACATTTTTGTAATTTCTGCGGTCAAAGGCTGAAGTCAATGCTAAAGTCAAACTATCCAGTCACCACGAAAACTGTGTCAATCAATGCGGCCTTCGAAAATCGAAATTCTGCCCTATATAATGAATTCAACGGTGATCAAAATCACCCAAGTCAATGTTGTCTTGTTTGCTGAAATTTTTGGCCTCCAAAACAATCTTCAAATTCGTTATCCTTTCACACGTGCGAAGTAGGGAAGGCTGCCTCCAAGCTGTATGAACGAATCAAGAGAGGATAGTGAGACATGTGATGAGATGATTGATGTCCAAATGAGGAGAGGGGTCTCTCTTATTTATACACTTCGTTGAGGGTGAAAGGACACATCTATTTGTCTCATGAGCCTACATTTGACTGAGGTCGACATTGACAGGTTGTGAATGAGAGAGAATAAATTCAAAATTCCATTTATGATTTTCAGAATGAAATGATATTTACATCAAAATTTCACCTCTCGAAAAGAGGAATCCAATGCAATAATCATCTCCATCATATGAGTTGTCCTAAGGTGGAATTTGGCCATAGTTGCCAATTTTAACAACTTGAAAGATTGCAAAATTGACATTATTGAGGGCAAGTTAATTATATATGTTAAGTGTATGTTTGACATATTGCAGCCATGGAAACAAATGATCCAAGCTTTGAAAATTATGACAGTGATCAATCAAGTTTTTAAGAACTATATATATGTTGAGTATAAGTATTAACCTTTTGAATGCTTGAATGTATGTTTTAAAAATGTTTACAACTCCAAATTCATATCAACACCATACCCCTTTAACCAAGCCATTTGTATGAGATAAAAAAAATGATAAAATAGTGGTCATATAATGGTGAAAGGGATGAAAAACTATTCATTAACCACATTGTTTATGTTAAATTTCCACTGTTCTATGCTTAGTAAAATCACTTAGCCCAAATATTTCTTCAATTAGCAATTACTTTCAAATTAATTTATTCTTCTAATAACAAATAACAATTGTAGATAAAACAATAAATACAATGTGTACTAGAAGACAATCAAGAGTAATCATAAGAGGCACAAGATTTGGTCAAAGACCAGGGAAAAACTCCACAAGGGGGAAAACCCTTTCAAATTCTTCTTCTATTAGATTTCCATCAAATGTTCAACAAAGAGATTACAATAATCGAATTCAACATGATAGATTCAAAGTCCAATCTTTGACTTATCCAACAATTAACCAACCAATATCCAAGAGATGATCCCAAACATTAAATATGGTCAAAGTTAACCGCAACAAATGATGCCTTAACCAATCAAAGTTTAGTGGTTAAATCAACTCCAAAAGGCTTATTCCTGGCAATAGAAAACTTGACCTCTTTTGTTGGTCAAAGAAGTCAAAATAGTCTCAAAACAACTCAGTCAAAGGAGAGAGAATCCCTGTGGTCAACTTCAAATTTCTGTGGTCAAGGTCAACGGTCAACAACAGTCAAAGTAGTCCAAAAAATTTCGGTTCCTCTATAGAAAAACTCGGCCTCTCAAGATCAAAATTTCCAAGTCAAAGAGAATTAAACTGCCAAGTCAAACTTGGTCAACGACTGCCCAAAAAAAGTTAACGTAGAAGTTTCAAAATGCCCTTGTTCCTTTTACATGTGTGAGCTCAACTTCCTTGATTGCAGACCTATATGAACCCATCACAAGAGGAGTGAGAAGAGAAGATGTATTGATGTGATGTCCAAATGAGTTTTCCTTGATGTGTATTTATATGCTTCTTTGGAGACCTAATTATGACTTTAGACCGACTTGAACTTTTGTGTACTTGTGGGTTTTCCATTAAAAAAAATATTTTTTGCTGACCAAATTAAATTCTTCCAAGGGAAAGGAGGGTCTTCACTGGATGAAGAAGGTTGTCCAAAGGAGGAAATTTGTTCCTAAGCTGCCAAATTAACACTCCCTGTCACCTACGGATAATTTTTTGGTTGCATCATAAGTCCCATCACAATTGTCTCATTGTCAACATCATTGAATCAAGTCATATCTCGTCTTTGCTCATCTGCTGAACACCTTTGAAAACAATGTAAACAATCAAACGAGAATTGTACTCAATACCTGTTTTTTGGAGGTAGCAAAAAATCATTTGATTTTGAAAAGTGTTGATTCAGAATACACCTTTTTTTTGAGCATATTTTTGACACTTCAAATTTTCTTATGTATCAAGTATGAACATTTTTTTTTAAATATTAGTGGTTTTCATGCTAATTTTGAAAAATGCTGATGCAACATCAATCCCTTTTTGTAGAGGACTTATTTTCGACACTTCAAATTTTCTAATGTATGAAGTGTAGATAATTATTTTTTAAATTTAACAATTTTGAAGTAGTCTCCATCTTCTTTTTCTTCTTCTTCACTAATATTTTATTTGATTTTTGTTTTTTTTGTTTTGTTTTTTTTTATTTTTTGTGTAGTTTAAATAAATGGTCAATATTTTAATTTCTATATATTTATGTATCATTAATTAATATTTCAATGCACGTCAAATAATTGTCACTAAAAAACAATAATTTTAAACAATTGACAAAATAACATTTTATTTTTAACAAAGTAAACTAGAATCGAGATACATAAACTCCAAAGTAACTCTAGAGCAGAAAAACATGAAAAACAACTCAGAATAAAAAGCTTGTTGATGTTGAAACATTTTTTTTATTTTATTTTATTTTTATTATTTATATTATATATTTAAATGGTAGTGAAACCAATATTTTTGTGCAAAAAACACATGAGAATTTATGGATAGTGTGGATGTTGGATTTTTTGCTGTCGTTCTATGGTTAATTTTTTTAACTTTTAAAAAAAAATGAAGTTTGAAAGCCGAGTTTTTTATTTTTATGTTTAAAAACACCCTGAAAACATGTTATGCTGGAATACTTTTTGTTTTGTCTTGTTTTTTAGTATTTTTTGTTGTTTGTTGTTTGGTTTTGTTGTTATTTGTTGTTTTTTTTGTTGTTTTGTTGTTTTTTTGTTTGTTTGTTGTTTTGTTGTTTTTTGTTTGTTTGTTTGTTTTTTGTTTGTTTTGTTTGTTGGGGTATTTTTTCAATTTTAATAATGTTAAAGATAAAATTTCATGACTTTTTTAGGCATAGAATTAAAGATAAAATATCACGCCTTTGAAAAACCTTAAAATTGCAACAATTTTCAAGCATGACATAATATCACGTCTCTGAAAAGCGTTGAGATTCCAACAATTTTCAACTATGATATTAAAAAAAAATACTTATAATTGTTTTCAACCATAACATTAAAGATAAAATATCATCACTTAGAAAAACCTTAAAATTCTGATAAATTTTCAACGATGGAATTAAAACAAAATATCATGGCTATAGAAAACCTTGAGCTTTCAACATATTTCAACCATGGCATTATGGAAAAAATTTATGACTTAACAAAAAACTAACACCTGAATGAAAGAGTCATTATAGTAAGATTTTTTTTTTTTAAATGCTAAAAGTATTTTTATTTTAAAATCTTAGCCTAAGACAACCTCACACATTGCAATAACAATTTGAAAAACAACCATCAAATTGACACTTAGTGTAGATGAACTTAACCCATTGTAATAAAAATTAAAAAACCAACCATGAAATTGACACATTGTGTTGGGGCTTATTTGATCCATTATAATGAAAACATTAAAATCAACTATCAAATTGACACATTATGGACTTGCATCAATAAAAATGAAAAAGACAAAAAAAATAAAACAATGAAAAAAAACAAAAAAAAGAAGAAGAAAGAGTTTAAAATAATAATAAGAAGTAAATAAAAAAATTTAAAAAGAAAAAATGCCCCCCTAAAAACTATTAAATATAATAAAATATTTAAGAAAAGACTTAACAAAATGGGAACAGAAAATGTTAAAAAAATCGAATTAACTATAAAAGATAATAAAGAAACTAAAAAGAGTTTTCCAATAAAACATAAAAGTTAAGAATTTTAAGAGACAACACATAAATAATACTTCATTGGACAATTAAAAAAGAAAAATAAAAATTATTAAAAAAAGAAAAAAAAAAATAATAAAATGATTAAAAAAATAATAATATTATGCTCCCTTGCCCAGGGCCGAGGCCGGCTTTGCCCGATTCCAGAATTAGGAAAGGCTCGTCTAGTAGCACGAGGGGCCACGGGCCCCTAGGTGGGCCTTGCTTGATTATGGGAATTGACAAGTCTCGCCTAGGGGACTGAGGGGCCTTGGGCCTATGCGGGGGGTGTTGCACACGCCCCCCTGCCACCTGGGCAAACCTTGCCTGATTTCGCGAATTGGTAAGTCCTCGCCTAGGGGCCTGAGTGGCCTCAAGCCCCTGGATGGGGCCTTGTTGATTCCCAGAATTAGGTAAAGCCCATCGAGAGGATCAAAGGGCTACACATTTTTATAAGTTTTTAAAATTTAAATTAATAATTGTTTCTTAAATATTTTTTTAATTGTTTATTTATTTTTTTAATTTTCTTTTTTTTTTTTTTTTTTTTTTTTTTTTTTTTTTTTTTTAATGTTTTAATGTTTTATTTTATTATTCCTCTAGTTTTATGGGTTATTTATTGATTATTATTTATATATTCTTTTTGGGGTATGCTTATTGTTGTTTTCTCTTTTTGTTGGTTGTTATTATTTACTTAGAACTGTTATCTTCAATTTTTTCTCAAATGTCATTATTTTTTTGATATAAATTCCATAAAAATATAAATTGTCCAATTTTTCCTAATGTTTTTTTTTTAATTGTGAAATTTCATAGAATTCTTATATTTAAGATGTCAATTTTAAGCAAAAAGGTCCAATACGTTTTTTTAATTTATATCTAATGCAAAATGATGTATATTTTTGTTGAGAGTTTTTTAAAATTATAAATTTTTTTAGTGAAAATTAATTTTATGTGCATTGAAGTATTAATTATCGATAATTTAACTAAATAAAAAATCATAACTTGAAAATCATATTTTATTTATGGTATTTTTAAACTTTGAAAAAAAAATTCATTATAAAAAGACAATTGCAGAAAGAAACAAGAATCAAAGTTGGAAAACTATTAAAAACAAATATTTAAGACAAAGAAACATGAAGAGAAATAAAACAATTTGAAAAATTGTTAATAATCAACATTTTTTGTTTTTTGTTTTTGTTTACTTAGGACATAAAAAAATTTGAAGTATAAATAATATACCTTAAAAAATGATGATGCTTTTTAAAATTCGCATGAAAATCATCAACAATTAAAAAAAAATATCCACACTTAGTAAATTAGAAAATTTATAGTGTCAAAAATAAGCCTTCTAAAAAAAGGCTTTGAGGAAACATCAACATATTTCAAAATTAGTATAAAAATCAGTGATATTTAAAAAAAAATGCTCATATTTGATACATAAAAATTTAAAGTGTCAAAAATATGCTTTATAAAAATGTTGTTGTTTTTCAAAATCTACATGAAAATCACTAACATTTAAAAAAAATTATACACACTTAATATATTAGAAAATTTAAAGTGTAAAAAATAAGCTCGCTAAAAACATGAAAATCGCTAACATTTTAAAAACAATGTTCATACTTGATACCTAAAAAAATTTGAAGTGTCAAAAATATGTTAAGAAAAAATTATTTTGAATCAACACTTTTCAAACTCAGATGATTTTTTGCTACCTCCAAAAAAAAGGTACTCAGTATAGTTCTTGTTTGATAGTTTACAATGTTTTATAGAAATAACAGAAAATACACCTTTTGACACTGTTTTGCTAAAAATGACTGTGTCAATTAAACAATTTTTATGGGAAAATTTTAACAAAGAATATATATATTTTTTTAAATAACATCTTTTTATGTCAAAAAAAATAATAATCACAATATTTTTTTTTTCTTTCAAAAATTAATAATTTACATAAAAGTTAATGTGAAATAAGAATAATACATGTATGAAACATATAAAAACAACAATTGAATACTTATTCTTCTCATAAAATCTCAAAGTCAAAACATTACAAGTATAACTAATGAATAATTTTGAAAATTGAGCTTGATTTGCAAGCATAACTTAAATTCAATCAATAATACCATATAATCCATGCTCATGATCTTCTAGAATTTCATTATTGTCTCTTCATCATTTCCCTCTTCTGATGGATTTGTTAGCGCTCCTCAGTTTCCCAAAGCTGAGAAAGGAAACCAAGGAGGTAACCTCAGACCAACTTTGAACTTGGTAGCTAGCCCTAACAAATCAAAGAGGGCTCACTCTAATACAATCTCACAACCAATGGAAATGACTGGAGAATATATGGATTTTAGGCTAAGCATTAGCTCAGTTGCGTTTGATTAGGGTTTACTGGATAAAGAGCATTAGATATAGGAACTAGGTCAAGTTTCCCTAAAGATCAGTTTCAGTGATAAGATGGGGCAAGGTAGGTGCAATGAATGACTCAAAATGGTTTGTCATTATAGTGTAGTGAGGAGAATGTAGCAAGAGTTAAGTGAGCAAGAGCATGAATTCACTTATTCAGGTGAAAAACACTTAGATTCTTATCTTAAGCAAAAAATAGAGCATAAAAGAATGATTTATGTTTTAAATCTTAAAATATAAAGCATAGGAATAAATTAGATGGCTGCTAGCAAGATCTAATCATCAAATATGCAAGAAAATACAGGAAATATAGAGCCACTAACCACAACACAAGAATCCCATGAAAATAACTGCAACTGTCTATTATATTTATGCAAATAGCCAAGTACACTAGTCCAAGTCTGAGCTACAAGTATCCAACCCCTTCTTTGACTTCAATTTGTCTACATATAGATGAAAAACAATTTTCCCCATCCAAAGGGTTGAATCCTACCTCCCAGGAACTGATTACATGATTCTCTTTAACCATTTCCAAAACCTAGGGGAGTTAGAAACCACTTCCCCATTTACACTAACTACATGAGTTTGTTTCTCAAAGCCTTAATTACAAGATTCTTTTACTATTTAACTCCTAACAAGCTTAATTACATCAGATGATTTCATGAAGTAACCATTTAAATCACTCAATTTTGACCTTTGACCATCACCAACAATAAAACAATGAATTTCACAAAAAGCACAATAATTTAGTAGAAGAAGTTTGGAGGGTGATTTGGAGGGCTTCCTGGATGAGTTTTGGGCTGAAAAAGGTATGGTTGGAAAGATGATGATGTCTGATACACCATGGATTCATAAAGAATTGCAAATACATGCTCCAAATCCCTTGAAAATTTCCTTGAAGTCAAAATGTCCCAAAAGCGCAGCGAGTGGCCTGAAATAGTGGCAAAAAGGTAAAAAATAGGCACTATGTTGCCTATTTCTAAAAATATATGAATTTAAAGATTCCCTAGATACTTTTCTGACATCCTTGCATTATTAGCCATCTCCAAATGCTTGAAATTTTGCATTTAGACCTCATGGGAAAAAACGCAACAAGTACTCGCTGCGTTTCTGTAGAGTCAAATTTCTACATTTTTTGTAAAACTAGGGATCAAAGATGGAGTGATATATCTTTAAAAATAACAATGTTTACAAAACTGGGAGAGGTTTTTGTATATAAGTTTGTTTTAAAGAAAAAATTCTCTCAGTTGTTTGAAATTCATTTCCATATTCTTGTAATATGTGCCATAAAAGAATGACTAAAACAACAAATAGGCCTCCAATAAAGTTGAATATCTCCCAATATATGATACCTGTGTAGAAACCTAAAGGATGTTATTTTGACTGAGTTTGTCGTTAATAAAAACCACCTTTTTTTCTTTCCAAAATTCATCTTCATTTGTTCATAAACCTCTTTTGAAAATGATGGCCAAAAACAGAGTCAAAAGCGTAGCGACTCTCTTGTAGAAAATTGTATTTTGGGAATATATCCCATATCATTAAGTATATTCAAACACTGAGAGAAATTATTGTTTTTGGGTATGTTATGAACACAAACCTCCTCCAGTTTGTAAAAATACGTTTCCATTTGTTCAAAATCCAAGCTTGAAGTTGGTGTAGAAAATAGCTGTTGTGTTTCTGTAGGATAGCAACATAGAACTAAAAGTGCAGCAACTTGAGGAAAGGGAATGGAGCGGAAGAAGGATAGGAATTTTTTTAAGGAAATCATAGGGGGTAGGGGTATATGTTAGGAAGAGTTTTGTGGTGGAATTTCTCAAAATGAGTAAGTGCAGAGGGGTGAAAAGGACAAAACACAGTCCTAACCTAGAAACACAATAACAATTTGGGTTTTTGAGAAAAATGTTAGAATGAGGGAATTTGATGTGGAAAATGGTGGGAAGTACTTGATGAATCTAATTAGGGATATGAAATCTTAGAAACAAGGGGGTTTCTCTTGAAAATGAGCCAAAAACTAGGAAAATGCAAAAATGCAGCAAAGCCCTAAGTAAGGAATTTAATCAATTTTCTGAGGGAATTGATTGGATCTAGGGTTTGTGAAGGATTCACAATATTGTTGAAATATTCTTTGAAATACTGAAATTAAGAATGAACCTATTATTTTATCCTTTTAGCCTCCAAATAAAAAACGCAACAACCTCCAAAAGCACAGTGAGGCCCTCCAGAAACGCAATAAACTGATAGCTAGAGCAATGATAATGGAATTTCACTGCTTTGATGGCTATAGTGAGTGTCTCAATGGTAGAGAGGAGCTCTTGGAACTTTTGAAAGGATGAAATGAACTTTGAAATGTTTTGATGCCCCTTTATACTTGAAAAATCAATTTTTTGGCTTTGATGGTTGAATGACATCATGTGTACTTTTGAAAAAATGACTTAGCTGATATGATTTGACTGCAGCATTATAACTTGAATAGGAAATGATACTTTGATTTCTTTTTGAAAACTTTATTCCTTAATTTTCTATCTCTCATGATGATGACAAAAATGAATGACATGACTCCCTTGTTTGTTATTGATGACTGATATGGTGATCATCAAATGCGTATCCTAGACCATGGCCTATATGATGGCCCTCTAGCTCTTTTGATGACCTAGAGAAGGGAATGATGAAATGCCCATGATGGATTTTGGTGGCCTTGAATTCACTGGAGGAAATAGAAATGACAACTAGACCATGACATGTGACCATTTGACAACAATGAGATGTCAAATTTTATTTGAAAATATAATAATTTGACCTAAGACTCTGTCAACCACATGGAAAGAGTACTTTTGATCATTGTGACTATTGGACACTAACAGTGGCTCAAACTTGGGATGACAACTCCTTTAGGAGGTGTCAAGAACACCATAGACCAGGGAGCCTTATCCATTGGGCAATGGAGTCACTGCAACTATAATCCTCAAACTGACTCAAATCAAACTGAAAGCTGAACAGTACATCGTCAACTACAAACTCTGCTGGAAACAAACACTGAAAAAATGCTCATAATGTTGAGCTTATTCATCACACCTTATCTAATCTCACTGATCCATAAATCACCTGATCATGTAAAATGGAACAACCAATGCCCATGCAAGCATTTTATCCACTGGTTGAGTTCTTTGCATATGTCCAAAAATGGTGCAAAAGGATCTTCAAACATATGTGCATTGAGGTTTAGCTCATCCAACAGATTGTAATTCTACTCTAGATGGTCTTTATACCATGAATATGAACTTTCATTTTCATCCTTACTCTTGTACAATTCTAACTTGTAGTTGTCTTGATATGACTGCAAATTTTCGGATGATCTTTGTAATGAGACTCCTATTGAACAAGACAAAGAAGCTCGATGCCAAACTAAATCTTTAACAACCCTATATTCAAAATTATAGCTAGCTAAAGAATAAAAATTTTGAAAACAAAGATCATCCATTAATTTCCTACTGGATCATTGCAAATATGAGAAAAATGTTGTAACCTGTTGTGGATTGGTTCTGATGAAATTTAATGATCTTGTATAAACTCTTAATGTTCCACACTTTTAGCTGCATTTTCAAAGTAAATGTTGCTTGGTAACTCTAATTGTGGACTGAAAAAGGCTCTATATTACAAACAACATTTTTAATAACTTCAGGAGAAGGTTGCCAACTGTTGTCAACTTGCTTATTTGCTTCCTTGGCAACCTTATAATTTTCTCTTATTTTTTCAAATGAAGAGAAACCAAAAGGTAATGAGCCCCAATCAGGAATTTCACTTTCATTTTCGTGCTCAATATCAAAACTGAAATATTGTTGATTTCTAATCTTGGGAAAGTTTTCTCTTAGTAATTGAAATGAAGTAAAACATAAAGGCAAAGACCTTTCACCTGCTTTAAATTTTTTTGCATTTTCTTCATTGCTGTCATGATTGATATGCATAGGCTGAGTGTTATATTTGAGTTGCTGTAATTGAACTTTCTCCTCCAAAAACATGCCGCTGATTGCTTCAAAGAGTTAGCCTCGATTTTGACAACATAGTCATCATCATACTAATCATACTTGGGTAATTAATCAATATAAGGAATGCTATCAAGCATACACATTGGATCAATAGATTGCTGCTCCACGGATTGATTTACAAATCCATTTTCATGATTGTCCATAAATGAATACAAAAAACAATCATTTTCTGATATATGGTAACTGGGATTAGCAGGAAAATGGTTAGGGTCAGCAACCTCTTCTTCTTCTGCAATAAGTGGGACATGGTGTTTTTGAACAACAATTTCATCTCTCATGATGATCTTTTGCATCATTTATTCCATTGTGCTTACCAAAATGTCGAGTTTCACTTCTGAAGATGGCAGGTGGTCCTTCTCTATGTTCTCCCTCTCTTCTGCCTTCAACTTTGACCTTTTGACAAATAGATTAGCTTCCACATCTATTGCATTGTCTTGCATTTATTCAATTGTTGTAGTGTTCCTTTATTTCAATTGAAACACCATTTCCGGATCAAAGGCATCCGGGTAGTGTAAGAGAGCTAAATCGGGAGGCGGTTTTATATCAACAGGCATTGAATGGTATACTTGATTGAACCTAGTTGAAAAGTGTTGCACTGTTTCTCCTGGCTATCTTTTCAAATGATTATATTCTTCTAAAATCAGAAAATGATTCCTCTTGTTCACCCATTTATTAAGGAATACTTTCACAAAATGATGGGAATCGAAAATGCTTGCAGCTGGTAAGATTTTGAACCATTTCTTGGCTTCACCTTGCAAATATAGAGAAACAATCCTGATACTGACATCATCTTCTTCAACCTTAAAAAGGTCGAGAAAATTTTCAAAACTCTAAATGTTTTTTTCAACATTGATGTTACCATATTCTCCATCAAACCTGGGATGATATTTTTACTAATTTTCAGGGAAATCATGGAGTATAGGAGGGAAGATGAGTGGCTTGTATCTATATGGAATTTTACAAGGTATATGAGTATGAAAAAAAGCTGTAAGATTAGTCTTGATCTCTTGAAGCTCATCTAGTTGAATATGATCAACATAAATTTCAGAAGAAGGGTCTTGACCAAGATAAAAAAATGTAAGGAGAATTTGGATTCACAATTTTAAAAGGAAAGGAATCCAATGCAGGTTTGTGATCTTTTCTCAAATACAATATACATTAGAAAACCTTCTTGAGATTCTGATGAAAAAAGAAGAAATAATTTATGACAAAAACATGATGTATTGGATGAAAGTCCAACTTGAATACCTGATCTTTCCATATTGCCTTTTCATGTTTATGTTGGTAAGGTTCATCCTCCAGTGGAGTCTTTCAATTAAATTTGAAACTGATTTGGAGTCTCCAGGTGAATGATTTCATCTTTCTTGTTTCCGATCACTATCCACCATCAGCAATTCGATTTGATACTTGTCATTCACACCAAGGGAAAATGTGACCTTTCGTTCCTCGACAACGACGCCAAAATGTTAGTGCTCCTCAATTTCCCAAGGTTGAGAAATGAAACTAAATAGGTGACCTCAGACCAAATTTCGACTTGGTAGTTATCTCTACCAAATGAGAGAGGGATCTCTCTAAAACAATCTCACAACCAATGGAAATGACTGGAGAATATATGGATTTTACTATCAACTCAGTAGGGTTTGAGTAGGATTTGTTGGATAAAGAGCACTAGATCTAGGAACTAGGTCAAGTTTCCCTAAAGATCAGTTGCAGTCATAAGATGGGGAATGGTAGGTGAAATCAATGAATCAAAATGGTTTTTCATTGTAGTTTGGTGAGGAGAATGTAGCAGGAGTTAAGTGAGCAAGAGCATGAATTCACTTATTCAGATGAAAAACACTTAGATGATTATCTTCAACAAAAAACAGAGCATAAAAGAACGATTTTTGTTTTAAACCTTAAATGATAAAGCATAGGAAGAAAGTAGATGGCTGCTAACAATATCTAATAATCAAATATGTAAGAAAATACAGGAAATACAAAGCCACTAGCCACAACACAAGAATCCCATGAAAATAGCTTTAACTGTCTGTTATATTTATGCAAATAGGAAAGTACAGTAGTCCAAGTTTGAGCTACAAGTATCCAACCCCTTATTTGACTTCAGTATGTCTACATATAGATGAAATTTTTTTCCCCATCCAAGGGGTCGAATCCTACCTCCTAGGAACTATTACACGATTCTCTCTAACTATTGCCAAAAACTAGGGGAGTTAGAAACCACTTCCCCATTTACACTAACTACATGAGTTTGTTTCTCAAAGCCTTAATTACAAGGTTATCTTACTATTTAACTCATAAAACACTTAATTACATCAGATTATTTCATGAATTAACCATTTACATCACTCAAGTTTGACCTTTGACCATCACTAGCAATAAAATAGTGAATTTCACAAAAATACAGTAATTTAGTAGAAGTGCAACAAAATTTTGGAGGGTGATTTGGAGGCCTTCTCGGATGAGCTTTTAGCTGAAGAAGGTATGGTTGGAAATATGATGATATCTAATACACCATGGAGTCATTAGTAACTACAAATACCTGCTCTAAATCCACTGAAAATTGCCTTGAAGTTAAACTGTCCCAAAAGCGCAGCGAGTGGCCTGAAATAGTGGCAGAAATGTAAAAAATAGATAATATTTTGTCAATTTCAGAAAATATATGAATGTACAAGTTTCCCCAGGTACATTTATGACATACTTGCATCATTAGACATCTCCACACGCTTGAAATTGTGCATTTAGACCTCCTCAGAAAAAGTGCAGCAAGTACTCGCTGCGTTTCTGCAAGGTCTACTTTTTTTGTTGTTGTAAAAATAGGGATCAAAGATGGAGTGATATCTCTTTAAGCATAACACGTTTTACAAAACTAGGAGATTTTTTTGTAGATAAGTTTGTTTTGAAGAAAAACCTCTCTCAGACGTTTTAAATTCATTTCCATCTTCTCCGAATCGGTGCCACAAAATAATGGCTAAAACAACCAAGAAAAATTAGAGAATTTGATTTTTGGAAATAGGCCTCCAAGAAAGTTGAATATCTCCCAATATATTATAGATGTGTAGAAATTTCAGGAGGTTATTGTGATTTAGTTTTTCCTTAACATAACCTCCTTATTTTTTCCAAAATTCATCTTCACTTGGTAAGAAACCCCTTTTTAAAATGATGACAAAAAACAAAGTCAAAAGCGCAACGACTCTCTTGTAGCAGCTTGTATTTTGAGAATATCTCCCAGATCATAAATTAAATTCAAAAAATGAGAGAGGTTATTGTGTTCGGGTATGTTATGAACAAAAACCTCCACCATATTTCAAAATTACGTTCCCATTTGTTCAAAATCCAAGATTGAATTTGGTGCAACAAATAATTGCTGCATTTTTGTAGGATAGCAACACAGAGCTAAAAGCACAACAACTTGAGGAAAGGGAATCGAGGGGAAGGAGGATAGGAAAATTTTTAAGGAAATTATAAGGGGTAGGGGTAAATGTTAGGAAGAGGTTGGTGGTGTAATTTCTCAAAATGAGTAAGGGGAGAGGGGTGAAAAGGACAAAACACAGTCCTAACCTAGAAACACAACAAAAGCGCAACAACCATTTGGGTTTTTGAGAAAAATGGTAGAATGAAGGAATTTGATGTGGGAAATGGTGGGAAGTAATTGATGAATGTAATTTTGGATAGGGAATCTTAGAATCAAGGGGGTTTCTCTTGAAAAGGAGCCAAAAACCATGAAAATGTAAAAACGTAGCAGAAACACAACAAAACCCTAAGCAAGTAATTTAATCAATTTTCTGAGGGAATTGATTGTATCTAGGGTTTGTGAAGGCTCCACATACTTGTTGAAATATGATTTGGAACACTGAAATGAAGAATGAACATGTTCTTTGCTCCTTTTAGCCTCCCAATAAAAAACACAACAACCTCCAGAAGCGCATCGAGGCCCTATAGAAACTTAACAAACTGATAGCTAGAGAAGTGATGCTGGAATTTCACTACTTTGATGGCTATGGTGAGTGTCTCAATGGTAGATAGGAGCTCTTGGAACTTTTGAAAGGATGAAATGAACTTTGAAATGTTTTGATGCCCCTTTATACTTGAAAAATCAAATTTTTGGCTTTGATGGCTGAATGACATCATGGGTACTTTTGACAAAATGACGTGGCTGATATGATTTGGCTGCAACATTGTAACTTGAATATGAAATGATTCTTTGATTGATTTTTGAAAACTTTATTCCCTAATTTTCTAACTCCCATGATGATGACAAAAATGAATGACATGACTCCCTTGTTTGATATTGATGACCGATATGATGATCATCAAATGTGTATCCTAGACCATGACCAATATGATGACCCACTACCTCTTTTGATGACCTAGGTCAGGGAATGATGACATGACCATGATGGATTTTGGTGACCTTGAATGCACTGGATGGAGTAGCAATGACGAATAGACCATAACTTGTGACTATTTGACAACCATGATATGTGTCAAATTTTATTTGAAAATATAATAATTTGACCTAAGACTCTATCAACCACATGGAAAGAGTACATTTGATCACTGTGACTATTGGACACTAACAATATCTTTGATGTATGCAAATCTCCAAAAATATCCCTTTCCAATCATTCCATCTAACGGTGGTTGAGGTTCCTTTGCCTTTTTTGCCACGTGATTAATTAAAATCCCCTTTCCTCAAAACAATTTCTTGCATTGCATTTAAAATAAATTGAAGAACATTAATTATTTGCTAAATAAAATTGCATTGTACTGAGTCTTTCAATTGCAATGCAATTTATTCCTTTTTGTAGGCAACATGCTAGTGTTGTACCTAATCATCAAGTACCAAAGAAATAATTAAGTAAATTAATATAAACACATAAAAATTAAAAACGAAAATATTGAAATTCAATTTTGTATAATAAAACTTACATGAACCTCAGAATAAATCCAAAACTCAATCTCCTTCATTTGAACATAATTCTATAAAATAATTAATCAATGCATGTGATTTTTGATAAATGTTAACTATTTTTGATTTTGCATATTTATCTTCATATGTTAGTTTTTTTACAACAATATCAAGAACCAATACTTGGCTATGAATCTTTCCATCTATTAGATTCAGAATAATATACTTATAACTATCATTTTTTGTCCAACATTCAACATGAATGAACTCACAATCACTTATAATTGGCCGATTTCTGCAACCAATAAGATTTGGATTTTTCCTATAACATGAAATAGTGAAATTTTAATTAACTTGTACACAAATAATATTTTTTAACATTAATCAAACATACAATTTGAATGTCTTCCATGTAAGATACATCCTTGAGTTTTCTTTTCCCTTGAAGCTTGATAATAACATTGCAAATTGTGTGTCTGAATGAAATGTCACAAATGTCCAAAATGATGATGTTGTGACTTGCTTAAATCCCTTGACCAATTTACTAAAATCTTGATACCTATAAGGCTCACTACCATATCCAATGTTTTGGAAATTGAAAGCATGAGGAATATCTACAATAACTAGGGAATACTCCCTTTTAGGTATGTGCTTTGCGATGTCTTCACAATCACCTTGTATTATTTGATATTGGATAGTCTGGAGCCAATTCTAAATGAAATGATTAAGACTAGGATCAAGTTCGACATTCTTAAGACCCAGCTTTCTCAACCTTTCCAACTTAAATTTTCAATAAATGTTTTGAAAGTATTCAGCATTCCATTTGCATCATTCTTCAACATCTTTAATGAAATAAACAAATACATGTATAAGTAATAAAATAAAAATAGTAATCAATAGTAATAAATAATTTCTTTATGAATTCGGACCTGCGTGCCCGTGACCTAGCCTCCGCCGCTGCCTTTTGTGCTACCTCCTGTAGCTGCCCTGTTGAAAATAACACTGAGAGGGGGGGTGAATCAGTATTATCTAGTTCTTTTAACAAATATTCCTTATTTACAATTTGAATTATTTTTGCATATCAGTACCATAAAATAATGAGCAAGAAAAACATACAGTCACATCAAAGAACACCAGATATAAGGTGGAAACCTAATGTGGGTGAAAACCACCTGCTGCAATATGTCTCCATCTTCTTTCAAATTAGAAACTCCTTTTACAATGGTCTTGTACTGGTGCAGTCCTTTACCAGTACGCAGGCTGCAACCTGCAGAGAGCTACAACTCTCTCTCGTTTTCCAGTCTCTCCTGGAAGGGAGCTACAACTCCCTACTTCTTTCTTTCAAGGACCACTTTTCATAAATTTTCAAACTGGATCCATAAACATCAAATGATCATCAAGTACCAGTAAGTCACCCAGATAACCAGATCCACAATAACAGTAAACTAAACCCAGAACACCTTATCAACAAAAAAAAAATCAGTCAACAAAAGATCTTAAGACAGATACACAATTTCTTTTTCTCTGGCCTGCGTCGCTACGCACTTCACCTTCTGTGGCGCCGCGCACCTTCGCAGCTGCGCCTTCTGTGGCGCCTCCGCACTGTGCCTTCGGTGGTGCCTCTGTGGCGTCTCCTGTGGCGCCTTCGCACTGTGCCTTCTGTGGCGCCTCCGCACTGCGCCTTCTGTGGTGCCTCTGTGGCATCTCCGCACTGCGCCTCTGTGGCATCTCCGCACTGCGCCTTCTGTGGCGCCTTCGCACTGCGCCTTTTGTGGCGCCTCCGCACTGCGCCTTCTATGGCACCTCTATGGCGTCTCCGTACTGCGCCTTCTGTGGCGCCTCTGTGGCGTCTCCGCACTGCGCCTTCTGTGGCACCTCTGTGGCGTCTCCGCACTACGCCTTCTGTGGCGCCT
>APFE030175620.1:155702-241605 GCA_000404065.3 Pinus taeda
CTGCGCCTTCTATGGCGCCTCTGTGGCATCTCCGCACTGCGCCTTCTGTGGCGCCTTCGCACTGCGCCTTCTGTGGCGCCTTCGCACTACGCCTTCTGTGGCGTCTCCGCACTACGCCTTCTGTGGCGTCTCCGCACTGTGCCTTCTGTGGCGCCTCCGCACTGCACCTTCTGTGGCGTCTCCGCACTGCGCCTTCTGTGGCATCTCCGCACTGCGGCTTCTATGGCGCCTTCGCACTGCGCCTTCTGTGGCGCCTCCGCACTTCCACAGCTGCAGCGCTTGAGAGATCACCCTTCACAGATTCGCTTTCCACTTCACTTTCATATAGATCGAGCTTTTGAAACAATAACCCAATATTTCAGATCTTAATATATTCAACCCAAAATCATAACCAAGCCAAATGTTCTCCTTTGCTTTATATAGGCAAGCTCTTCCTCAAATCATGGACCAATACCATGGGCCAAAACCATAATAACACAATACCGTCGGCTAAATACCAAGGGTTAAACATAAGGAACCCCACGAGTGCGCGGTTTACTGCCTTGAAGTGTGTGCACTGGGGGTACGCACCTCATGAATGGGTAACTTGCGTGTCTGGACGCGGTCCCTGCACAACGTACCTGCGGGTACGCATCTTCTGAACTGTTCTCCTGCGTACTTCTTAATTCTCATCATATTGAGAGCCATGCCATGGGTGTTGCCATAAAGTAAAACATCTGTAACATATAACCATACCAGAAACATAATGCCAACATGCCCCACCTGGAAGCCTGCTTATACCAGGCTGCCTTCCTTCCCTCTGGCTTCCTTTTGGCTGGATCCTATTGCGTTGATCTCTGCTCTCTGCTCCGGGCTTGGCAGCCTTCTACTACTGAGCTTTCTTCTGTCTAATGCCTCACCAGTCGGGGGACAACTCTCCTTCTCTGAATGAAGAATCCAACCATGAAGCAGCTTTCACCTCTTTAATAGCAGATCATGAAGCTCCAAGAGCCAGGCCAGTTGCAAGTAAATTTGTCAAAAAACTAGATGACGTTCCTGAGATATCTTTACCTCCAACTCTACCTAGAAAAGCAACCATTTCTCTAGCTGAATGGGGACTGGTTGGGTAGTTTACAAGTCTGTGGCCCTCTCCCAGAGCAGTTCAAAAATGGGTGGAGAGAAACTGGAGCGCTAACAGACAAGGGAAAATCGTAATCAGGTTCTATGGAATGGGATACTATACATTTTTATTTGAATCTAAAGAAGATAGGAACCTTATTTTCAGGAATGGACCATACTTCATGGACTCAAGAGGGCTGTATTTGAACAGGTGGTCTCCGGACTTTGACCCTAAGATGGACATCCCAAACAAAGTGCCGATCTGGGTTAGGCTGTCGCATCATCCACTTCAATGCTGGGGGGACGAGTCAGTCAAAGCTATTGGGAACGCGGTAGGCAAGTATATTGATAAATGTGAACCAAAATACAACATACACGCTTGTGCCAGGATCTGTGTGGAAGTAGATCTGGGAAAAGGGCTTCCGGAGGCGATCAAACGCACATCCAACAACTGGACTATGAGAAAATCCCCTTCAAATGCAAGGTATATCATGAGTATGGTCATTTTGCAAATAGGCGTATCAAACTAAAGGATGCAGAGACGGTTGAGAATGCAGAAACCAAAGAAAACAACTGGGAACAAGTGAAAAGGAAGAAAACTAGTAATAAACAAACTACTCAGAACCCCTCTCAAGCACATGGGAATACTGCTACTTCCTCTAACACCCCCATCAACCATTCTCCTCTGGTCGAACCATCATATAATCCCTTCGAACTCCTAGATGAAGATCCTCCATCTCTTCGTTCCCCTCCTTAGCCCAGTGCTACTGCCAGTGCTTCTTCCCCACCCCTCAACTTCTCGCCTCCCCCCCCCTTCCATGGATAAAATCCTCACTAGAAGCAAAGTCAAAGAAACAACCAAAAAAAGCCGGGAGGAAATCCAACAAGGAACTTAGAGATGAGGCCACAGTAAAGGATATGGCTATTGGCACTCAACATCCAATGGACACTTTCCTTAGAAAATAGAAAGGGAGTGGGGAGAAAATGCAATAGAAGGACAAGGCTGGGAACCACCATAAACCATGTAACTAATGATCTTGGTCTCTTGGAACAATAGGGGGTTGGGTTCTGCTTTAAAACTCAACGCAACAAGAGATCTAATAAAGCAAGAACAACCAGATATATTAATGATCCAAGATACTAAAATCAGTAACCAAGAGTTTCAAAACTTGATAGCAACACAAAAAAATTATGAAGGAATAGCCATAGACTCGAACAGAGCCTCAAGAGGCATTAGTACGTTTTGGAATAAATGGAACTGGAAAATAATCAGCCAAAAACTCAATAGCAGCTGGATCAGGACAACTTTAACAAAGAAGAACACAAACGTCAAATACACGGTCATAAACATCTATTTACCAAATCACTATAGAGACAAAGCCTTATGTTGGGAGTCACTAAAAGAAGAGGTCCAAGATGTTCAGATAGATAATCTAGTCATCGGAGGGGATCTAAATCTAATACGAAATATAGAGGAAAAGTTGGGAGGTAGATACATTGGAGATTCGTCAAGAGCAGTCTTGGAGGATATTATTGCTGAACATAAGTTGCTCGATATCCATCCTAGCAATGGAAAATTCACATGGAGCAACAAAAGAATGGGTGTTCATAACATAAAGGAAAGGCTTGACAGAATCTTGATCCAGGAGGATATAGCAGCAAGTTTTTCGTCCATCAAGAGCAAAATTATGCATGCCTCGGCATCCGATCATAAGCTGGTTGTGCTCATCCTGAACAAATGGGAAAATCAAGAGCCGATTCCATTCAAGTATAGCAAGATTTGGGACAACAAGGATAGCTTCAGGAATATAATAAAAGAAAGCTGGGACGCAGAGATGTTGGGCTCCCCATAGTACGTATGGGAGACCAAGCTCAAAAATGTGAGAGAAAAAATAAAAATGTGGGCCAGAGAAGATGCTTTTAGCGACAAGAAAAAAAATCAGAGCTGCAAGAAAAGCTGGAAAAGTGGAGAAAAGAAAAAGAAAGTCAGCAAGTTATTGAACAAGACAAAGCCCACGAAACAGAAATGTTTGCGCCCCTCTACAAGCAAAATAGAATTGAAGAGGAGGAACTAAGGCAAAAGTCCAAATGTCTTTGGATCCAAGCAAGGGACAAGAACACTGCTTTTTTCCACAACAACCTCAAGATTTGCCGAGCGGACAACCAAATTGACAAAATCCAAGTGGAAGGACAAGAAATAAAGGGGAGAGAAGAAATCAAAGAAGCAACATTTAACCATTTTAAAGACCTCCTCACAGCTGGGGAGCAGGAAGTGGATAGCATTGAATTTCTTCAGCAAATTAGCAGCAAAGTTAGTGAACAACACAACAGTGAGCTTGAGAAGGAGGTAACAACCGAGGAAATAAGGGAGGCTGTTTGGAACATCCATCCGGAAAAAGCTCCAGGCCCCGATGGATTCACTATCACCTTCTACAAGTGCCATTGGGAGAAAATTAAAAAAGATCTGGTTCGTATGATTAAGAATGTCTTCCAAAAACATAAAGTGGGGGAAAACACGAAAACTTCTCATTTGGCCCTCATCCCCAAAGAGCCAAATCCTATCTCCTTTGACAGATTCAGGCCAATTTCTCTATACAACTCCTCATATAAAATCATCACTAAGATTTTGGCAAATCGACTAAAATAAATCCTTCCTTGTATCATTTTGGAAAACCAAGGGGGCTTTGTCCCAAAAAGGAAAATAACTAACAATGTAATCCTCATTCAAGAAGCCATCCACAACAACATCCAAAATAATGAAAGAGGTATGGTTATAAAGTTGGATCTGGCTAATGCTTTTGATCGTGTTTGCCATCGCTTTCTTGTTGCAGCTCTTCAAAAGTTTGACATTTCAACCAAGTTTATTAGGATCATTGAAGCATGCATCTCCAACCTATGGATTGCAACATTGATTAATGGAAGGCCTAGTAGATACTTTCGCAGCTCTAGAGGACTAAGACAGGGATGCCTGCTCTCCCCATTTCTTTACATCATAATGGAAGAAACGATTAGCATACAACTGGAGAATCAGAGAATAAGAAGGGAGATTACTGGTATCAATATTGCTCGACGGGTTAAAGAAATTAATCACTCTCTCTTCGCTGATGATACCCTCTTGATTGGGGGCGCATCTAGTATTATTGCTAGAAGGTTCAAAAAGGTGTTAGATGACTTCCTAGCTACCTATGGAGGTCTTGTGAACAATAAAAAATGTATAATATACACCTGGAATGTGCCAAACAATATCATGCAAAGGATCTCTCAAATACTGGAAATCCTAGTACAACAAAAATGGAGCCATTTCATATATTTGGGGTTACCCTTGGCCAAAGAAGGGATTAAGATAGAGACCTGGAACAAACAAATTGAGAAAGTGAGAGGGAAAATCCAAAGCTAGGGGATGATGTGGTTAAACTTGGCTGGTAGAACCATCTTAATCAAAGCTCTCCTTTCATCTTTTCCAATCTATTAGTTCGCTATAACTTTGGCTCCAGCTAGCATTCATAAGAAAATAGAGCTTATAATCAGAGGCTTCCTTTGGGATGGGGGGAGAGACAGGAATCCAAAAAGTTTAGTTTGGTTTGGTGGGATCAAGTGACTCTTCCCTTCAAATATGGAGGTATCTCCATCTGCCTCCCAAACATAACAAACAAAGCTCTTGGCATCAAGCTAGTCTGGCGCATGCTAAATGGGGAGGATCAGTGGTGGGGAGAAACCTTGGCCAAGAAATATCTCAATGGGCAGAGGTCCTCGTTGATTAATGAGCTGATCCCGAACTATCCATGTACCCAAATCTGGAGGCTTATTAAAAAAACCATTCCCCACATCAAAGATCAATTCTCAAGAAATCCTGGAAACGGAGAAAAAACTTCCATCTAGAATGATCAAATTATGGGAGCATCGCCGTTAAAAGGACATTACAATATGAATGATCTCCATGACTGTTTGGAGGAGAAGGGTATATATTCCTTATTCTCCATCTCAGAGTGGGATGAAAATAGATGGACTGCTTGGAAAAAGACTCCTATACCAAATCACCTCCTGATCAATGGGAAGAGTTGAAGGCCCTGCTATATGGCTCAGCTCCGATAAACAAAAGGAATATAGACAGTTATATTTGGGATCCCAGCGGAGGAATCTACATTGTCAAATCTGGTTACAACTTCCTCCGTAATCATAACAATTATGATGATTGGAGCCTCTGACCAGCTGTGTGGAAGAACGCTTGTCTCCCTAAAATCAAGTTTTTCGCCTGGACCCTACTGGAAAGGAGGATTCTTACTGCTGAGAATTTGAGGAAAAAAAGCATTCATGGGCCCTCAATGTGTGTTCTTTGCCAAATAGAAGAAGAGATCACCCAACACCTCTTCTTGAACTATCCCATATCCAGACAATGCTAGAAGCAAGTTATTAGCCCCCTCAACTTGGATATTGAGCCAATTGTGCAGCTGTCTCCTTTACACAAGAACTGGGCTCAAAGTTACCCTTGTGCTAAGAAAAACAAGGCTACCATTATGAGTGTTTGGAAGTGTCTCCCCTCCACACTTTGTTGGCACATCTGGTTGGCAAGAAACAAGTGCATCTTCAAAGGCAAAAAACCAAGCTCAAGGACTATTCTTTCCAAAACTTGGGCCGAAATTGTGGAAATGATCAGCTCTAAAGGTATGCCACACCCAGATCAAACTAGATGGACACAAGTAGAAAAGGATTGGTACAATAAGATCCCCATGGATGGCCTAGTCAAAATTCATATACCACAGAATGTTGGAAACAAACAGGAAAATTGGAAGCTTCGGGGTAATGAAAGGGAAATAGAGGGGTGGATCAAAAATAAAAAAAGCTACATCCTCTTCTTTGATGGATCCTCAAGGAACAACCCCGGAAGAGCTGGGGTAGGTGGGCTCATCCTGGATCAGCAAGGGGAAACGATCATCCACGTTTGAATGGGGGCTGGGGACTCTATCAAACAACACGACAGAGGCTTATGGTTTGCTAATGGGCACTAGCATCCTCACAAAGCTCCAAGCAAAAGATCCAATTATTATTGGAGACTATACTATTATAATAGCAGCAATGGAAGCTGGAAGAGAATTTAAAAATCAAGCCTTGAATAAAATAAAGCAAAGAATTATCGATAATGTCAACCTGCTCAGGAAAGTTGTTTACAAACATGTGTTAAGAGTCCATAACCAAGCAGCGGATGCCTTCGCCAACAAGGCGGTGGACAGAGGGGTAGGGACAACAAGAGAAAATAATGATGTCTATGAAAAACCAATACCATAACTAGCCTTCAATGGTGATCTGGCCCATTATACAAGACCTGGGAAATTACATCACTCATTTAAAAAAAAAGGGGGGAAATCAATAAAATGCAGACTCAGAACACGATTTTCCATCATATGTCTGACATGAAAAACAAAGAAAATATGCTCCCCCCTATTCAGAATAGTGAGTAGTGTATCCTTCTGCCAAAAAAATTTCATCCTCAAGACATGAAATCATTTGGTAAAAGTCTTTTCAAGTGCAGGGATCTCATTTTGTCACGAATTGCAATGACTTCTCTGCTAGGATGGTTCACGAGGAACTCCTCATCAAAGATTATAAGAATCAGCCCGGGATCAGGTTTCCCCTCAAGAAATATCTCAGCAGTGCTAACAGAAGTTCTTCAGGTCGCAGTGTTTGTCATAGGAGGTTTTCGGGGAGTAACATCAGCTCCCTCTTTTCCCTTCTGTGTGTTGGCAGAGGTAACTTGGTATTGGTTTTATGGTTTTACAAATTTTTGGCTAAGCTCCTATTTTTTCCTGTGGTTTCATTTAGTATTGTGCACAGGGTGTCTCAAGCTTCTTCAGTTGTGCTCCATCTCTATCCTCCGCTCAATTCCTCTTCTCGCTTCTAGAACTTCTCTCAATGACCCTGTCACTCCACTTCCCCTTCTATCACTGGACCTGTGGGCTTTAGAAGTATATGTGATCACTTCATTTGGCTGGCTCTTCCCTGCTGTCTCATCCCATCTCACTTAAACCCCTTCACCCTCAGGCATCAACTACGGTACTTCTTTAGTGAAGGCCTACATCCCAAGCACTCCTCGGGAAGCTATTGACTTTCGAAGCAGGGAGAAAATTTGGCCAAGAATTTGAGAACTGCTGCCTCCCACCCAATCACGTTCAGAAGACCTCAAACTTAGAAAAACAATGAGGATAAAGAGAGCACCTCCTCTTTTACCAATATGTCTGGTAATCCTTTGGAACAAATTGAGAATAACAATAGCTGCGTGCTCTGCCAGGCAAACTGCTTCATGATTGGGCACTTCATCAAAACTCTCAATGAGCTCAGGGCTGAAATGGAAAATGAAAACAAATCCAAGAAGAAAAATTTCGAGAAGCAGAAAGCTAAGATCGAAGGGCTAAAGGAGAAATGTCAACATTTGGAAGAAGTGGTGAGATTCATAAAGACACTGAATCAAATAGAGCAAGGCGAAGCCTCGACCAAGCTCAACAACAAAAAATACAAGCCCCCCGAGGATTCTGTTAATCAATTTTAGTGACCTCTTTGAAAATTTCCTATGCTATGTAAATTTTATTTACTGTTAGGACAGTTCGTCCGACAATATAGTCGCTATGTATTTCAAATTCTAAGAAGCAAGACCAGTGATTCGGAGGATGGGACTGCGTTCCCCTTTTGCACCTCCCTCACTGATCTTCCCTATCCACATGTATTGAGACCTTGTCCCCTCGTTGTTGTTTTATAATATATCAATACCCGACCTTGTTAAAGAAAAATAAAAATAAAATAAAAATAGTATACCTATGAATAAAAAAGAATGTATAAATCAACACACCTTTTTGAATGCAAGATAAAAATATTTTAGTGTTGATGTACAACTGGAATCTGGGTAGTTGCATACAACATCATCCCAGCTCTCTTCATTCAACAACTTAACCATATGTTCTTGTATTTTCATAAAAACCTTGTGACTGAATAAATACAACAACATATGTGATGATGAAATAAGAGTAAACAACATGGCTCAAAATATTAGCAATGTGTATATAATCGGTCTCTCCATCAGGCACAACAATAAGGACAAAATTCCCCCGCTTGATGTGACAACAAACAATAGCAACACTGCAATAGAGGTCAGGAAAATGCAAGGGTATAAAACAAGAGGTGAAAACAATACAAATGAATCAAAGTAGGATATTAGACAAAGCCCAGGTCATTAACTTATCACACATCAACCTAGATTATGCAACTGAATCCATCTTGAAAAAGGGTCTAAATTTTACCATAACCCCTAATAAAATACATGTGGAGGAAGTCATTAGTAATATTGAGGTAGCTATTAAAAACCTAGATATAACAAAAAGTGAAGAAATCAGACAAGATATTGCAAAAATTATGAGAACCTCGAAAACTCCTGCATCTAACATTTCCGTAGAAGAAAAAAGAGCTCTAAACAATCTCAGAAATAATAAAAACATAGTCATCTTAAAAGCTGATAAGGGCAACGCCGCTGTAATTATGAACATAATATATTATGACAATAAAATGGAAGAACATCTAAATAATAGTGGATGTTACAAAATCATTAATAAAGATCCCAATGAGAAAATCATGCGTGAAGTAATTAAGAAAATCAAAGAATCATCTCTGGATGATGTCACAAAAAATAAAATCAGCCCTAATAGTTCCATTATTCCTAGAATTTATGGGGCTCCTAAGGTCCATAAACCTAACATACCTCTCAGACCTGTAGTTAATACCATAGGTTCCCCTACATACCTTCTGGCAAAACACCTAGCCAAAAAACTTAGACCCTTGTGTGGTAATACCCCTTCTTATATTAAAGACTCCTATTCTTTTGTTCAATGGGTTAATAACATAAAAATGAAAGACGAAGATCTTATGGTTACCTTTGATATTGTATCCCTTTATACCATGATTCCCATTGATGAAGCTACTGAAATCATGAGAAACATCACTGATAATGAAATTGTGGATCTTCTGGAGCTGTGCTTGAGATCCTCTTACTTCAGTTTCAAAGGTAAAATTTATGAACAAACTCATGGTGTGGCTATGGGCTCTCCTCTATCCCCCATAATTGCCAACATATTTATGGAACACTTTGAACAGAAGGCTCTTAGGTCATTTCCATACACCCCTGAAGAATGGAAAAGGTTTGTAGATGACATATTTTCCAAGTGGAGTTATGGAAAGAAAAAATGGACCTTTTCCTCAATCACTTAAATAGCCTCTCTGACCATATAAAATTCACTATTGAAATTGAAAATAACAACCAACTTCCCTTTCTTGATATCCTTCTAACTAAAAGAGATGGGTCTCTTGGTTTTCAAGTCTATAGAAAGAAAACCCATACGGAAAGATATCTACATGCAAATTCCCATCACCACCCTAAACAGAATATTGGCATCATTAGGACCTTAACCACTAGGGCAGCCAGAATATCTGATCCTGACCATTTAAATGATGAACTCAACCATCTTCACAAGGTGTTTGAACTAAATGGCTACAATAGAAATACCATCAAGAAATCCATGCAACTATCCCTAAACAAGAAGAACAATGATATTAAAAATCAAAATTTATCAACTCCTAAGATCTCCCTTCCTTACATAAAAGGCACCACTGACAAAATCACTAAAATTCTCAATAAACATAACATTAACGTAGCCTTCTCCCCTGCTAACACCATTAGACAATTATTCAACTCAGTCAAGGATCCCATAAACCCTAAATCAAAAAGGGTGTTTATGTGATTCCTTGCTCATGCGGTAAGGAATACATAAGTGAAACATGTGGGCCTCTTAGTATTAGAATTAAAGAACACACTACTGACTTAAGAAGAGAAAGGACCTCTAAATCAGCCTTAGCAGAACATGTTCACTCTTCCTCTCATTACATCTGCATAGAAGAAGTCAAACTAGCTAGAAAAGAAGACCACTATCTTAAAAGAAAAATCAAAGAAGCCATTGAAATAGAAAAAAGGAAGAACAACCTGAACCGGGACGATGGATTAAAACTAAGCAACACCTAGAAACCTTTACTTGAAATCTTAAAAAATCAATAATTAACTCTTATCCCTTAAAAATTGCCTATTCCCTCCCTTAAAAAGAAAAAAAATGACAATTAACAAAATCATCAATTATAACATCCTATGTGAACAATAGAGCAATAATCATACATACATAAATTAGTAATTGATTACTTCACATATAATCATGTGATAACATTATAAAATAATGATTAAGATGCATATAGTTGTAATTACTCAAATGTAAACAATTAAAAATTAACTCTAGAAATCATAGATAAAATTATAAAAAAATAACTCACCAAATCTATAAGGTTATTAATAGTAAAATAATAATAAAATAAAATAAAATAAATAAATAATAAATTAAATTAATCAAATCAAAATTAACAAATAATAATAATAAATTAATTCTTAATCCATTCTTTAATTATTAACAACATATTAGTTATTGTTAAACATATTAATGAATAACCAATCAATTATATCTAATATCTTATTTATTCTATATCTATATCTTCTACTATCTATCTATCTATATATATTATTATATATATATATATAATAGTTTTACTAAATTATAACATATAATTAAATCAACAACAACAAAACTATTTAATTAATTTATCGCTTAAACTTATTAATAATAATCATTTAAATCCAAATAATTATAAACTTAAAATTAATTAAAATAATAATTTTTCTTAATCAAACAAATTAATTAATTTATTGTCCAATTAACCAATTAATTAAACCAATTACTAGATAATTAATTCATATAAAAATAATTAATAAACCAAAATTATAAAATTAATAATTAGTTACCTTACTGTTAATAAATTAATTAATTTATCAATTAATAATATTATAATAAATAATAAATAAATAATTTAATAAATGATAACTGTATGATAAGAGCCGACCTATTTTCTTATTACTCTTTCTTTCTTCTTTTTTTGTTTGTTTGATAGCTTATATATATACCGTAATTAGAGCTCTTGGATACATCATTAAGATCTGGAGAATATCTATTGATGCATCCCCTGATGATGGACTCACTTGGTAGTTCGAAACGTTGGGTTCACAAAAACTCTATAACAGGTCATTCCTCCTCTATCTAAAACTATCCTCACCTGTATGGATTCATTATTTAAGAAAATTATAATCCAAGAATATGTAAAAATAATTCAACAAATTTACTTTTGAAATTATTTCACCTCACTTCACACGAGATAATATTGATTTGACAATTTTGTCATCTTTCACTCCTTGTATTGTTCTCAAAGGTGTGATTGTCATATCATCTGGAAGGTGCTTGATATTAGGACCCGTCTTACTGCTGGTACATATTAATGGTTTAAACTTTTTAACCTTATGGTTTTTTTATGTCAATGTTCTCCCACATGTTGAAAATCTCATTAATCAATTTCCATATCTTTCTAGTTCTAAATTCCAACTGAAAAATGTTATCCATACCTATGAATATATCTGAATTTATTTTTCCACCTTTTGAATTGATTTTTTCCTCAATTTGATAACCTATTTCCATACAACATTCCTTCTGAAAGCTTAAACTAACCTATGTCTTATCCCCACCACATTTTCTTCAAATTCACTATGAATAAATCTAACCCTTTGGATATACTCATTATCAGTATTATGATCCCATGCCAATAATTTTGCTTTTGTATCTTGTTAAACAAACATAAATGATACATTTCATTGTTTCAAAAAACCAGTTATTCGGATATTCCTCCATTAATTGTCTTCTAGCCTCTATAGAATGGTTCCCCCCCAATTACATAATATTTGTATTCAAAACATCTTGACCTATAAAATGCTTCTTTGTTGGGAACTTGAATTGGATAAAAAAAAGCACATAATCAACCACATGTGCATATGGATTATACATCAATGTTTTCAAGTTATGAACATGCAAGTGGCGTGGCTTTCTAATTTGATATTTGGATTGTCCTTCTTTTGGCTTATAGAATTAGTTGACATTAAGATGAAACGTACAATTGTCCTCAATTAAATTTGTCTTCATCAACTGATTTCAAATGGCATTTTGTTTTGTTTTAATAATTCCATCCTCTAAATTAGCGCGCATTGTTATGATTTCCCTATTGCCTTTTGAGATTTTATTATGATCTTTACTACTGCCCATGATTTTTTCAAAATGACCAACTTTTGATTTATTATTCCTATCGGTTATCATGTTTTCTTCTATATAAGAAATCTCCTCATCATCAATTGAAAGAGAGACATTCCTAGACAATTTTGTTTTTGGTCTTTTGTGTTGAGAAATCTAGGGCCTCAATGGTTAGGTGATTTCTCTACTTATGATAATTGCTTGTGATTGTCTTTTTACTTCTTGATTACGATCTTCTCTTTTTTAGTTATTGTTGTGTTCTTTTGATCAAGACAATTACCAAATCATGAAAAATAAAGAGACAAGAGACACAGTATATAGGTTGTCAGCTAGGGCCAAAACCTCTCATTCTTTGAGAGGAAAACCCAAACAAATTCTTCTTATAGAACCTTCAATTGACCAATACGAAGACCATGACAAAAACCCTTAACACTAGAGTTCTCCCATGACCAAGTCACAAGCCTACTCTTCAACGATGCTCTTCCTCTTCCTCTTCTCATCTTCCTTCATATTCTCGGCCTCTTCTTGTTGGATTTCAACCCTTTGTCTTCACAACATAAACCTTGGATGACTTTTGCTCCTTAAGTAGTATCCTCAAGAGGAAGACTCCTTTCTCTTTCTTAATTGGCTTCCTCGAGAGAAGTCTTTTCCCAAACTTGATCACCCTTGTATGACTGCAAAATTTAGTTTAACCTTGCCAACTTCGAACCTGTAATCTCTCGCACGTGTGAGGGTAATCTAGTCCAAAAATAGTCCTTAATTATGCCACTCTCCTTTTCTATCCTTCCTTTGTTCCTCGCTGGCTTTAAGGCTCTTTCTAGGAGGAATTGCACACTTGTTATGAGAGACTTGCTTCATCAAATTGATGTCCTCCAAATGAGGCCGAGCACTGCTATAATAGTTTTTTTTCCATTTCCATTAGGACGCCATGATCCCTTGGAGTAGGCTGACTTTATCTTCTAGATTTATCCTTTCATTGTAGGCCAACTTGAGTGAGGGTTAGTGACAAGGTCTTGGAGGGTGACTTACAAAGACAATTATTATTCTGTACAATGAGTAACATGCCTTCATTACATGACAATGACTCTTTAGACTTTTATGACTAGATGAAAATATCCTAAGGGCTTTCAATGGGAGCCTTTAACTAAAAATAAAATATCGTTCTCATGAAACCCATGATGCAAGCATTAAAATAATTTTATTTGTCTTCTTTACATATTTTACATAAAATCACAATTACAAGTCATTATGAAGACTGAACCTAGTTACACTTTTCAACATTTTATGGCTTTTCTCCTTTTAAACAACAATACTAATCTCATTCTCAGTAATGGAAACACATTTTTCAGCTCCAACTTCCACATCTTCAAAAGTAACATGTCTAGCTTTACTAGATTGATCCACTATAGGCATTCTTTACTAATCCCTTATATGTACTCTTGTAGTTTCATGAAGTATTTCTCTTTGCTTCTTTCTCCTATCTTCTTCCATCTCTATGTGGAAATAATTGATCACATTCATAATATCTTGCTCTACATAATAAATTCCCCCAATATAATTGAAAGACCCTCAACAAAATCCTATCAAACAAAATATAATATGTTAATAATAAATAAGTTATAAAAAATATAATGATACTTACAATAATGCAAAACACATAAATTTAAATAAGCAAACTTACAATGTTTTCTGCAATGTTGTTTACGATTTCTTCACACATCTTTGTAGAATATTTATCCGTGTCATACTTGGACAATTTTGTAAGAACATAAACTATATTCGTATTCGACACCAAACATATGCCTTATACCTTGCCCATCACCTCATAGCTTCCACAATTGCAAATCATACAAACATATAGATATATGTGCACACCTTCATCACTTTCTCTATCTTTAAGATGCCATGTAAATTTTGTTTTATTTATTTATTGTGCTGTATTTGATTATGAAATAATCTTCAATTCATTTGATGGGCAAGTTGCTTGACTTTTACCATGTGCCTTAGTTCGGTTTCGTTCAACAATATTCATAGAGTGTTCAACTGCAACTTTAGATTATGTAACTATTTCCCTTGTTCCAGAAACATTCATAGAGACCTTTTTTTGATGCCATTTTCTTGTAATTATTATTATTATTATAAGTTAATTAAAAAAATCCATATCTTAATTAAACAAACAAAACAAAAAAATCAAAAATTAAATATATTCATTATAATTTAATTAAAAAACATAAAATAAAAAATCCAAATGTAAAAAAACAACAAAAACAAATCTAGCAATCAAAATATTTTTTTAAAATCAATTTAAATTTAATTTTAAAATTTTGAAATAAATAATTAAAAAAAGGAATTAAATTTAATTCTAAACTTTTAAAATGAAAATAAAAAAACAATAAAAAAATTAAAATAAAAAAAAAAAATTGTGCCCAATAGGCATGCAGGGGCTATTCGCCCAAGTCCTACCGACCCCCCACTGGGCAGGCCACCCAAAAGATATTAGCCCACCATTGGGCAAGGGGTCCGACAGGCCTTGGGTGGCCTGCTGACCCCCTTGTCAAGCGGGGGGCCAAAAAAGCCTTGGGTGTGCCTGGGCAGGCCGCCTATGGCATGACAAAACCTCACTAGGCAAGGGGCCAACAGGAATTGGGTGCACTTGGGTAAGCCCCCTCGCCTAAAGATATGGTTTCCAATGCCCATAGATATGCCTTGGAATCCATTTAATTGATTAGGATAAATTTCACCACCTTAAGATCCATGGCAGTTTATCAAACAATCAAAAGGATGTCACATCATCATATTTTCCACATGGACTAAAATCCAGGGAGGCACCCCTACTTCGCTGACCCACATTAGTGCACACATGCCTCATTTTACTCACATGGATGCGATGTGGGATTTAGTTGAGATAATTGGGGACTTGGAACAACTTTTTACAAATTGTTACAAACTTGGACCAAGTGGTCACAACTTATGGACCAATTTGTCGTAGTTGGTTACATGTGGTTGAGTTGGCTATAGACTTTGAGACCTTACAAACTTCATGTGGAGCCTCACTTTAGTCGCATGTGCCAAATTTCTATAGGAGCATACCTATATTTTTTGAATATTATTAGACCTTGGACCCTCCCTTCATGCATTATTTTATGTGGTAACATCCATCTTGGAATATTATTTAACCAAATCACGAGGAGTTAGCACGAATTTGGTAGGGCACAACTCCATGGAAGGCTTCTTGGACCACCTATATGGATTTTGGTCATATTTGTATTATTATATGAGAAGGCTACACTTTATTGAACAAATCATGGAAAATTTGCATAGTTTTAGGAGAGCACACCTCTACTAGAGGCTTATTGGACCACACATGGATTTTGGGTCAATTATTTACTATTTCTAGGCACACCCATCTATTTTGGGAGTTTTTTTTGTAACAACTTGAATTTCTCCATGGTATTGAACCTATGGTTTCTTATAATCATGGTTTCTTATATAAAGAAGGATAAGCTCTAATTTGTGACTTGGAGTTTGAAAAATAACAAATGCCATCTAATTCATTTCTACTTGTGTTATTGGTGTTTGCTTAAAATTCTTAAAGATTTTGTGATGGATCTTGCAAGAGATTTATTTGTGACAAGTGGATATTGGTTGATAAATTTGGAAACGATCCATAAGAGGAGAGAAGCATTATAGTGAAGGAGCGAAGTGCTTCAATGGAGGAGCTTCACGAAGTAACAAATTCGTCATAGTACTTATTTTTTATATATTTAAACTAGAGCATTGAGTTGGCAAAGCATGATTTGCTTTCCAACTTCTTCCTTAAGATTCAGTAACACCCTCCAATCACCATCTAGACTTTTATGTTGGCATTATGATACAAGTGTTGTCCTTGATGGAAAATCTCTCAGAGGTATGATACAGGTGTTGTCCTTGATGGCAACTCACTCAGATGATAGATCATAGTGCAGCAGGTCAAGAGAAAAGAATTAATGATTAGAGAAAGGTATATGCAAGTTAACCTTGATGAAAGTGCGTATACATGCAGGTTAGTAGAACAAAAGGCACGTATATGTACACACGCAGTTTCATAGAACTAAAGGCGTGTACATGTTGGAAAACTAAGTTTTGGCCCGTGGTATTGGGTCCATGGTATTTGGTCTTAAGTGTTGACCCCAGGTATTGGGTCCAAGGTATTGGTTCTACATGGTTTTGGACCATGGTATTGAGAGAGGCCTAAACCTATATAAGGAGAAGATCATTAGGCCAAAGGTGGTGCAAGTGTGCAAGTGATGAATATCTGATGGAGTGTGAGATCTAATATGCAGGTAATGGGTTTGTGATGCTTTGCTTGATCTGAACCAAGGATGCACCCATGTGGATGACAATGAACGATGGATCGAGATCTTAAGGCTTGGAATGTTTTATCATTATGTGGTTTGATCATGGATAGACTAGATCTGAATTATTGACGCATGTTTATTATGTAAATGTTATGATTCGAGTATGATTGATGTCTGGAATAGCAACAAAGTTATAAGTTAGAATTTGCAGATCTGTACGTGGGTTAGCTTTGGTAAAAGTGCGTATACACGCAGGTTTAGTTCATAATAGTAGCGTATACTGTTTGAAGTATGATATTTGAAGTTGCAGATTGGATCTGGTTGTTGTTGCAGAGTTCTGGGTTCTACTCTATGTTCTAGTGACTGTGTTGATGATAGGGTTTCAGTTGTTGGGTGATTCAGAGATTGATCATGTAGATGTGGTTGATGGTTGTGTTGAAGTGGTGATTGATTTTGTGCCTTGATGTTATTGATGGACCCAGTCTGAAAATTTATGAAACGTGGTCCCTGGAGGAAGAGAGAAGATCGTAGCTTTTTGTAGGCCAACGCCTATGTACTGGTAAACATATTGGCCAGTACAAGAGCCAGGGGGTTGTAGCTCCCTTCCAGTAGAAACTAGATAATGAGAGAAGATTGTAGCCTTCTGCAGATAGAAGCTTGCGTACTGGTAGAAGACTGCACTAGTATAGAAATATTGTAAAAAGAAGTTTCTTATTAAGAGAAGATAAAGACAAATTGCAGCAGGTGGTTTTCGCCCACATTGGGTTTCCACCCTATAATATGATGTTCATGTGTGCTTATTATGTGTGATGATATATTCTATTTTACTATGCCTGTTTACTGTTCATATGGTTAATAATGTTTTGATGCACTCATTGAAGATCAACTAACTAAATCATAAGTTTACTAGATATACGCTAGTTGCATTAAACACAATTGCATATATACGTGGGTATCCTTAACTAAAGTAGCGTATATGAATCAGAGTATGAAAATGAAAAAGTGTTTGATTTGATAATACTAATTCACCCCCCCCTCTCAGTATTATTTCCAACAATTGGTATCAGAGCAGGTTCTTTGGTAGAAGCTTGATCACTTGAAGGAGATCCATAGAACAATGAGAAAGAAAGCGCGTCAGAAGAAGAAGACAACTCAAAGGAATAGGGACAACTTGCCATTAGGTGGAAGCAAGTATTCAGATTCTGAATCACCTCAGATTGATTATGAACAAGCAAATGAAGCATCAGATAAAATCATAGATCAACAAGATCTATTTAGCAAAAGGGAGAGTGCCCTCAAAGAATAAATTATCAACTTAAAAGCTTAGCTAGAATGTGCCTTTAGAGTTTGTCAAATGTTGCAGGAGCTGAATGAAGAACAAGAAAAAAAGATTCTCACACTAAGGCAATAAGTGGAAGAAGGAAGAAAGTCTGAAGAAATTTTGAAGAAGCAATGTTTGGAAAAGGAAGAACAACATCAGGTTGAGGTAAATATCTTGAAAGGTAAATTAGAAGAAAAGGATAAACTATTACGATTTCAAGACAGTACTAAGATTTTGGATGATATTCTTAGTAGTCAAAGGTCACCTGCTATCAAAACTGGTCTTAGTTTTTATGAACCTGATGAAGGTGAATCTAGCTCACAAGGTGAGGCAAGGAACTCTAATGAGAAATCTGAAATGCTCAACAAGGAAATGAGAGGACAACCCCATCAACAGCCAAGGAAAGAAATTCCTCAGAGAAAATCTTTTGCTCCTAACTGTGGAAGTGATAGACGATTATTTCCTTCGATGAATAATGTTGAATGTTATGTATGCCATAATCTTGGACATGTTGCAGCCAGATGCAGAAATAGAATGGTTCAAGAACATCACACAAAAAGATCATCACGTTCCAGGTACTTCAGGGGATATTGCTTTTCTTGCAATATGTTTGGTCACAAAGCCATTGACTGCTATAGGAGGAATATGAAACATGTAAGATGTTATGCATGTAACAAGCTTGGACATATAGCAAAGGAATGCATGAGAAGATTTTGGGAACCATACCAAAAGGAGAAAACATCATCATAGTTGAAGATATGGAATGAAAAGGAAGTAGAGACAGAAAGATGTGAAATAACTCAGTTAGCTGACATAACAGACACAGGGGAAATTGAAAGTGTAGACCTTCAGTATTCCAATTTGCATACGCAGATATTATGAAGATAAGTTGCATATATACGCAAGTTATAGGCTACACAGTCGCATATATGGAGCTTTGAAGAAAAGGCAGCAGAACAGACTCAGGAAATGGTTCGGTCATGGTATATGATGATTGGCACAGGCTTAGGGGGAGCATATGCTTCGAATAATGCATTGTTGGCATTATGGTTAGAAGTCTTTGGTGATGATGCTTATTAACACATCTTGCTACTGATTGTTGTTTGACCAAGAGAATGGATTGTAGGTTACAGGTCTGGATGCAAGTGACAGATGCTTATGGTGTAAATCGTACGGTGTATGATAGTTGCTGATAACTATCATGGTCTTGTTTAGGTCCTTGGTCTTTGTAAATCATATGATGTATTTTGTTACCCCACTATGCATGGGATGGATGATGTAATGTTTCTTGTTGTTGAGTCATGTATAAACATTTGGTATATCCCCACTTGGTTGGGTGGATGAGTCAAAAAATGGTCTATTCTCACTTGGTTGGGTGGATGAGTCAAAAAATGGTCTATTCTCACTTGGTTGGGAGATTTATGTATATATAGAATCATGGTATGCTTTTGCAAGACCTTGCATGTGCTCAGGGGGAGCATGGACGGATTGGTACATCTTGGCATGTACAAAAGGGGAGCTCAATCAGAGATTTCAGCAGGTACTCAGGGGGAGTATGGACAGCATAAGGTATATCAAGGAAGAGAATATCTTGGTCCACCCTTTGCCCTTGATGTCAAAGGGGGAGAGTGACTTGGTGTGGTTGTTGCCATCAAGTCCAAAGGGGGAGATTGTTGGCATTATGATACAGGTATGATACAGATGTTGTCCTTGATGGAAACTCTCTCAGAGGTATGATACAGGTGTTGTCCTTGATGGCAACTCACTCAGATGACAAATCATAGTGCAACAGGTCAAGAGCAAATAATTAATGATTAGAGAGAGGTATACGCAGGTTAACCTTGATGAAAGTGCGTATACACGTGGGTTAGTAGAACAAAAGGCACATATACGTACACATGCAGTTTCACAGAAGTAAAGGCACGTACATGTTGGAAAACTAAGTTTTGGCCCGTGGTATTGGGTCCATGGTATTTTGGTATTGTTCCATGGTATTTGGTCCAAAGTGTTGACCCCAGGTACTTGGTCCAAGGTATTGGTTCTACATGGTTTTGGACCATGGTATTGAGAGAGGCCTAAACCTATATAAGGAGAAGATCATTAGGCCAAAGGTGGTGCAAGTGTGCAAATGATGAATATCTGATGAAGTGTGAGATCTAGTATGCAGGTAATGGGTTTGTGATGCTTTTCTTGATCTAAACCAAGGATGCACCCATGTGGACGACAATGAACGATGGATCGGGATCTTAAGGCTTGGAATGTTTTATCATTATGTGGTTTGATCATGGATAGACTAGATCTGAATTATGACACATGTTTATTCTGTAAATGTTATGATATGAGTATGATTGATGTCTGGAATAGCTATAAAGTTATAAGTTAGAATTTATAGATCTGTACGTGAGTTAGCTTTGGTAAAAGTGCGTATACACACAGGTTTAGTTCATAATAGTAGCGTATACTGTTTGAAGTTGTAGATTGGATTTGGTTGTTGTTGCAGAGTTCCGGGTTCTACTCTATGTTCTAGTGACTGTGTTGATGACATGGTTTTAGTTGTTGGGTGATTTAGAGATTGATCATGTAGATGTGGTTGATGGTTGTGTTGAAGTGGTGATTGATTTTGTGCCTTGATGTTATTGATGGACTCAGTCTGAAAATTTATGAAATGTGGTCCCTGGAGGAAGAGAGAAGATCGTAGCCTTCTGTAGGGCGGTGCTTATGTACTGGTAAACATATCAGCCTGTACAAGAGCCAGGGGGTTGTAGCTCCCTTCTAGTAGAAACTAGAGAACGAGAGAAGGTTGTAGCCTTTTGTAGGTAGAAGCCTGCGTACTGGTAGAAGACTGCACCAGTACAGAAATATTGTAAAAAGAAGTTTCTTATTAAAAGAAGATAGAGACAAATTGCAGCAGGTGGTTTTCACCCATATTGGGTTTCCACCTTATAATATGGTGTTCATTTGTGCTTCTTATGTGTGATGATATGATCTGTTTTACTACACCTGTTTACTGTTCATATGGTTAATAATGTTCTGATTCACTCATTGAAGATCAACTAACTGAATCATAAGTTTACTAGATATACGCTAGTTGCATTAAACACAGTTGCGTATATACGCGGGTATCCTTAATCGAAGTAGCGTATATGAATCGAAGTAAGAAAATGAAAAAGTGTTTGATTTGATAATACTGATTCACCCCCCCTCTTAGTATTATTTCCAACAATTTAAACATCTAATATCTCATGCTAAATCAATGTTTATGAGATGCAATGACTTGCTCATTAAATTATACATTTTGGGTTTGGACATAAAATTTTATGCTCAAATTTGTTATGGTTCATTTAGCACATCATGTGAGAACTCTTGGTTACACAACATTCCATAAACACATTTTTGTGTAGCACAATGAAACACTAATTATTTGAAAAAAGGACTTGGTATTTCTCATATAAGTAATATAATATTTGTTTCAGTTCTACATATTTTTGCAATGCTTCAACATGCATATAATCTAAATCGTATCCCTTATAGATTGATAGAAATATTAGTGGAATTGTTAATTTGGCAGCTCAAGGACAAATTCCTTCTTTTGGACAACCTTCCTCATCTAGTGAAGACCCTCTTTTCCCTTAGAAGAATTTAATTTGGTGAAGGAAAAATATAATTTTTAATGGAAAACCCACAAGTACACAAAAGTTCAGGTCAACCTAATGTCATAATTGGGTCTCGCAAGAAGCATATAAATACACATCAAGGCAACCTCATTTGGACATCACATCTACACATCTTCTCTTATCTATCCTCTTGTGATTGGTTCATATAGATCTACAATCAAGGAAGGCGAGCTCACACGTGTAAAGGGAAGAAGGGCATTCTAAAATTTTTGCATTGAATTTTGTTTGGACAGTCATTGAACAAGTTTGACTTGGCATTTTGACTCTCTTTGACTTGGAAAATTTTGATCTTGGGAGGCTGATTTTTTATGTGGAGGAACCAAAATTTTCTGGGCTACTTTGACTGCTGATGACCATTGACTTTGACCACATAAATATGAAGTTGACCATAGGAATTCTCTCTCCTTCGATGAGCTATTTTGGGACTATTTTTGTCTTGACTTTTACCAACAAAAGAGGCTGAGTTTTCTGCTACCAATACTGAACCTTTTAAAGTTGATTTAATCACTAAACATTGACTGGTTAGGGTATCATTTGCTACTTTTGTTGTTTACTTTGACCAGATTTGACTTGTTGACCATATTTGACTTTTAGGTTCATCTCTTAGGTGTTGGTTGGTTAATTGTTCGATAAGTCAAATATTTGACTTTGAATCTCCCTTGTTGAATTGGATCATTGTAATCTCTCTACTGAACATTTGATGACAATCTAATAGAAGAAGAATTTGAAAGGGTTTTCCCCCTTATGGGGTTTTCCCCTGGTCTTTAACCAAATCTTATGTATATTGTCATTGCTATTGGTTGTCTTTTATTATACATTTCATTTACTGTTCTATCTACAATTGCTATTTGTTATTGGAAGATTAAATTGGTTTGAAAGTCACTGCTAATTTGAAAAAAGAATCGGGCTATGTGATTGTATTAAGTACATAACAATGGAAATTTAACATGGTATCAAAGCTGAGGTGAAGACAAGCCCAAGGAGACAATATTTTGAAGAAATCATATTTGAAATAAGCTAAAGGATCCTATTTGACTTGGTCAAGATATCTACCTATTACTTCAAGGAAAGAGGCTAAGTTTTCTGCTACCAATACTCAACCTTTTAAAGTTGATTTGACCACTAAACATTGACTATTTAGGGTATCATTTGCTACTTTTGTTATTTACTTTGACTATATTTGACTTGTTGACCATATTTGACTTTTAGGTTCATCACTTAGGTATTGGTTGGTTAATTGTTCGATAAATCAAAGATTTGATTTTCAATCTCCCTTTTTGAATTGGATCACTGTAATATCTCTACTGAACATTGATGACAATCTAATAGAAGAAGAATTTGAAAGGGTTTTCCCCTGGTCTTTGACCAAATATTATTTATATTGTCATTGTTATTGGTTGTCTTTTATTATACATTTCATTTACTGTTCTATCTACAATTGCTATTTGTTATTGGAAGATTAAATTGGTTTTAAGTGACCGTTAATTTGAAAAAAGAATTGGGCTATGTGATTGTATTAAGCACAGAACAATGGAAATTTAACATGGTATCAAAGCTGAGGTGAAGATAAGCCCAAGGAGACAATATTTTGAAGCAATCATATTTGAAATAAGCTAAAGGATCCTATTTGACTTGGTCAAGATATCTACCTATTACTTCAAGGATACAAAGAAGTTGGGCGGCTCATCAAATTTTGCTACTTGGAAGATAAAGACATCTATGATAAGCTGGTTGGGATGTATGAAGTCAACAATTTGAATCACATCCTTTCCTTGAAAAATCAACTCAAGGACATTAATATGAATAAGGGGGAACCTACACAATACCGTGTCATGAGGATATCCCAACTAAGGGATCAATTGCAGGCTGTTGGTGAGCCTATACATGATAGAGAGCTGGTGTTAGTCACTCTTCAAAACCTTCCTCCTATTTGGTAAACCTTCATCACCACTATAATAAACAATGAAAAATTTTCAAAATTTGATGAGTTGGTTGGAAAATGTACTCAAGAAGAATTTAGGATGATCTCCGGAGGGAGGATTCAAAAGCATGAAGAAGGAGATCTCTTTGTATTTGTTGCCCGATACAAGAAAGTGAAAGGAAGAGGAGGTCCATCTAGATTAAGGAATCCAACATTCATGGAATCTAAAAGAAGAATTAATAAAGACAAAATTGAGTGTTTCAAGTGCCATAGGTATGGACACTTTGCCAAAGGTTGTCCGGAAAATGAAAATGTTCCAAGGTCCAATTACAACAACAATTGTGGCTTCAACAACAATAGGTTCAACAATAGAAGAAGAGGATATGATAAAAGAAGAAGAAATGATAGAAGAAGAGATGATAGAAGAAGAATAGATGCTCCCGATGATCGTGAAGAAGGCCATCATCCTAAAAAGAGGTCAAGGAACTCTAGGTATGGTAATAATGCAGTTGCTACTGAATATGAATATATTTTTTATTTCTACTCTTTCTAGTTCCTTTCCTCCAGACTCTTGTGATAGTTGGTTATTAGATAGTGATGCTTCTATACATTTTTATGGGTATCAAGAAGTCCTCTCAAATATGGTTGAGAGGGAGACAAATCTAACGCTCATCCTTGGGATAACTCTACATATCTAGTGAAGGGATTTGGTTCTATTAATTTTTTTTAGACTATGGGGAAACCGTTCATCTTCATGATGTGATGTATGTTTCGGGTCTAAAGAAGAACCTTTTATCTATATATGCTTTGGAATATAAAGGAATGAGAGTTTCCTTCATAAGGGTAAAGGTCCTCACCTATCCTTCAAATTCTCGCATGAGGGATGCTTTCACCCCGGGATCTAGAATTGAAGGAATCTATAGAGTCAATGGAAGACTGTTGCGAGCTTTAGTACATTATAGCAACCATCAAAGTGAGCTATGGAACTAGAGGTTTGGAAATCTAAATTATGAAGCCTTACAAAAAGTTAGAAGGATGGTTTTTGGAATGCATGATGTTCGATCTAGCCATGATGGAGTATGTTTGAGATGTGCTACTGGAAAGAAGTCTAGGGGACCATTACCCTCCAAAAAAACTAGGACCAGTGATATTCTTCAACTCATCCATTCTGATCTATGTGGTTTTATGCCAATAAAATATTTGGGTGGACATATTTACTGTATAATCTTTGTTGATGAATTCTCTAGGAAAACTTGGCTATTATACTTGAAGCATAAGGATGAAGAATTCAAGATGTTTTAAGACTTCAAGGCACTGATAGAGAATCAAACAAGGAAAAGGATCAAGGTATTTAGGTCTAAGAATGGTTGAGAATATACTTCTAATGAGTTCATTAACTTTTCCAAGAAGGCTAGAATTAAGAAGGAGACCATTGTACCCTATAATCCTAAGCAGAATGGTGTGGCTGGAAAGAAGAACATGACTATCATGGAAGCTGCCCAAGCCACGTTGCATGATCAAAATCTTCCAAAGTTCCTTTGGGGAGAAGCCACTAATACAATGGTCTACGTTAAAAATAAGACTCCTCATAAAGCCTTGGGTGAAAAGACTCTTGAAGAAGTATTCACATGAGTGAAGCCCGATGTTGAACATCTAAGGATATTTGGTTTCCTTGTGTATTTTCATGTGCCAAAGGATAAAAGGAACAAGTTGGAAACCACTGGAAAGAAAGGTATGTTTGTTGGGTATTATGATAATTCTAAAGCTTTTATAATATATATGTTTGGTCAAAGGAATATTGAGTTTAGCAAGGATGTGACCTTTGATGAATATGTTTCTCTTGGAAAAGAAAGGGATATTCCTCCTTCTCCTCCTGTTGAGAAGAAGGATGATGACATGGACCTTCTAGATGGTCTTCCTATGCTCTAGCCAAAGAAAGATGTTTCTAATGATCCAACGGAGCCTATAGACCCCTTGTATCCTCCTCCATGTGATCCCCTTTCTAGGAAAAGACCCCATTGGCTTCATGATACATTACAAGATGTCGAAAGACATGCCATTTCCAGAGGAACCTTTAGAGAAAGAAAGAAGCCATGTCGATACCAAGGGTATGTTGTAGCTATGATCTCCATCCTTCAAGCTGAGGTTCCCACTTTTGAAGAAGTGAAAGAGAAGGTTTGGAAGGATTCCATGGACGAAAAGTATGAATCCATCATGAAGAATGATGTGTGGGATGTTGTTTCGAGACCCAAAGGAAATTTTTTCGTGACTTCAAAATGGATATATAAGACCAAGCTTGTAGCTCATGGAAGTATTGAGAAACATAAAACAATGTTTGTGGTTAGAGGTTTCTCCCAGAAAGAGGGAGAGTATTATGATGATATATTTGCACATGTTTCTTTCTATACCACTATTCAATCAATTGTTTCCCTTATTGCTAGTCAATGATGGACTCTTCACTGGATGGATGTGAAGGCTGTGTTTTTTCATGGCATACTATAGGAAGAATTATTCATTGGGAAACCACTGGGCTTTGAAGTACATGATAAGAAGACTCATGTCTGCAAGTTGAAGAAGGAATTATATGGTTTGAAGAAGGCCCCCAAATCCTGATATTCTTTTATTGATAGTTACCTGGTGAATCTTGGATTTAAGAGCAACAATGTTGATCCAAACCTCTATTCAAAGTGGTCCAATGTATGCCTCTAATTTTTGTTTCATATGTTTATGATTTCTTCTTGATAGGTAGTGAGCCTCTGATGCTCGAGTGTAAGATGGCGATGGTCTCTGAGTTTGAAATTAAAGACCTTGTATTGATGCATTACTTCTTGGGAATAGAAGTGTGGAAAAATATTGAAGATATTTTCTGTTCTCAAGGAAAATATGTTGTAAAATTGTTGGAAAGATTTGGAATGGTGGAATGAAATACTATGGCCACACTAATGGAGATGAAATTTAAGAAATTATGTGGAGATGTTGTTGGACCTGACTTGGTGAATCCCTCTGAGTGTCGACAGTTGATTAAGGCATTGATGTTCCTTGTGAACACCCATCCAAACATATGTTATGTAGTTAAAACTTTGATCCAATTCATGACAGAGCCTCTTTATGCATACTAGGTTTGTGCCAAGCATCTACAAAGATATTTACATGGGACGATTAATCTTGGTCTGAGATATATTGCTGGAGATGTGAGGCTTCATGGTTACACCGATGCTAACTGGGCTAGAAATATTATTGACAGGAAGAGCACTTCAGGATGCTTCTTTAGTTTGGGTTCTACCATGATATCTTGGATGAGCCAGAAGCAGAAGTATGTAGCTTTAAGTATGACCAAGGCAGAATACACTGGTGCTAGTATGGAAAGCTGCGAGGTAGTATAGTTGAGGAATATTTTTGGAGAGATGTTTTAGAAGGACTTGGATATAATGATTATATATTGCGACAACAAGAGTGGGATCTAATTAGCAGAGAATCCTATGTTTCATGACAACTCCAAGCATATTTAGATCAAGTATCATTATATACGAGACATGATGTAGAGAGGAGTTGTGAGACTCTGTCATATCTCGATTGATGAGAAGATACCATACATACTCACCAAGGCTTTGCCAAAAGGGAAGTTCTTGGTCTTTAGAGAGCAACTTGTATTGATGGATGTGACCATCCTGGGTGTTAATTTTTCTTAAGGATATATTGTTGTTTGCTTTAATAATTGCATTTATTTATTTACATATTAAATTCACCCCAAAGCACAATATCATTATTCAGTTTTACATCATTATTCCACAACATATGCAACTATGTAGAAAGAACAATATCATCATCAATGAAGCAGAAGATAAAGGAACAATAGAAGAAAAAACATTCACACATAGAGACACCAGGATTAGTTGGAGACTAGGGAAAAACCCACTATGGGGAAAACCCTTTCAAATTCTTTTTATTATTATATTTTCATTGAATGATTCAACAAAAGAGAGTATAATGATCCATATCTTTCAACCATATAACTATCTAGAAAATCCAACTAATCAACATCCACAAGATGAAACCAACAAAGATTAATAACTAAAACTAAATTTCAGAAGCCTACAATTAATTGTAATTGTTTATGGTGAATGAGCGAATTCTGCAGTCAACTGCAAATCCAAAACCTAGGTCCCAACCACATGCAGAGAGTGTCGTGTGTGCGGTTGTAACCCTTCAACTACAAGCATAAGATTGCGTGCTTGTGGTTATGGCTGAAAACGGCCAGTGTCATGACTTTGGATGAGAACCAAAACCCTAGAACACATGTGCGAGCTTCAGACCCTACAATTTTAGACCTGTGTAACCAATATCCACGAACCTGCCTCAGACCTGTATGACCAAAAACCAAGAAAGAGAATAGAAGAATGATCTAAGATGATGTCCAAATGAGGTTGACATCACTTGCATTTATAGCCTTCCAAGGGGGTCCAATTTCCTTTAGGGTCGACTTGATCAAATATGCACATGTGGGATTTAATTAAAAAAATACACTTTCCCTTGTCCAAATTGAGTGCTTCAGTTGTCAAAATTTGTCCTCTCAAACAGAGGAATCTCGTCCCATGGTTTGAATTTTCCACTGAGATGTAAAATTAACACTCCCTCTTATCTAGGGAGAAATTCCAACTACATCATGTAATCATCGAAAGAATCTTGTCATCAAACCATATCCAATCTCAATTATCTTGCCATCAAATGTCATCACTGCTCATTTATGCTTATCTCTGCTTATCCCTGCTTATCTATTGATTGTCCTTGGTCATATACTGAACATTATCAAATCTAAAAGAAGAACAATTTTACATCGGAGGGGAGCCTAAGCTACCACCCTCTATCATGTTGAAGAGCACATCTCAATCTGAAACAATATCATGGAGTACATCTCAACCTAAAAGTACATTGAGGAGAACATCTCAACTTGAAATCACTGCCAACGGGGATCCCAATGCTACCACCAAGGAAACACTAGAGATATTATCATTAGGGGGCCTATCTCAAACTGGAACCACATTGGGGAGCACATCTCAACCCATAATCTCATGGGGGAGAAAGACATATTCAACCCCAAATCGAGCAATAGGTGATATAGGGGAGCACATCTCAACCCATCATATTTCCCATTGATATTCCCAACAATGACTCTCAAGAGCCATGTGGTAGAACACCTACATCATAATCAGCTTGGGTTATGCACCCCCAAGTACACTCTCAACCCGTTGGCTAGACGAGAAGCGATATTCCCAATAAGTCCTGCTTGTGGGTATGATGCCAACTGGGGTATACTCTGCAAACACTAAGATATGGGAGAAACATCTCCAACCCTATGGGTAACATATAAGGGAGAAACATCTATGACCCTATTTTCTAGATTTCTCTCAACCCCAGGATCCCTTCATCTCAATTCCTCACCTGAGGAGCTCAGACAAGGGGAAGAGTCGGCTCAGTGTTCTCGATCAATCCCACTCTTTGTAGATCAGAAACATATCATTGTGCTTGTACCTGGTACTTGTTTAATCATCATGCCTTAATATCAATATTCTCTTATTCATATAGGACATCAAATCAAATATATATTAGAACAAATATATATTACAAAAATGATGCCTTATTCATCCTCCCTCTCACAGAGGTAGCAACCACAAGCCTAAGCTTGTCTCGTACATCAGAATTGGCTGGAGATATCTTAGTCCCAGCTATATACGAGATTTTTTTCCAATCAGATTCCACTCATTATTATCACAATTTGTCTCTATCATATCTAGAACCTCCTTAAACAACTTTCCAAAGAGTTTCTTAAAGATGCCTCATAACTAGTCACGCCATCAACATCGTACTCAACCTTGACCATGCTTAAAGCTACAGACTTATCATCCAAAAATATCATGGAAGATATCATACTAAAGCAACATACAAATGTGATCATCTCACCAGTAACGATCCAATCAACATCAGTACATCCATGCAGCCACATATCATTGGAAGAATATCGCAGACCAAAAATTGATTGTCCCATGAAAAATATCTCGAAGGGTGCTTGGTGATAACTTTTTGTGTATGAAGAGGCTCAATCATGAATTGGCTCAGAATATACATATGGGCGTTCATATGAAACATCAATGCTCTAATCAACTATCGGTTGTCAAGTCAAGTTCAACAATATTTCTTCATAACTTGTTGAGATTTAACCAGAGTGTCCAAGGATTTACATTTCCACTTTATTTAATAACTGCACAATATATATATTTTCCCCAAATTCAAAATGTACTTCATCATGCCATGATTCTTCATTTCAAGCTTTAGAGGCCAACTCTCTCTTACTTTGATGATCAGAGGCTCGTTACCTGTTAAGAATAGACACTCAATATATAAAACTAAAATCAAAGTCATACCTTGGACCACTTTTGAAGTAGAGGTTTGGATTGGCACATCTTCTTGGCTTCACCAGATAACTATCAATGCAAACATACTAGGCTCGGGGAGCTTGCTTCATACAATGATTTTTGCAAACATACCACTTGACCAAACCAATATGCTCAGCCTTACACAAATCAATATTGTGCAATCAAATCAAATAAGTTAGCTTAACAAGCCTTAGATGCCAGATCAAAACTATTATCAAAATCATACAATTTTTTGCCAATATCCCAACGACAAACTTTTCAGACCAAATGCTAGGTGGAGCTCACATCCAAATACAAGTTACAACAACCTTTTATTTACCAAGAATTAACCAATCTAACTTTATCGAGCCATCCTTATGATCATAACAGGAATCATTTCTACCACTAAATATGAATTCATACATTAGGGACAAGTCATATAAGTTTCATGCATATACCAAGAATAAGTCATACAAGTTCCATTCATTCATTGTGAGATTACTGCATATTGAATCACAACTGGTTATACTTCAACCAATGTTCCAAATCTAATTAATCCAATACAAAAATTATTATTGAATACCAATATTAGTCTTTGAAAGTCACTATTCCCACATAGCATTATTATCAAGGAAAATCATTAGATATCAAGTCAAATCATTAGTCATTAAGTAAAGACCTTAATTTGTCATTTATGAGAATTCAACCAATCCATAAGCCAAGAACATATGAAGCATTATGTCAATGTTCTAAAGCATATTTATGAACTATCAAGCATCATGTAAAAAATCCAAACATTGCTCATCTATACCAATCATCCAAATCTTATCAAACCCTTGCAACTTTTATCAAGTACTAGCTTCAATGATAAAATAAAACAACAACTAATATGCATATTATGGTCACCTACAAACACAAGTTTAGTCAACACATCCTCTATAGTAAGTCAAACATTCAAACTTCCCTGTTCAAGGAACTTTATGATGTCTACTCCATACCTATAGGACCGTCACACTACTGGTAAATTCCTGATTTTATGCATAAAGCCTCAATTTTGTGACCTACATGCATAACCACACCCATAAGATTTCTTTGGTGTGGTTGAGAGGCTACAATCACACCCTTAAGCTTGCTTCTATGCGGTTGGGGGTTAGACTAAGGTAAACCCTCTCTTCTTAGACTAGAACTTGATGTACACCAAAAACATTAGATATTTGTCTATTTATGTCAGAAAACTAAAACAATAAATAATATTCTATACATCTAAATGATAATAGGTGTAGGGGTCTTATGGAGAGATTCTCCCTATGAATGGGAAGCCACTTCAGCCAACATAATTCAAGTCATCAAACTGTCTATAATATTGTCATACATCAACAAATTTGTTAGATAATAAAGTCAGACTATATCATATATTTATCATGGTCATATCATGTTAGCATTAACTACTTCATCATCATACCATTACATCAATCCTTCATCAAGGGTTAGTGTCAAATAGATAATAGGACTATACTTCAAGAATCACGATCACAACATCACTTCTTTATCACATGACTCAATCCATCAAGTTAGGGCATTCAATTTTACCATATATAATAGTTACTAATCTCATAAAAAACTAACCATAATCAATAAGAAGATCCTGAATATCAATCTCATTGTTACACTTCTATCATCATAGTTACCATGCCTGTTACAAATACTATTAATAGTATCAAGCTACCTTATATAAGAATCTGTTAAAATTGGAAACTAGGGCCAAACTCCACATGGGTCATCTTATTTATGAAAACTGATATTCTTCTTGGATTCCTCTCTCCGAGAGGTGTAGCTTTGATCTAAATATCATCCGATTTTGACATGTACAAATGAAGTTAAGGATTTATTTTGATTATGGTCAAATTGTCAAGGTCGGCCAACAAACTTATGTAGGTTCAGAAGCCCAACAGTAACGTCTATTCATCCTCAATGTTGCATATAAATAGAAGGTGACTTAGCCTCATTTGAACACACTCATCTTCACACTTATCTCTCTCCTCATTAATTGGGTACGGATTTCTGGGCCTCTCTTTGTCCACACGTCCAAAATTTTAGGAGAGCAAAATTTTAAGAGGCCGAAATTGCAGGAGACCGAATTTCTGGACAGTTTGAACAAGTGTTGACTAGCATCAGTTGACCTCCTTTGACTGTGTTTTTGTGAGGGCTATCTCTGTTTGGGAAGGCCGCATTTTTTGGCACAGAAATCGAGGTCAAATGTGACTTTGACCAACGTTGACTACAGCTAGGGCTGACTGTAGCTTGGCTGTTTGACCAAATTTGAATGGGCTAATTTTGGGCTGATTCATATTATTGTTTAGAGGCCAAAGTTAATTTAATTTGACCAATTTGTTGAGGGTCAAATCTGTCCTGTTGACCAACATTGACTTTTTTGGTTAGGGCTCTTTTGCTACTGTTATAAATTATCAGATTTGTAAATTGTGCTCTCTCTCTCTGTTGAAATATTGAAGATAGAAGAAGAATTGATCAAGGGTTTCCCCACATTGGGGTTTGTCCTTGGATGGTGCCACATCTTGTGCCCTCTTGTCTTGGCTTGTCTTCTACTGTTTATGTTTATGTTCTATCTGCATTTTACTATCATATTGATGTGATTGCTAACCAAGATATTGATATTTGGATAATTAAGAAATTGAAGTAAAATTGCTTTAAAGCATAGAACATACAATTGTTTCCTAAAAATAACATGGTATCAGAGTTGAGGTGAAGACAAAGCCCAAGCAAGAGTGAAAGGGTAATCACCAAAGATAGTTGGACAAGGACAAAAAGTTCAATGGGTTCCTCATCCTACTTCTTGGTTGAAGACAAGCTCGATGATAAATCTGACTATCATGGATGGAAGATGTCTCTTAATTTGACCTTGGAAGAAAAAGAAGTGATGGATTATGTGTAGGGTAAAATCCCTAAGCCTCCTTCAAATGCAACGGCTTCTACGAAGACCAAGCAAACTAGGTCTAAATTTAAAGCGAAGAAGATTATCAGGGATTCTATTGAAAAGCATCTGGTGGCCTATATTTCTGAATTGAAGACGTCCAAGGAGATCTACGACAGGTTGGTCAGCATGTTCAAGGTTATCAATGCTAATCAAATTTTATTTCTCAAGAATAAGTTGAAGGATAGTAAGAAGGGAAAGGACGAGGACATTTAATCCTATTTCTTGAGGATTACTGAGATCAAGACTGATCTACTCTCAATTGGAGAAGTCATTCCTGACTGGGAACTTACTCTCACCACCCTTGGAGGACCCTCACCTAAGTGGTATGTATTTAGAACCAATATACTCAACAATTATGGAATTCCAAGGTTTGAAGAATTGATGTCGAGATGCATTCAAGAAGAAACAAGAATGGTGGAGCAAGAAATGCCTTCTAATAGAAGCAACCCCATTGCATTCTCCGCTCATGCCAAGAGGAAGAATAATGCAAGTTCAATGAGGGAAAGTAAAGGAAGACCGAGATTCAAAAATGGAATGAAGAGAAGATGCTTTGTTTGCAATAAGTTTGGCCACTATGAAAGGGAGTGTCCAAATAGAAGGGACGCATCGCATGATGATGATCATAATCATTCCAGGGGCAACATCAACAACAACGATCAAATAAATGGCAGGTCCAGTGGCAAGGGAAAAAGGAACGCGAGACATCAAGGAAATGGTCGACCCTCCAAGAAATCAAGGAACTCTAGGTATGAAGAATCCAATGTTGTTGACAATAAGAAAAAAGAGTATTATATTATATCAACCCTCTCCACTACCTCTCCTCTAGACACTTTGGGAAAGTGGCTGGTTGATAGTGGTGCCTCAAGACAATTCACCCGATACAAGGAAGCCCTCTCTAATCTGATAGAAAAGGATACAAACTTGGAGATCATCCTTGGAGACGGTGCCACCTATCTCGTGAAGGGAGTAGGGAATGTTACCCTTCAATTGAATCAAGGTAACACTATTCATTTGCAAGAAGTAATATATCTAATCGATCTCAAGAAGAACCTAGGGTCCATTTCGGCAATGGAAGACAAAGGATTCAAGGTGGATTTTATCGATGGAAAGGTATGTGTTTGGAAAATAAATTTTAAAGATGATTTTACTCTTGGGTTTAAGGTTGACACTTTATTGTTATAAAATTATATATTACGGAGCAATGGAACACACAAAATATTGCAGAAATATAAACACAGAAAACGCATAAAACAAGAGAGACACAGATATACCTGGTTCACCCAGTTTGGGCTACGTCCACCCCGAACAGCCAGTCCTTCCTTTCTATTATCCAACAAAATGAAGAGACACAACCTACCAAAGATCCACTGTAATATCCTCTGTTTTCTCTCACAGTCTCACCTCTCTGTTTCTCGCTCAGAGAATACACATCTATTACACAAACTCAAATACAATGCCCTCATATGAAGAGAGGGGTTGCCTTCTAGGGAAAAAAAACCCTAAACTAAACATAAGTTCTACCATCAGATCATCCGCCTAATGAACAACCCAGATTGACTAGAAATTACTATACTTTTACAAGGCAATTTTACATCTGTTTTTAACTTCAGGGGCACTGCCCCTGAGCCCACGCCGGGGGACCGCTGGCCCTTGGACCCCCCAACAGAGGGGGGATCAGCCCCCTCGAAGCCTCGCGGGGGGAAAAGTCCTCCCCACACCCCCCAACATAGAGGGGTGTACAAACTTCGTGGGGAATACATCCAGCTGAAACAAAGACCTCTGAAAAATCACGCTTCACACACAACATTTATATCAAGTTGGAGGAAGTCCATTGGGAGCCATGTCTTGCGATACATCTCTACAATCTGAACTATGGCACCAGAGGTTTTCCCATCTTCATTATAAGGCCCTACCTGATATGAGATAGATGGTGACAGGCATGCTCGAGTTGAAAGTAGAGCATGAAGGTGTATGTATGCGATGTGTTGAAGGAAAACTTACAAGGGGACCATTCCCCTCAAGTAATAGAAAGACCACAAACATATTGCAATGGATCCTCTCCGACATATCTGGTATGATGCTCGTAAAATCTTTGGGAGGATACTTATATTATCTCACATTCACGGATGATTATTCTCGCAAGACCTGGATCTACTTCTTGAAAAAGAGGGATGAAGTGCTCACCTGTTTCTGACACTTCAAAGCCTTGATTTAAAACCAATCCAAGAAGAAAATCAAGATATTGAGGACTGCTAATGGGACTGAGTACAAATCCAATGAATTCCAAGATTATTGAAGAGAAGCTGGCATTAATAGGGAGACTACAACGTCATACACTCTTGAGCAAAATGGTGTGGATGAAAGGAAGAATCGCTCTATTGTAGAAGCACTTCGTTCCATGCTTCATGACCAAGGCCTTCCGAAGTTCCTATGGGCTGAAGCTGCAAATACCGTCATGTATGTTCAAAACTCATGCCCTCATCAAGCATTGGACTCCAAGGCTCCCGAAGAAATGTTCACTGGTAAGAAACTAGATGCTTCTCATTTTAAAATTTTTGGAAGTCCCGTATATTTTCATGTGCTGAAAGAGAAAATAAGAAAATTGGGTGCATCTGGGAAGAAATGAATCTTTGTGGGCTATAGTGAAAATTCTAAGGGATATAGAATTTATGTAGCTGGTCAAAAGGAAGTTGAGATCATGATGTCACCTTCAATGAAGATATGGCCCTCAGGAATATCAACAACCTTCCTATCCTAAGGAAGGACAAAGAAGCTGACACTCGAAATCAGGGTGAAAAAGAGGACGAAATGATGCATGATGTTGATTAACCTATGGATCCTATAGATCCTCCTCCTGAGCCTTCCTCCTCCAAGAGGAGACCCTCATGGCTTAGGGAGACTCTCGAAGGTGTTGAGAGATACATTAGAACAAGGGGGACTTTCAGTATAAGAAAGAAGTTGAACAAGTATCAAGGATGTTTGAGTGCCATAAGCACTATCATTCAAAGTAAGCCTTCATCATTTAAATAAGCCGTGAAGCATGAAGTATGGAAGGATGCTCTGAATGAAGAATATGAGTCAATTATGAAGAATGATGTCTAGAATGTGGTCCCTAGACCCTTGGAAACATTGTTTGTTACCTCTAAGTGGCTCTACAAAATGAAGCATGGAGCTAATGGAAGTGCAAAACCTATCATTCACAAATGTAAGAGGGAGTTGGCTTCTGAATTTGAGATGAAGGACCTAGGATTGATGCACTATTTCCTAGGGTTGGAGGTCTGGAAAAATCAAGGTAAAATTTTTCTCTCTCAAGGAAAATATGTTGTGAAGATATTGGAAAGATTTGGGATGGTGGATTGCAAGCTTGTGACTAGTTTGATGGAACTTAACTTTAAGAAGTTATCTGGTAGTTCTGTTGAACCTGAATTGGGAAATGATTCTGAGTATTGTCAACTCATAGGAGCACTGGTGTTCTTGGTGAACTCTCGTCCGGACGTATGTTTTGTAGTTAACACATTGAGCCAACATATGGGTGAGCCTCACCATATACATTGGATTGGTGCCAATATATTATGAGATATCTTCGGGGCACAACCACTCATGGACTGAGATACACTGCCGGAGATATGAGGCTGCATGGTTATTCTGATGCTGATTGGGTTGGAAGTGTGGTGGATCACAAGAGCAATTCTGGATGCTATTTTTCTTTGGGTTCTACTTTGATATCTTGGATGAGTAGGAAGAAGAAATCAGTTGTCTTGAGCACCGCCAAGGATGAATACATAGCTGCTAGCATGGCCTCCTTGAAGTTGTCTGGTTGAGGAATATCTTCAGTGAGTTGTTTGGACATGTGCTGGATACCACCATAATCCTTTGCGACAACCAAAGTGGGATCCAATTATTAGAGAATCCCATGTTTCATGATCGCTCCAAGCATATAGATATCAAGTACCACTTAATCCGGGATATGGTACAATGAGCAGAAATAAGGCTCCATCACATTGGGATTGATGAGCAGGTCATCGGTATTCTGACAAAGCCCCTGGGGAAGGTCAAGTTCTTGGCCTTCTGAGAACGAATTGGAGTCATGGATAGACCCTCTTATGAGGGTCATGTATGAGATGGACATTGAGCTTTGGAAGCTCTAGGGGGCTTGGGGTACTTCTTGGTGTGATGAGAAACCATAGGGCGACTGGCTCAACCTTCCCCTAGTGGTTTTCTATGTATAGGGTGAGTGGTTCAACCTTCCCTTGTGATACCCCTTTGTGACATGTAGGTAGGATGAGTTGTTCATCCTTCTCCTACCGAGACATCCTATCCATGCAGTCTGGGACTCATGGGAAGTACCTCTCATCTGGCCAATTAGTAGGGAAATGAGGATAGGGCCCATCATACTACTGATCGATGAATTGTGTACTACCGTACTCCTTATGCTAGGATGATTGATATTCATATGGGATCAATTGGAACTAACTTCGGGTTAGTAAGAGTGGTACGAGACACTCTCTTTTGATTGGAACTAACTTCGGGTCTGTAAGAGTGGTATGTAACACTCTCCTTTGATTGGGACTGACTTTGGGTCTGTAGAGAATGGTATGATACATTCTCGATCATTTCTTCTTCTTTATAGTACTAATTGGAAGATGGATTAGCAGATGGAGTTCTCCCTAGTTGAGAGGGAGTGTTAAAATTGGCAACTAGGGCCAAACTCCACATGGGTCATCATATTTATGAAAACTAATATTTTTCCTGGATTCCTCTCTTCGAGAGGTGTAGGATTGATCTAAAGATCATCCGTTTTTGACATTTACAAATGAAGTTATGAATTTTTGATTATGGTCAAATTGTCAAGGCCAACCAACAAACTTATGTAGGCTCAGAAGCCTAACAATCATGTCTATTCATCCTCAAAGTTGCATATAAATAGAAGGTGGCTTAGCCTCATTTGGACACACTCATCTTCACACTTCTATCTCTCCTCATTGATTGGGTACAAATTTTTGGGCTTCGCTCTCTCCATACGTCCAAAATTTCAGGAGAGCGAAATTTCAAGAGGTCAAAATTTCAAGAGAGTGAAATTTTAGGAGGCAAACATTTAAGGAGACCGAATTTCTGGATAGTTTGAGAAAGTGTTGACCAGCATGCGTTGACCTCCTTCGACTGTGTTTTTGTGAGGGCTGTCTTTGTATGGGAAAGCCACATTTTTGGGCACAAAACTCGAGGTCAAACGTTGACTTTGACTAGTGTTGACTATAGCTAGGGCTGACCGCAAGTTGGCTATTTGACTAGATTTCACTGGGCTAATTTTGGGCTGATTCGTCTTACTGTTTGGAGGCTGAAGTTAACTGAATTTGACCAATTTGTTGAGGGTCAAATTTGTCCTGTTGACCAGCATTGACTTTTTTGGTTAGGGCTATTTTGCTACTGTTATAAATTATTTGATTTGTAAGTTTTACTATCTCTCTCTCTGTTGAACTATTGAAGACTATAAGAAGAATTGATCAAGGGTTTCCCCACATTGGGGTTTGTCCTTGGCTGGTGCCACATCTTGTGCCCTCTTATCTTGGCTTGTCTTCTACTGTTTATGTTTATGTTCTATCTACATTTTACTATCATATTGATGTGATTTCTAACCAAGATATTGATATTGGTCTAATTAAGAAATTGAAGTAAAATTGCTTTAAAGCATAGAACATACCATTGTTTCCTAAAACTAACATGGTATCAGAGCTGAGGTGAAGACAAATCCCAAGCAAGAGTGAAAGGGTAATCACCAAAGATAGTTGGACAGGGACAAAAGGTTCAATGGGTTCCTCATCCTACTTCTTGGCTGAAGAAAAGCTCGATGATAAATTTGACTTTCATGGATGGAAGATGTCTCTTGATTTGACCTTGGAAGAAAAAGAAGTGATGGATTATGTGTAGGGTAAAATCCCTAAACCTCCTTCAAATGCACCGACTATTTCAAAGACCAAGTACTATATGGATGAATTCAAAGCGAAGAAGATTATCAGGGATTCCATTGAAAAGCATCTGGTGGCCTATATCTCCGAATTGAAGACCTCCAAGGAGATCTACGATAGGTTGGTTGGCATGTTGAAGATTATTAATGCTTATCAAATTTTATTTCTCAAGAATAAGTTGAAGGATATTAAGAAGGGCAAGGACGAGGAAATTTAATCCTATTTCTTGAGGATTACTGAGATCAAGAATGATCTACTCTCGATTGGAGAAGTCATTCTTGACAGGGAACTTACTCTCACCACCCTTGGATGACTCCCACCTGAGTGGTATGTATTTAGAACCACTATAGTCAACAATGATCGATTTCCAGGATTTAAAGAATTGATGTTGAGATGCATTCAAGAAGAAACAAGAGTGGTGGAGAAAAAAATGCCTTCTAATAGAAGCAACCCCATTGCATTCTCTGCTCATGCCAAGAGGAAGAACAATGCAGGTTCAAAGAGGAAAATTCAAGGAAGACCAGGATTTAAAAATGGAAGGAAGGGAAGATGCTTTGTTTGCAATAAGTTTGGCCACTATGCAAGGGAGTGTCCAGATAGAAGGGACACATCGCATGATAATGACCACAACCATTCCAGGGGAAACTTCAACAACAATGGTTAAAGAAATGTCAGGTCCAATGGCGAGGGAAAAAGGAATGTGGGAGATCAAGGAAATGGTCGACCCTCCAAGAAATCAAGGAACTCCAGGTATGAAGAATCCAATGTTGTTAACAATAAGAAAAAAGAGTACTATCTTATATTGGCCCTCTCCACTGCCTCTCCTCCGGACACTTTGGGAAATTGGCTGGTTGATAGTGGTACCTCAAGGCACTTCACCAGATACAAGGAAGCCCTCTCTAATATGATAGAAAAGGATACAAACTTGGAGATCATCCTTGGAGACGATGCCACTTATCCCACGAATGGAGTAGGGAATGTTACCCTTTAATTGAATCAAGGTAACACTATTCATTTCCAAGAAGTACTATATGTACCCGATCTCAAGAAGAACCTAGTGTCCATTTCAACAATGGAAGAAAAAGGATTCAAGGTGTATTTTATCGATGGAAAGGTACATGTTTGGAAAATAAATTTTAAATATTATCTTACTCTTGGGTTTAGGGTTTACACTTATATCAAGTTGGAAGAAGTCAATTGGGAGCCATGTCTTGTAACACATCTCTACAATATGAAATATGACATCGGAGGTTTGCTCATATTCGTTATAAGGCCCTACCTGATGTGAGATAGATAAAGATAGGTATCCTCGAGTTCAAAGTAGAGCATGAAGGTGTATGTACAAGATTTGCTGAAGGAAAAATTATAAGGGGAACCTTCCCCTCAAGTAATAGAAAGACCACAAACATATTGCAATTGATTCACTCTCACATATCTGGTATAATGCCCGTAAACTCTTTGGGAGGATACTTATATTATCTCACCTTTACAGATGATTATTCTCACAATACCTGGATCTACTTCTTGAAAAAGAAGGATGAAGTGCTTACCTGGTTCCGACACTTCAAAGCCTTGATTGAAAACCAATCCAAGAAGAAAATCAAGATATTGAGGAATGATAATGGGACCGAGTAAAAATCCAACAAATTCCAAGATTATTGTAGAGAATCTGGCATTAAGAGGGCCACTACAACGCCTTACACTCCTGATTAGAATGGTATGGATGAAAGGAAGAATCGCTCTATTGTAGAAGCAACTCGTTCCATGCTTCATGACCAAGGCCTTCCAGAGTTCCTATGGGTTAAAGCTGCAAATACCGCTGTGTATGTTCAAAACTGATGCACTCATCAAGCATTGAACTCCAAGACTCTCGAAGAAATGTTTACTAGCAAGAAACCCGATATCTCTCATTTTAGAATTTTTGGAAGTCCCGTATATTTTCATGTGCCAAAAGAGAAAACAAGCAAATCGGGTGCATCTGGGAAGAAAGGAATATTTTTGGTCTATAGTGAAAATTATAAGGGATATAGAATTTATGTAGTTGGTCAAAAGGAAGTTGAGATAAGTCATGATGTCACCTTCTATGAAGATATGGCCCTCAGGAATATCAATAACCTTCCTATCCTAAGCAAGGAAAAAGAAGATGACACCAGAAATCAGGGTGAAAAAGAGGACGAAACGATTCCTGATGTTGATGAACCTATGGATCCTATAGACCCTCCTCCTGAGCCTTCCTCCTCCAAGAGGAGACCCTCATGGCTTAGGGAGACTCTCAAAGATGGCAAGAGACACATTGGAACAAGGTCGAATTTTCGTGTAAGCAAGAATTCGAACAAGTCTCAAGGATGTTTGACCACCATGAGTGATCCAGTTGGCTCATGAGACACACATAGGACAAAGAGGGCTTATGAAATCTCGAAAACCAAAGTGATCAAAATTATTTTGAACTAGGACCAGAGCATAGATCTTGTCATTCTGATCAAGGTGGTTGAAACGATTTGTTAACCTGAGTTTGTATGAGGGAGAACGATCCAGTCAAATTTTTGGTCAAAGTTGGGTTGTGGGCCAGGTTTATGTGTCCTACAAGTTGACTGACCCTGAGGCATGAAACTTAGCTCCCGAAAATGGTCGAAATAGTGGCCTTGTTAATTTTCCTAATATCCCTTATTTTCTAGGGATTGAAAATCCCCCCATTTTAAATTAAAAAAAAATGAATGTGGTGGCGGGTCACCACCCCCGCCATCCCCAAAACCATATAACAAAATTTTATTAAGGGGCTGACGGGCCATGACCCCCATCAGCCCTCCCATGACCATAAACCAAAAAATATATTAAAATTAGGGTCGACGGCGATCACCCTGCCGAACCCTCCAACCTCCACCGCATATATCATTATCATTGAAGGGCTGTGGGTGGGCCACCTTTGGTGGACCCGACCCATGCCCCACCACAAATATCACATGCCATTTTATATTAGGCTAGCGGGAATCGAATCCACTTGGCCCACGTGGGCCGGCCCCCACCAGGCAGCCCCACGTGGTGGCAACATACTATTAATGCGCCCATAATACATGAACCAACAATGACCCAAAACCTTAAATGTACCAAATCTTTTAATGCAATATCCAACAGATATGGATGTTATGGGGCGGGCCACCCAATGTGGACCCGACCCCCAAAAATACCTTAATGTAGCTTATTACAACAAAAAAAAAGGTTAAACATGGAGGAGGTGGGCTTTGACCACTCGACCTCCTCCACCTAACTCAGATGCTTTACAAATCCATCTAAACAAAATCATTAGTTAATCCACCACATAATTTATATAAAACCTCATTTGCACAGTGTGCCTAGCAGCATGGAGGAAATAGGAGCGAGCATGAAAATCGAGGCAATATTTTTTTTAATTAATTTATTGCAGGTGGAACCATGACTGAGCAAAATTTCTAGGAGGGTGAAATTTTTGCAATGTCCAAATTGGAAAATTTTTATGTTGATTTACACCTCTCAGCGACACAAACCCGATGGCACAGTCAGTTTCCTAATATGAGTTGCAGATTTGCAAAGGACCCAGAGGAAGGAATCTTTAAGGAATCTAGGGGGAACCTAAAAGATTCCTTAAGCCCCAGATTTCGCCTCTCTCATAATTCAAAAATTTGGCAGTCGATTTTGCACTTTTCGATGCCATGAATCTGATGGTGTGCTCAGAGTTTCCATTTTCTCATTTCATTTTTTTCTACTTTTCTAAGTGGAGTGCAGGTGTTAGCATTCAACATGCGAGCGATCATTCCATGATATTCAATGCCGCGAGATTGATGGTACAACCAACTTCACCATCTTGACATCCCTTTCTTCAGATGGCCCCTGGATGTGAGGTATATGAAGTGTGTTATGTACTTCTTTTGCTATGCATTGTGCTGCACAAATCCCTGTTTGATGTTTGATGTGGGATATTGTTTCTTACTTATTTTCATGATTCCTGCTTAATGTGATGCGAAATCATTTGTGGGATGTACTTGTTGTCATGATTCGTCATGTTTTAGTTGAGGTCCATTTTGTCATCTTGTTGATGGGATACTCATGTTGTTGCCATGTATGTTTTCATTGAGATCCCTTTTATGCCATGTTAGCGGGATGATCATCATGCATGAGTTTATGTCATATTGATAGGAGTCCTTTTGACTGAGAGTTCCTGTATCAGAACATATCTTGGAGCCACTCCTAGGTGAGGGAATTTTCCTTGTATGATAGCGACATCACCTCTTATGTAATGCAACAACCTACACCATCTTGACATAGGGTCCGAAGACGTAGTCCCTCCTGGACGAACTCCGTTATCAACGTCTTGTTATTTTATGTTGTTGATGATTGTCATGTTCCTCTTCTTTACAACATGTAGATTTCTTCATTTATGTTCTTTTAAAAATGCAATTTAACACATCACGGAAGTAAAAGGTCTTGGAAGGGTCCTTCGTGACACTTGGACCTAGATCAAGTGGTATCAGAGTAGTCTTTGCGTGGATGTGAATTGAAGTGTGAACAATGGATCGTGCAGCGATAGAGGATGAAAATGCGATGTACGAGACCATGCTAAAAATTTCCCAAAGGGTAGATATAATGTATGAAACTCTAAAAAAAGAGACAGAGGAAAAGGAGCGATTGTAGCTTTAGTTGTGAGCCACAGAAGAGGCCCTGGAAGAACTGAAGCACATCAACCAAAATCTTGAAACAGATAACATTGAATTGAAGATGTAGCTACATGAAGAGAAAGAGGAGAAACATATTTTGCTACGACAACTGCAAGCTAAGGATGAGGCCTTGGAAAAGCTGGAGCGTGACCCATGTGAGGTAAAAAGTAGTTCTCCGAATTCATGTATGTTTCTGGATGATGATTTCACTATTTTTGAAAATCATACCATAGGAATTCGCTCCAAACTGTTGAAGAGAATGGGTTATGAAGGAAAAGGCTTGGGCGTCAATGGCCAAGGCATTGTCAACCCCATCAAAGTGGAGGAATTACCTCGTTAGACAAGACTTGGGTATGTTAGAAAGGAAGTTGGGAATGTGCTGACAGAGAAGGTAAAATATGTTGATTTCCTTTTAGTTTCGTCGTGACATAGTATGATTTCTGTTGGAGATTTGGAGATCCCAATTACAGGGACAAACATGAGGCTCCTTACCAGGATGAGGCACGAGGAAGAAAATGAACTTGGTGTTAATAACCAAGGCATAAATCAACCATTGGAGGTTGTGCGAAGACCTCTCTTTGCAGGCTTGGGATACACCAAAGGAGCATGATTGAAGGTGTTAGATTCTTTCGAGGCATCGTTGAAATCGTCGAGGAAAGAGAATGATCAGAATACATCCCCATCATCCCATGGCAGTTTCCATTGCAGGGAAAGAGCTAAGGCAAGCTCTCATCGCCATACTTACACCAGAGACAACAAGGAAAGGTATAACCAGTTTTGACATTCCAATGTTCATTTTGATTATGATCATGTTGTTAATTATGAATGTAAAACATTGCATCGAAAAACATGTACCTTTTGTAGATTACATAACCATACATTTTCTAAGTGTTGAAAAAGAATAGCAGCACAAACAAAGATGAGGCATGAAAGACCCTCTCAATAGCACGTAAAGAAACATCTTAAGCAGATTTGGAGGAATAAGACCTATTGCAGTCATCTTGATAGAAGTGGCCATCAAAGAGCCACATGTTGGAGGTTCCATCCAGAGCAGCGCCTTAAAGACAAAGTATCGGTGCATGAACCCGGTGAAACAATTGTTCGACAAGAAAAACCACCACAGGGGGATGACCCATTCACATTGATAAGTGAAAAATGGTTTCTAGATATGTTAGCTTGTCATGGTCTTGCTTTTGTAAATCATTTATTGCATTTTAAAATGTAAAAGTGATGATGTGTTTTCCATCACTTGTTAAGCAACAATGATGTCTGGTCTTATTTTGAGTTGCATGATAAACGCTGAAAGTGATGTCGTGTTTCCATCACTTGCCAAAACAAAATAGTGTTTGGCCTTATTGTTGCAAATCATGTGTTGTAGTGATGATGTGATTTCCATCACTTGTTGAAGCAACAATGATATGTTGGCCTTGTTTTCGTAGTTGGGGTATTGTGTCCATCTTGATGTAAACTTGACCACTGAGTATGTGTTATAAACTCGTGGCAAGTGTGGGATGCTTGGGTCATTAGTTGGTCATGAAATTCAATCATGTAATTTGAAACAAAATGTACTACAGGTTGCAGGGGTTGCAAGTTTCAGCTCATCACTTAAGGCTCCGAAGAACAAAGGTGAAGGAGATGGAAGCGAGACCTTTTAGGATGCTTGTGATGTAGACAAGGCACATAGAATTCACAGATTATTTTTCATGCTTTTGGAGGACCAAAAGCTCCTCAGTGGGGAGGATTGATATAGGTGCCTCTAGAGACACACACAGGACAAAGAGGGTTTATGAAAGCTCTAAAACTAGTGTGATCAGAATGCTTTTGAACTAGGACCAGAGCGTAGATCTCCTCATCCTGATCACGGTGGTGTGAACGGTTCGTCAATCCAAGCTCGTATGAGGGAGAACGAGCCAGTCAAAGTTTTGGTCAAAGTTGGGCTGTGGGCTAGGTTTAAGTGTCCTACAATTTGGTTGACCTCGGGGCATGAAAACTAGCTCCCAAAAATGGTTGAAATTGTGGCCATGTTAATTTTCATAATATCCCTTATTTTCTAAAGATTTGAAAATCTCCCCCATTTTAAATAAAAATAAAAAAAAAATATGAATGTGGTGGTGGGCCACTACCCACGACACCCCCAAAACATATAACAAAATTTTATTAAGGGGCTGACGAGCCATGACCCCCGCCGGCCCTTCCGCAACCATAAACAAAAAATATATTAAAATTAGGGTTGGCAGCCATCACCTCGCCAAACCCTCCAACCTCCACCGCATATATCATTATCATTGAAGGGATGTGGGCAGGCCACCTCCGATGGACCCGGCCCATGCCCCAACACAAATTTCACATGCCATGAGGCTAGTGGGGATTGAGCCCACCCGACCCACGTGGGCTGGACCCATGTGGTGTCAACATACCATTAATGTGCCCATAATACATGAACCAACAACGACCCAAAACCTTAAACGTACCAAATATTTTAATGTGATATCCAACTATATGGAGGTTATGGGGTGGGTTTCCCAATGTAGACCTGACCCCAAAAATACCTTAATGCAACTTATTGAAACAAGAAAAGGGTTAAACATGGAGGAGACCCGACCTCCTCCACCTAACTCAAATCCTTTACCAACCCATCTAAATAAAATCATTGGTTAATCCACCACATAATTTTTATAAAACCTCATTTGCACAGTGCACCCATGAAACATGGAGGAACTAGGAGTGGGCATGAAAATTGAGGCGATATTTTTTTAATTAATTTATTGCAGGTGGAACCATGTTTGAGCGAAATTTCTAGGAGGGTGAAATTTTTGCAGTGTCCAAATTGGACAAATTTTATGTCGATATTAAACCTATCAGTGACACGAACCTGATGGCGCAGTCAATTCCATGATATGAGAAGTAGATTTGTAGAGGAATCAGAGGAAGGAATATTTAAGGAATCTAGGGGGAATCTAAAAGATCCTTTAAGCCCCAGATTTCCACTTTCTCAGAATTCAGAAATTTGATAGCCGATTTTGCACTATTCGACACCATGAATTTGATGGTGCCCTCAGATTTTCCATTTGATCATTTCATTTTTTGGCCACTTTTCTAAGTGGAGTGCGGGTGTTAGCATTTAGCATGTGAGCAATCATTCCATGAGATTCAATGCTGCGAGATTGATGGTACAACCAATTTCACCATATTGACATCCTTTTCTTCAGATGGCCCCTGGATGTGAGGTATATGCAATGTGTTCATGTACTTCTTTTGCTATGCATTGTGCTGCACAGATCCTTGTTTGATGTTTGACTCTTACTTGTTTTCATGATTCCTGCTTGATGTGATGTGGAGTAATTTGTGGGATTTACTTATTGTCATGATTTGTCATGTTTTAGTTGAGGTCCCTTTGTCATCTTGTTGATGGCATACTCATGTTGTTGCCATGTATGTTTGCATTAAGATCCCTTTTATGCCATGTTGGTGAGATAATCATCATGCATGAGTTTATGTCATACTGATAGGAGTCCTTTTGACTGAGAGTTCCTGTAGCGGAACATCTCTTGGAACCACTCTTGCGTGAGGGAATTTTCCTTGTATGATAGTGACATCACCTCTTATGTACATCATCACTATTGACAACACTTAATGCAACGACCTACACCATCTTGACACTGGGGCCCGGAGACGTAGTCCCTCCTAGATGAAATCCGTTATCAATGTCTTGTTATTTTATGTTGTTGATGATTGTCATGTTCCTCTTCTTTACAACATGTATATGTCTTCATTTATGTTCTTTTAAAAATGCAATTTAACACATCACAAAAGTAAAAGGTCTTGGAAGGGTCCTTCGTCACACCCAGACCTGGATCAATGAGCACTATCATTCAAAGTGAGCCTTCATCATTCAAAGAAGTCATGAAGCATCAAGTATGGAAGGATGCTATGAATGAAGAATACAAGTCAATTATGAAGAATGATTTCTGGGATGTGGTCCCTAGACCCATGGAAAAATCAGTTGTCACCTCTAAGTAGCTCTACAAAATCAAGCATGGAGCTGATGGAAATGAAAACCCTCTCATTCACAAATGTAAGAGGGAGTTGGCTTCTAAATTTGAGATGAAGGACCTAGGACAGATACACTATTTCTTAGGGTTGGAGGTCTAGCAAAAGCTAGGTAAAATTTTCCTCTCTCAAGGAAAATATGTTGTGAAGATATTGGAAAGATTTGGGATGGTGGATTGCAAGCCTGTGACTACTCTGATGGAACATAACTTTAAGAAGTTATGTGGTATTGTTGCTGGACCTGAATTGGGAAATGATTCTGAGTATCGTCAACTCATAAGAGCACTGATGTTCTTGGTGAACTCCCGTCCAAACATATGTTTTGCAGTTAACACATTGAGCTAATATATGGTTGAGCCTCAACATATACATTGGATTGGTGCCAATAATCTTCTGAGATATCTTCGGGGCACAATCACTCATGGAATGCGATACATTGCTGGAGATATGAGGCTGCATGGTTATTTTGATGTTGATTGGGTTGGAAGTGTGGTGGATCACAAGAGCACTTATGGATGTTGTTTTTATTTGGGTTGTGCTTCGATATCTTGGATGAGAAGGAAGCAAAACCAGTTGTCTTGAGCATTGCCGAGGCTGAATACATAGCTGCTAGTATGGCCTCCTGTGAACCTGTATGGTTGAGGAACCTCTTCAGTGAGTTGTTTAGACATGTGTTGGATACCACCATGATCCTCTGCGACAATTTGAGTGGGATCCAATTATCAGTGAATCCCATGTTTCATGATTGCTCCAAGAATATATATATATATATAAATATACATATACATATATATATATATATATATACATATACATACATCATACATACATACTATCCATACATACATACATACATACATACATACATACATACATACATCATACATACATTAATACATACATACATACATACATACATACATACATACATACATACATAACATATACATACATACATATATATAATATATATATATTATATATATATATATATATATATATATATATATTAGGTACCACTTTATCCAGGATATGGTACAACGAGGAGCAATAAGGCTCCATCACATTCGGACTAATGAGCAGGTCATCGATGTTATGACAAAGCTCCTAGGAAAGGTCAAGTTCTTCGTATTCTGAGAATGACTTGGAGTCGTGGAGAGACCCTCTTATGAGGGTCCTGCAGGAGATGGAAATTGAGCTCTGGGATCTCCGGGGGGCTTGGGGTACTTCTTGGAGTGATAAGCAACCATAGGATGAGTGGTTCAACCTTCCCCTAGTGGTTTTTGGTGTACAGGGTGAGTGGTTTAGCCTTCCCCTGCGATACCCCTTGGCAACATGTAGGCAGGATGAGTGGTTCATCCTTCTCCTACTGAGACATCCTACCCATGCAATTTGTGAGTTATAGGAAATACCTGTCATCTAGCCAATGAGTAGGGAAATGAGGATGGGGACCATCGTACTATCGATGGATGCATTTTGTACTACCGTACTCCCTATTCTAGGATGACCGATATTGATCTGTGATCAATTGGAACTGACTTTAGGCCAGTAAGAGTGGTATGAGACACTCTCTTTTGATTAGAACTGACTTCAGGTTAGTAAGAGTGGTATGACACACTCTCTTTTGATTGGGACTAACTTCGGGTCAGTAGAGAATGGTATGATAAAATCTAGATCACTTCTTCTTCATAGTTCATCATAGCAGAGCAATGCATTGATGACAGAGAGAGTACATATTGGAAGATGGATTAGCAGATGGAGTTCTCCCTTGTTGAGAGGGAGTGTTAAAATTGGCAACTAGGCCCAAAATCCACATGGGTCATATTATTTATGACAGCTGATATTTTTCTTGGATTCCTCTCTCCAAGAGGTGTAGGGTTGATATAAAGATCATCTGAATCTGACGTGTACAAATGAAGTTATGAATTTATTTTGATTATGGTTAAATTGTCAAGGTTAGCCAACAAACTTATGTAGGCTTAGAAGCCCAACAATCATGTTTATTCATCCTTAATGTTGCATATAAATAGAAGGCCACTTAGCCTCATTTGGACACACTCATCTTCACACTTCTCTCTCTCCTCATTGATTGGGTATGAATTTCTGGGCCTCTCTCTCCACACATCTGAAATTTCAGGAGAGAGAAATTTTAGGAGGCTGAAATTTTAGGAGACCAAATTTCTAGACAATTTGACCAAGTGTTGACCAGCATGAGTTGTGCTCCCTTGATTGCATTTTTGTGAGGGCTATCTCTGTTTGGGCAGGCCACATTTATGGGCATAAAAATTGAGGTCAAATGTTGACTTTGAACAATGTTAACTATAGCTAGGGTTGGCCGCAGGTTGGCTGTTTGACTAGATTTGACTGGGCTGATTCATCTTGCTGTTTGGAGGTTGAAGTTGACTAAAGTTGAAAAATTTGTTGAGGGTCAAATCTGCCCTGTTGACCAGTATTGACTTTTCTGGTTAGGGCTCTTTTGTTGCTGTTATAAATTAATAGATTTGTAAAGCGTACTCTCTCTGTTGAACTATTGAAGACTATAAGAAGAATTGAGCAAGGGTTTCCCCACATTGGGGTTTATCCCTGGCTGGTGCCACATATTGTGTACTCTTGTCTTGGCTTGTCTTCTATTGTTTATGTTTATGTTCTATCTGCATTTTACTATCATGTTGATGTGGTTGCTAAATAAGATATTGATATTGGGTTAATTAAGAAATTGAAGTAAAATTGATTTAAAGCATAGAACATACTATTGTTGCCTAAAATTAATAGAATCAATGTGCGAGTATTCTTTTTGGGATCAGGATATCCATCATGTCTAAAAATGATAGATGTTATCCAAACATCAATTATACCAATATATCAAAAATCAATATTTCTAAGTGACTTTACCATGACTTAATATAATGTAAGATACTTGTCCAATACCAAGTGCACCATCTCATCATTAGTGCCATGAATCAAAATCACTTTCATACACATGCATGAGAAATATGTGAAGGATACATTGTCATCATACCTTAGGGCTTACCTTGCCATCAAATATTGCCGCTGAAAAATAACATTGAAACAATACACCATACATAATTTGTAGTATTCAAATACATGTGCATATTCTTATTTGACATAGGCAACTGTAGTATTTTGTCAATTTCCTTGTCATGGGAAACTGTAGCTCTTCTCTTCTTGCACTACCCATCCTTTCTTGAATCTCATATGATCCTTAAGAAGGATCCACTTATAAAATCTCATAAAAATGTTAGAAGTATCCAAATACTCAAATATATATGAAGGAAGCAAAATCAATAAACCTAAAAGAAAGTAAAGACATAAAGAAGTAAAATAAATCAAAAAAATACTTATCTTAAATGAGAGGTGATCATATCCCTCTTGAACCAACCTTCAAGAGTCATTACAATCCATTATCCATATAACAATGTTTCCTTCAATATTTCAACCAACTTCATCAGCAAACATTTCTAATAGAGACTATCCATCTAGGGATTTATCAAATTTGTCACAAGTGCCTGAGAATATTCACACCAATCAAGCTAGGGTTTCTAATCATATCTCAAATATTTTCCATAAACCAGGGTTTCTCCCAAAGCCTAACCTCATAATAACCATAAAACCCTAATGACCAAACTGCCTAGAGTTTCCTTCAAACCCTAGTATTCTTTTATGTCTCCTCCATCTTCTCTTGCATCCGTCAAATGTGTCTTCATAGGGGTGAGCTTCAATGAATTTTCTTTAGCTCAATGTTGATACCATGCTAATTTTTCTTAGGGCTATATTGTTCTTTACTTTAGTGATTACACTTCTTCATTTACACATTAAATTCACCCTAAAGTATCATATCATTATTCAGTTTTACATCATTATTCAAAAACATATGAAACTATGTAGAAAGAACAATATCATCATCAATGCAGCGGAACATAAAGGAACAATAGAAGAAAAATCATTCACATATAAATACACTAAGATTGGTTGGAGACCGGGGCAAAACCCACTATGGGGAAAACCCTTTCAAATTCTTCTTCTTATTAGATTGTCATTGAACGATTCAAAAAAATATAGTACAATGATCCATATATTTAATCGTAAACCTATCCAATAAAATCAACTAATCAACATCCACAAGATGAACCCAAAAAATATTAATAACCAAAACCCAACTTCAAAAGCCTACAACCAATTGTCACTGTCCGCTGTCCACTGCTAAATCCTGTGGTCAACGAGCGAAATCTACGGTCAACTAAAAATTCAAACCCTATGTCCCAACTGCATGCAGAGAGTGTTGTGCTTGTGGCTGAAACCCTTCAACTACACGCATAAGCCTGCATGCCTATGGCTATGGCAAAAAACTGCATGTTTCATGCCTGCAGCTGAGAACCAAAACCCTAGAACATACATGCTAACTTCCAACCTTGCAATTTCAGACTTGTGCAAGCCAATCTTCACAAACCTTCCTTAGACTTGTGCGAGCCAAAACCAAGAGAGAGAATAGAATAATGGTCCAAGATGATGTCCAAATGAGTTTGGAGTCACATGTATTTATAGCCTTCCAAGGGTGTCCAATTTTCTTTAGGGCTAACCTAATCAAATATGTACATGTTGGATTTAATTCAAAAAATATACTTTCCCTTGTCCAAATTGAGTGCTTCAGTAGTCAAAATTGGTCCTCTCAAAAAGAGGAATATCGTCCCATGCTCGAAATTTGTAACTAAGATGCCAAATTAACACCGGGTAAGGGTCCCGATTGATCGAGAAGACTGAGCTATTCTCTTCCCCCTTGTCTGAGCTCCCAAGGTGAGGAATTGAGCCATGAGAGCTCCTAGGGTTGAGGGGTCTATGAATAATAGGATTTGTGATCACAACCTTTATGGAAAGTTAGGTTATCCTGCTTATGGTCAATGTAGGGTGTTTGTAATCCTTGTAATTTATGACAACTTGGGCTATCCTCCCCTACCATATGTTTGAGACTTGACAAAGAATACCCCAATTGGCATCCTACCCACAAGCATGAATTTTTGGGATTATCCTCCCATTTGGCCAATGGGTGAGAATAATTCAATGTTTATGAGCCGTACCACTAGTAAGTTGGGCTATCCTTCCCAGGTGATAGGATGCAAGTGTTCTACCACTAACTCTTGAGGGTCAAGGTGGGAAGATTAGTAGGACAATATGATTTGTGATCCTTTTCATTCATGAAAAGGTGGGCTATCCTGCCTATTATCCCTGGATGAGCGAGCAATAGGATGTGCAATCCTTGTCACTTATGACACGTTGGGTTATCTTGCTTATTATCCTTGGATATAAGGTGGTAACTTGAGCTCCCCTACAATGATGATTCTTCTTATTCAGATTTAAACAAAGTAAACTATCAAACGGTAACTATAAAATCAAAATGAGAAATCCAGTTAAAAAATCCCCAAAAAACATAAAAAGACAACCCAAAAATGAAAAGTGTGTATGCTGAAATTATGTTTCTTTAGGGTAAATTTTCAATATTTTTAAATAATGGCAGCAAAACCCAATTTTTGTGTGCGAAAGAGATGAAAAAAACACACTGAAAATGAAAAGTGTATATGCTAGAATATTTTTTTTTTCAAAGTACAATTTCAACATTTTTTAGCAATGACATTAAATATAAAATATTGGGAATTCGAAAACCTTAAAATTCCAACAATTTCTGGGCATGATGTTAAAGATAAAATATCACGTATTTGAAAGACTTAAAATTTCAACAATTTTCATCCATTCTATTAAAGATAAAATATCATGACTCTAAAAATCCATAAAATTCTAACTATTTTCAACCATAGCATTAAAGATAAAATATCATAAAAAACCGTAAAATGTTGACAAAATTTCAACCATGGAGTTAAAAACCTTAGGTTTTCAACATATTTCAACCATGACATTATGAAAAAATTATATGACTAAAAAAAATTTAAAAATGAACACATAAATGAACAAGTCATTATTCCAAGATTAATATTTATTTTAAAGGCTAAAATTATAACTCTTTTCAAATCTCAACCTAAGCGAACTTATTCCATTGCAACAAAACCTAAAAATCAACCATCAAAATGAAGTATCCCCTTTTAATAAGGCATTAAAATTGCAACATTTTTTTTTAACTACAATATATGAAATGATAACAATAAATAATATCATGAAAATATCACTATATAATTTAAAAAATCAACATTAATTTCTAATAATTTTTTGATTTTAATCAAAATATCAATACTTGTAGATTGAATGAAACATAAATTATTTCTCTAAGTTATTGTTGCATTGTGGATATTCTAAACAAATGAATTATTCATAATTAAAATATATAATCCAACAAACTTAGAAATGACTCATAGCTTCATTTAAGATCATATGGAAGTTAAACTATTTATTTCAAGTTATCATGCAAACATCATTTACATAAAATGTATTAGACAATTATTCAAAACCACTCATATGTTCTGGCACACCATCAAAATATACAACATATTTAGATGAATTACTCAATGTAGATGAAGATGGCCCATATTCTTCTCTTTCATCGACTAGTGCCCCCATTTGAGTCAACATGCATGCCCACCATTTCAGGTTTCAAAAGTCATCTAGATCTACGATTGGGTTCAACAAACTCCCATCTTAACATTGTTCTGGTAGCAACCTCTTTAGAATGTCTATGGTCCTGAAGCGAAGAGTTCCCCTCTTTGTTAAATTGAAGTCACAAACAAGTATGTTAACATCCTCCAATTTTAAGAGGTATGTGTGGTGATGATGTATATTTGAACCCTTTCTTTTTCTCTTTCTACCAAATTGTTTATCAACTACCATATCTGGCTTGTACTAGTTTATACAAACCATTGAATGGGTGTGTATTTGTGGCATACCAATATACTTTAACAATTTTAACATCTTTATTTTCTTTAATGACCCTTATCACCTTGAAAACCTAGAATGGATAGCCCCGTGGATCTCCATCTGCTAACGCTGTGATCACACAACCCTCCTTAACATCTTGTACATAACCATTGCAAAGGTCTTCCATGGATTCACGTTGTGCACATGATCTTCTAGAACCAATATACATTTCTCTTTCCACTACTTGTGAAGAATTAATAATACCTTGAGATTGTTGTTGTTCAATAATTTTTCTTTCCTCATGTTCATTTGACAGAATAAATGGAGTCTTCAAAAGTATATCTTCATTTATTGATCTTTAAATGATATCACTTTGATTATTGAAAAAATATTCCCACCAAACAGAGTAAACAACATCAAAGTACTAATATCTATCTCTTATAGGTTTTTTAATTTATTCCAAGAATTCATAATGATTTATATGTCTCTTATGCCTTCGTGCAATATGGATTTCAACAATTAGTTGTAATAACAATATATTTTATGCAAATATTGGATGATTTGGAATGGAATTACAAAATGCCAAACTCAATGATGACATTCATTTTGCAGTAGTTGATTACTTCTTGCCCCATCTAAGATTTTTCCAATCAATTTTTTTGATATGAAATTGATGTTGGAAGCTAATGTCATTAAGTTGTTCAATGCATTTCTCCTCACCATGTGATCCTAAAATAAAACTTCGAATGTTAATAGTTTCTTTCAACACATGAAAAATAAGCTTTGGAATGTATGATTTATTAATACATTCAATTAATGAAGGTAGGCTCCCAACATCCTTCCTCCTTAATATTACTGAATAATGATTGAACATCTGATCAATATGGTCATGAGTGTACCCATTAATAAGGAAACCAACCTTTACCTTTTGAAAAATTCCCAATTCAGCAAGCATGTTTAGATATCCAAAAAAATTTGATTTTTGTTCAAGACAAGTGTTGTCTAATTGCAACTACAAAAGTTCAGGAAAATTACCACACCAATTATAAATCACATCATGAATTATGGTTATCGTCAAATTATCATCATTATGAATACTTGATGTTGTGAAGTAAACCCTTGGCCACATTTTTCCATTAAAGACCATACAACTGACCAATTGAAATTGAATAAATTTTCCTCCTGTAAATTTTATGGTGTGTGGAAAAAATGTGGTAGAAGTGTTTTCTTCTGGTCCATACCATCAATTATCAAACTATTGATGATGCTGGATACTGCCAACATGCAAGGGGATCTCCCCGATGAAAATCACTAGTTAGATTTCACACAATTTGGTGTAGGATCCCTTTCGGAAATAAGGCCTAACTGCCATATGTTATTAGAGATTTGCCTTGGCTACAATGGTCAGCACAAGAGAGTAATGCACATGTAATTTTGGGTGAACAAGTGAGTATGCCTTGTGGAATGCTCAACTATAGAATGTATCAAGGTTCTTCTACTGAAAGGGGGAGAAAAGTAAGCCTTTAAAAGAAAAGTAGTAGTACTAATATAGTAAAAACAAACAAGCATATACATATGAATGAATCATTGGTCAACCAAGGAAATAGTTCACAAAGAAGCAATGATTATTAAAACAAATACAACACACCTTCAACAAGATAAGTACCAAAGAAACTAAAACAATTCATTTTCCTTAGTACATGTGAAAACAACATACATTGTAAACATTAAAAGAATAGTCTTACAATATTTACGACATACACATGGAAGTATGTTGACTCAATGAGCTTTGAAATTAAGAAAAAGTTCGAAGATACATCAGTACAATGAACACCACTAGCTCTAATAATGGAGAGTTAGAGAAACTACTTTCTCCTCCAAAAGAACTATCTTCCTCTCTAATTCTTGGTAGGAGGAGACAAGGTGAAAAGCCCTTTTCATGAGCTATGAGGTTGTATATATAACAAATGGGGTGACCATTCACCTCCCTTGTGACTCCTAGACCACCCTCATGATTGTTTGACTTCTCTATGACCCTTTGACTCCATGAATTTTCACATTCTATAGATGACTCTTCGACTTCCACTTTACATTACATTTCTCACTTATTGAAATACATAATCCAAAAATGATGTTGCAATATAATCCAAAAATGATGTGGCAAATGATGACTCAAATACAACTTGATATGACACCTTGACAATACATGATATGACATTGATGACATGGCAATGTAAAGCCATTCTTGCTGCTGTTATTTTTGTGTCTTCTTGAAATATAGAACATGCTCTTCTTCTTCCTCCTTCGTAAGGATTGGAGGTAGGGAGTCTTCAATATGATCTTGATCTCCAAATGTTGTTGCAATCTGGTGTCCCTATATGTTTTCCTAATTGATCAACTTTGTGCAACTACAAAGGTTTCTTCTAGTAGGGTCTCCTTCTTCATCTCCTTCATCATCATCTTGTCATAACATGATATAATAATTGCAACTAAAATACACTCATGACAAGATGATGATGATGAAAACCAAGAACTGAGTTGGAATTGGGTGTTGGGCTAAGGGACTGGCTCAATAATTGCATAGTTGCACAACTTAGGAGGTCAAGGGCCAAGACCAAGCCTTCATAATATGTAGTGCACAGTTCATGAAGGTCAGGGAAAGACAATTGCAAAGTTGAGGGGCTCAAGGAGGCAGGATTGGGGCTTGAGGCTTGAGGTTTCCCATTGTGCAGTTCTAGAGGGACAAAGGCCTAGTGCTTGTGCAGTTGCATAATTGAAGAGGCCGGGTTGGATGCTCGATACTTGAGACTGTGTAATGTAAAAAATAAGGTGACTGGAAGACAGGGGTTGCACAATTATGGAGCTCAAGGGTTAGGACAAAGTACTTAGACTACATAGTGCACAATTTTGGGAGGCATGACCTATGCATTACATAGTTCCAAGAGGAAAGGTCTGAGATTGAGGGCTAAGACTTTGCAATGTGTATTTCAGGAAGGTTGAGTGAGGTCAAGTTTCTTAGGAAGGCCCTTTTCTAGATTTGGCTAAGTGTACGATCAATAAAGCTAAAGTGAACATGGACAATGCCTGAGCATGATCACACACTTATATCAATTGAATACACAACATTGATCACTCATAACACATGAACAACATAATTTCTCCGACGCGAAGAGAATGCGACAACTTTCCCCAAGTGCGACACTAAAGGTACACTTTGTGATGACATTGACGAAACTTGTGTGACAATGCTTGAAACTTTGGGAATCAATGTAATACATGTATTCATGATAAGTATGACTCATTATCACCAAGACTACCCCTTGAAACAAACCAAAATTACATTTATGGAATGTGTGATGCTTGCCATGCTATAAGATAACACTTTGGTTTTCTTTCAAACGAGACTAGGACACTTAGAGAAAACACATGTAATGACTCTTAATACTTGTGATGACAACATGCAAAGTCAAAGTAAGCTTCAAATTTTTGATGTAGGCCAAAATTTTGGAGGGTGTTGTAGCAATGACAACATAAAACAAAATATTTATTTAGATTATCATAACACTTCTTTTGATGCTTATACAACTTTTTCCTTTCACTTGTTTGCTGATTGTGATGCTCTTGAAGTTCTTTGACAATGGAATCTACACATAACATAAAAGAAACCTATTAATAAATACATTTTCATAGTTGATAAATATACAATTTTTAAAAATAATTTTATGAATGCATACCTCTTTCTTCCCCTTGACATTTATCCCTTTTTGATTTAAGAGAAGCACATGTACTACAAATCCCCATTATTATATTCTTATGAATATAGACATTGTTGAATTCTTTCCTCCATATATTCACAAAATATTGATATGTATTAAAATTACCGTCTCCTTTAACACCTTCAACATATTATTTGTATAAATTGTAGATCCTCATCTTGAGAAATTATATGGAATATGTATTGTGTCTTTATTTGGAATACACTATCCATGCTTTGAAAATAATTATTGAATCCATGACATTGTAGTATTTGCTAATGGCCCAAACTCTCATCTATGATGTACTTTTGAATAAAATGTGGGATATTTTTCCAATTTTTCTTTGATTCTTGATAGACGAAAAATACAAATAGAATGAAACATTTTGAAAGCCTTTCTACAAAGAAATAAAGTCCCAATATGATAACCATAACCTACCAATGTAGATTGCATGCACCTCACTAAATCTGAATTTTGCATGATTTTATTCATTGACAAGTATCTTTTTTTTTTTTTTTTCTCTAATGAAAACTTGAAATCCATATGTTTTAAGTAATCCTTTTGACAACATTCACTTGAAGTCAGATCACTGATATAACTTCTTCTTGTGAGATATTCTTCCCTACCCCTTGTATAACTGGAATATATTGGATTGATATGAAAAGGTCTACTCCTACTCCTAGATACAATATTTACTGGCAACGTATCCATCATTTCATCATCCTCTCTATAAGAATTTCATCACCATTAGGAGGAATATTATCCTCACTATGATCATTTTGAACATAGTTAGGAAATTCATAACCATCATTGCTTGGAAAATATTCATTACGATCCTCACCTACAGGAAATTATTCACTACTGTCATATGTGCTTTTGAAATACTGACTCAAAGGATATTATTCACCATCTTCATCTGTGCTTTTGAAATCCCCACTTGGAGGAATTTCATAATGATTGTTTCTGCCTTTCAAATCATTGCTTGGAGGAAATTGTTCACCATCCTAATCTCTGATTTTGAAATCCAGGAAATTCATTATCACCATGAGTGCCTTTGAAATCTCAACTCAGAGAAAATGCATTATTAATATCTGTGCCTCTAAAATTATCATTTGAAAGAAATTCTTCATCCTCCCCTTTGTTAGTGGTGCTCTCATAATCCTTAGGATTAGGAATAAGTGGAAGATCTGTTGACCTAGATTGTCATTGATGTCAATATGGCAACATTCTAGATACTAGATGATCCATGAAGGGGAAGCAGAGCAGATCCATGAAGAGACAGGAGCAAGGGCATTAGGAAAGCCAAACCATGAGTAAGAGTCTATTAACGGAGGAGTTAACAAAGGAGGCATATCAAAGCTATCACTTATGCTTAAGAGTATTGCAGAATATCAAAGCCAGAGAGGCATATTGGAAAAGACAGAAGCATCAAAGTATGAAGGTATCAGAGAGGACATTGGAGCAAGAGGAGTCACATCGGAGGAGCATCGCATGTAATACATGCTAAAGAAGAACCGAGAGGAAGAAGTTATCAAAAGAGGAGTTAACATATCAGAGAAGCATAAACATCGCTATCAGAGCTATAGGAGGAGCCATATATATGTCATATATATGCCAAAGAAGAACATATCAGAGGAGCATATGTGCAAGAGTTAAAGGAGGTGGAAGAGTTAAAATAGGCGGAGTAGTATATAATATATATATGCAATATACACTATCAGAGGCGGAAAACATATATATATCGGAATACACTATCGGAGGAAAAATTATGAGCCACTACCCAAAACCCCCGACTGCGATATACATGTGCGGACCCGACGAGACATATATTTTCGGATGTATAAACAACGGAAGTCTGGGTAAGTGCTTCAAAGTGGGTTTTAAGTGTATTTTATATGTATTGTTATATTTGGGCTCTAATCCTTGCCCCATTAAAACATGCGAATTGTGATATGTTGCGGACCTGCTGCAACATTACAGTTTGACATAATGCTATATCGTGTCTGCCATGTTGGGAGTTATCCATTGCGAGTTATAAAGGGATGGCGATATAAACTGCGACTGCGATTACACACGGACCCAAAGGGTTATCAAATACAACTTAAAATTATATCGCATCCGCAGGGGAATCGGCCATCGACCATCAATGTTGTCATGGGCTCGACTTATAAAAGACCTCCGGAAGCCGCGATTGCCAATTGCAATAACGTTGTGGAGGAGTAGACCCAATGCAATTATAGATGTGGGTGTAATGAATTTGAAGTCTGGCCTTAAGAGTTTCGGTCGGGTTTTTCCATATATTCCTGTGTATTTCAAATAATTGTATTGCCCAGGGTTTTGAAGGCCAAAATGCATAAATAAATGTTCTTATAGTTCAGTGGGCCTGAACGATGGCGATGGCGATTGCGATTGCGATGGTGACGTGGCATGTGGGGCCTCTTGATTAGTAAAGTCTCTCCATAAACAATAAAGTCCTGTGTATGTACGTTATTAAAGAAAAAAAGGGACCTCTCTGATATTGTTTAATAAGCATCATTTCTTGTGTAATTCGGCCTACTCTTCTAAATTAATGTGTCCATGAAGCATTGGTTAATTCGAATAGGCAGAGGAAACTACAACGAATGAGGAGGGAAGCTGAAGGATCAAGCGAGCGCAGAGGAATCTACAGCGACCGAGGAGGAAGTTGAAGAGCCAACGGAAAGAGGAAACCAACGATTAGAGGCATTAGGAACATACAAAAACAGAGAACAAGGAAAGTTGAAGTGTGGTTGAAAAAGCTAGAAGAAATAGAGGCAGTCGTAGGGTATAGCATAACAAAAAAGCGCCGAAGGACCAACAGGACAGGAGGCATTCGAAGGACAAGCATATCTGTTGATTGTGTTATCCCGTGAAATACTCAGACCTATGATGAATTAATCAGGTACATAATGCAGTTTGTAGAACAATTATGTGATGTAATAAATAAAGTTTTATTTGACATTGTTTGAATGGAGAAATAGCCAGTAGAGAAGCAGTCATGCTGAAGCATTTACTGTGACAGTAAGAACATATGCTTGAACAGAAAGTTGGTTCTTGTGTAGAGATTACTGCAACTAATAGTAGAATCACTAAAGCTGTGTGGAGACATTATCAGAGATCATGATGGCTATTGAAAAATCTGCGTGGACAGTATGAATAGTTGTAAAGAATCCTTCATAAGAAGACTGGTTGCCATTGATGCTATAGTATGGAGACTACAGTGAAGCTGTAAATAGACAAAACTCAGTAAAGAAGAATTCTGAGAGTAGAAAATTACTATCAAACATGCCTTGACAAGATTGGGTTGGAGCCCTTGGGGTTGGTGCCTCAGAAGTTGGAAGGATTGGTGCCACAGAAACTGGAAGGATTGGTGTCTTTGAGGTTGGTGCCTTAGAACTAGAAGGATTGATGTCTTGGGAGTTGGTGCTCCTAAGTCGAAGGTTGGTGCCTTGACAAAAATAGAGTTGGTGCTCTAGAGGTTGGAGCCTCAGAAAAGTCCAAGTTGGTGCTTGGCAACAAATTGGAATTATATATATATTGTATCTACTTTATTGCAAATATTATATTAATAAAATAATTTATTCTTGTTGCTCATCTTGTGTTCTGAATATAAATGTTTTTACTGGTAAAATAATAGTTGAAAAAGAAATACTGATTCACCCCCCAATATTTCCAACAATTGGTATCAGAGCTAGTACCTTCATTCAAAGCCTAACAGCCTGAAGGTTGATCTTTAGAAAACAAATGACAAAGTCAAGGAAGAAAGTCTCCAATCCTCCTAAGTATGTGTCTCCCTCTACTACTAAAATATAAGACAATCAATTTGAGGAGGCTCCATGGTTCAATGGGAACTTTAATAGATGGGAAGCAAGAATGAGGAATTACTTAAAGAATCAAGGCATTGACATCTGGAAATCAGTAGTTGTTGATAGCATGATGGATGGAGAATCCAAGGAGTATAATGCAAAAGAAATGAAGGCAATATTGAATGGGCTACCTGATTCTATAAACAACAATTTAGGAAAATGTTCGTCAGCAAAGGGTATATGGGACAAACTTAATGACCTTCACTCAAAAGAAGCATTGACCACGACCATCAGTCAAGAAGATGATGGAAATCAAGAAGGAAATCTAGAATCCATCATAGAAGCTGAAAATGAGAATGATGACATCAAGGCTAAAGCAGACCTAGAAGTTGAAGAGAATGAAAAATATTTTGTAGAATATCTCCTTGCTCAACTTATGGCCACCATGGAAGAGATTAACAATGTGAAAAATGAAAATGAGGAACTTAAGAAGATAGCACTAGCTGGTGACCAAGATCAAACAAGGGAGAAAATTGACCTTGTCAAGCTTTAAGTACAAGAAAGGGATGAAGAGATTGCCAAGCTTGAGAAGGAATTTCATCAAAGCAAAAGAAAGCATCATAAAGAAGTCATATCCATGACAAATCAATTAGATAAAGCAAAGAAACATGAAGATACCTTGTCAAGTCAACTTGAACAAAGGCACAAGAGCTTGAACAAACTTGAAGAAGAGATTGGTTAGTACAAGGTAGAGGTCTCCTCTCTCAAATCTCAACTACAAGAAGCCAAGAAACAAGCACAAGGAGTTGAGAAGACAATGTAAGAATTGGAAATCATAGAAGGACAGATTGATGAAGCAGAAAAGGGAAGAAACATCATGATATGTCAACTAAAATAAAAGGATGAAGAAATATTCAAATTAAAATCTAACATCAAACTTCTCAAGGCCGAAACATGTAAAGCTACAATGATCAAGGAAGAAATGGAGAGCAGGCTAGCAAAGGAAAATGAATAAATCCTCAAAATGAAGTCAGATATCATCTCCCTTGAAATAGAAGCAAATGAAGCTACTTGTATCAAGGAAGAAACTGAGAAACAACTTGCTAAGAAGAATAATGAGTGTGAAAGATTGGAAGAAGAGATTGTCTTCCCTCAGAAAAGAGGTTGAAGGGATGAACAAAATCTTGAAGAGCTCTCAAGCCTTGGATGACATGCTCAGCTATCAAATATGTCCATTTCATAAATCAGGTCTCGGGTATGCAGGTGAATCCTCAAACAAGAATGATAATGCTTCAAACAAAAGGGATGTGAAGAAGCCAAAAAGAAATGGTGATGCTCCCTGTTCCAGCAAAGGCAAGGAGAAAAATCAAGGCAATAATGGAAGAAATCTTACTCCAAGAAGAAATGAGATGATGTCAAAGATGTGAGAGGCAATGGTTATCATCAAAGGATCTCAAGGCAAAAAGGTTTCAGAAGTACATCAAGGAAATCTCCATCTCCCAGATACCGAAGTTCATTTTTTGGTTATTGTTATTCTTGTACAAACTTTGGTCACATGGCAAAAGAATGTAAAGCATATCATAAAGATAGATGTTATGGTCCCCAACCATCTCATAAAAATAGATATTATGGTCCCCAAAAATAAATCTCCAAGGAACAATTTTGCAGGAAGAAATCATGAATTGTTATTCATGAACAATGTAGAATGCTTCAAGTGTCATAACATTGGTCATATGGCACGTGATTGTAACTTATCCTGGGCTCTTACACAAGCTAGAACCATGCAAAATAAGAAATTTACACAAGTATGGAGAAGGAAGAAAATACAATTCGAAAGTCTCTTGAACTCTCCAGCCAACAACACATGTTGTTGGCCTGACCTTCAACAATCTGAGCATTTGATGGGAAGACTCTGCCAAAAGAGATGATGCATACAGTTAGGGGGAGCCTGTGATTCTTGATCATTTTTGCAGAAGCTATTAGTTGAAGGACCCTTATGAAATCATTTTTGAGCTATATTAACAATCATTCTTTGATAAAGATCATTTCTTAGGAGTACTCCATTGAAGAACATGATCCTGTAACCATTCTTTGGACTATTGTTAAATATGCTTTCCACTTAATCTCTAAGTAGTATTTGGAGCAACAGAGAAGGTCATCTAATGTTAGAGAAATAGGGAAAATAACTATGGTGCTGATATTACAGATGTTAAATGTCTTGACTCAGGGATTTAATGTGAGAACAAGTAAATTATGGATAGAAATAGAGGCAACCTTTAAACAAATAGTACATCTAGAATGGAGTTTGAAGTAAGAGCAGCTGGCAGCATATAACAAAATTGAAGCATTGCAAGAAGATGCAAATAAGAAAAATGAATTTAAAAGACAGTCACAGATTGAATATCTAAATCTGCTAAAGGAAATAACTTGCAAAGATATGTACAAGAACACAAGGAAAAGATGGCTCATAGAAAGGAGAGTGTTGTGCAGTCGAATATAACTTAAGTTGACACTGGTCACTTGGAAAATATAGCAACATTGAGGCACAACCTCTCACCATTTCATCCAAATGCAATGATGTTGAATACTAGATGGCAGTGACTCAAGGAGAAGCACAAAGACACAAAGGAACTCAGATCTAAAGAAAGATAGCAAGAAAGAAAACTTTAGTGGCATTTTCTCTTGATTCGGATTATGAAGGCCTCTCAATTCTGACTGTGGAGACAAAAATATGGATTTAAGCATAAAAAAATGGACTTGGACACTTGGTGTGTGGCTATTTGCAATCTGGTTGAAAGCATTGAAGTAGAGCATCTTTAAGCATTGTTGAAGCCATGATAAAGTAGTTCTGAGACATGAAGAGGGGATAATGTGATAATTGATGATAAAGCATCAATCCTTCTATCTTGAGTAAAAATAAGAGAACTATGATAGGAGGAGTCATAGACTCATGAAGATCTATCATTCATAAGGAACAGAAGCAATTTCATAGGGCGAGTCCCAAAACACTCCTTTGCCATTGATGTCAAAGGGGGAGAGAAGAAGAATATTGCCATCAATAACAAAGGGGGAGATTGTTGACCTAGGTTTTCTTGATGTCAATATGGCAATATTCTAGATACTAGATGATCCATGAAGGGGAAGCAGAGCAGATCCATGGAGAGACAAGAGCAAGGCCATCAGGAAAGCCAAGCCATGAGTAAGAGTCTATTAACGAAGGAGTTAACAAAGGAGGCATATCAAAGCTATCACTTATGCTTAAGAGTATTGCAGAATATCAGAGCAAGAGAGGCATATCGGAAAAGGCAGAAGCCATCAAAGTATGAAGGTATCAGAGAAGACATTGGAGCAAGAGGAGATACATCGGAGGAGCATCACATGTAATACATTCCCAAGAAGAATCGAGAGGAAGAAGTCATCAAAAAAGGAGTTAACATATTGGGGGAGCATAAACAACGCTAGAAGAGCTACAGGAGGAGCCATATATATGTCATATATATGCCAAAGAAGAACATATCAGAGGAGAATATGTGGAAAGTTAAAGGAGGTGGAAGAGTTAAAATAGGCAGAGCAGTATATAATGTATATATGCAATATACACTATCAGAGGTGGAAAACATATATATATCGGAATACACTATCGGAGGCGGAATGTATATATTTAATATATATATATATATCTTGCTCTAAAATGTTATTCTAAAATATATATATAATATATATATATATATATATATATATATAATATATATATATATATCGAGGAAATCATATCGGGGGTTCTATTATGAGCCACTACCTGAAACCCCCTTACACACGGACCCGAAGGGTTATCAACTACAACTTAACATCATATCACATCCACAGGGGAATCGACCATCGACCATCGATGTTGTCATGGGCTCGACTTATAAAAGACCTCCGGAAGCTGCGACTGCCAATTGCGATAAAATTTTGGAGGAGAGGATCCGATGCAGTTATAGATGCGGGTGTAATGAATTTGAAGTTCAACCTTAAGCATTTCGGCCGGGTTTTTCCATATATTCCTGTGTATTTCAAATAATTGTATTGCCCGGGGTTTTGAAGGCCAAAATGCATAAATAACGGTTCCAATAGTTCAGTGGGTGTGGACGATGGCGATTGCGATTGCGATCGTGATGTGGCATGTGCGGCCTCCTGATTGGTACAGTCTCTTCGTAAACAGTAAAGTCCTATGTATGAACGTTATTAAAGAAAAAATGGGACCTCTCTGATATTGTTTAATAAGCATCATTTCCTATGTAATTTGGCATACTCTTCTGAATTAACATGTTAGTGAAGCATTGGTTAATTCAAATAGGCAGAGGAAACTTCAACGACCGAGGAGGGAAGCCGAAGGATCAAGCAAGCGTAGAGGAAACTACGACAACCGAGGAGGAATCCGAAGAGTTAGTGGAAAGAGGAAACATATGGTTAGAGGCATCAAGAACATACAAAAATAGAGAACAAGGAAAGTTGAAGTGTGGTTGAAATAGATGTAAGAAATAGAGGCAGCCGTAGGATCGAGCAGAACAGAAAAGGGCCGAAGGACCAACAGGATAGGAGGCATTCGAAGGACGAGCATCTCTGTTGATCATGTTACCCTGTGAAAGACTTAAACCTATGATGAATTAATTAGGTACACAATGCAGTTTGTAGAACAATTCTATGATGTAATAAATAAAGTTTTATTTGACATTGTTGTAAGGGAGAAATAGCCAGCAAAGAAGCAGTCACGTTGAAGCATTTGCTATGACAGTAAGAATAGATGCTTGAACATAAAGTTTTTTCTTGTGTAGAGCTTAGTGCAACTAATAGTAGACTTACTAAAGCTGTGTTGAGACATTATCAGAGATCATGATGGCAATTGCAAACTATGTGTGGACATTATGAAGAGTTGTAAATACTTCTTCATAAAAAGATTGGTTGCCATTAATGCTGTAGCATGGAGACTATAGCAAAGCTGTAAATAGACAGAACTCAGTAAAGAAGAATTCTAAGAAAAAACATTACTATCAAACATGCCTTGACAAGATTGGGTTGTAGCCCTTGGGGTTGGTGCCTCAGAAGTTGGAACAATTGGTGTCCTTGGGATTGGTGCCTTAGAAACTAGAAGGATTGGTGTCTTTGAGGATGGTGGCTCAGAACTGGAAGGATTGATGTCTTGGGAGTTGGTGCTCCTAAGTACAAGGTTGGTGCCTTGACAAAATAGAGTTGGTGCTCTTTGAGGTTGGAGCCTCACAAAAGTCCAAGTTGGTGCTTGGCAACAGATTGGAATTATATATATATTGTATCTACTTTATTGCAAAGATTATATTAATAAAAGCATTCATTCTTGTTGCTCATCTTGTGTTCTGAATATAATTGTTTTAACTAGTAAAATAATAGTTGAAAAAGAAATATTGATTCACGCCCCCCTCTCAATATTTCCAAGAAGATTTGACTCTCTGTTGATAGTAAAATTATCATTTGCATAAAATTTTTCATCCTCTCCTTTGTCAGTGGTGCTTTCATAATCCTTAGGATTATGACTAAGTGGAAAATGTGACTCTCTATTTACTATAAATTCTCCATCCTACCCTTCATCAATGGTGCTCTCATAATCCTTAGGATTAGGATGAAGTGGAAAATTTGACTCTCTATTTACTGGAAATTATTCATCCTTCCCTTCGTCAGTGTTGCTCTCATAGTCCTAATCCTTGGAAAATTTGAATCTCTATTTACTATAAATTCTTCATCCCTCCCTTCGTCAATGCTGCTCTCATAGTCCTTAATATTAGGACTAGGTGGAAATTTTGACTCACTATTTACTCTAAATTCTTCATCCTTCCTTTCATTAGTGCTGCTCTCTTAGTCCTTAGGATTAGGAGTAAGTGGAAAATTTGACACTCTATTTACTGGTAATTCTTCATCCTTCCCTTCATCTGTGTTTCTCTCATATTCCTTATGATTAGGACCGTTATAAGGAAAATTCACTTATGCTGACAAAAATGAACTCCCTAGATCTAGTGGCATGATCTAAAAACAACAGGGGAAAAAATATCTATGTTTTCCTTGGAGAGATTATAATACAGAAAAGAGACCTATCTAGAATCTATAGTAAGTCCTAATTTTCTCCTTTATTGTAAGGTCCAACTCTAAATGCTATAAATGGAACCTGCAAAATGACTAAAACAAGCAAGAGAAATAAAATATCCACATAACATTAACTAATGTTTCTAATGAATGAGTCAAATGGAATTGAAATACATAAGCATCAACATGACACACATGTAGGAAAATAAAGTGTTTTTTGTATTGATAAATGAAGGATAGAGTTACAACCATTTATAGATGTTTGACTTTATAGATGTCTCCCCAATTGTCTTGTCCTTCCTTGCCACAAAGTAAACCTTCCAAATCAACCCTAATGAATTAATGGAGGATAATTCCTTAAGCTAAAATTAGCAGCATGAGGGCACTAGTAATATCCAAAAGCCAATCCAGACTCCATGGGAGGCAATGAATTTATAAGGTATAAGTGGTAGTTTAGGATTTACCAATCTAGGATTAAGATCCACATATGAAGGAGGATAAGCTCTAGGGATAAGATATAAGGCCTTTACGTTGGATAGGAGTTTGAGATATTAATCAGTAGCAAATGGTTAAAACCACCTTAGAATATTTTGGAAGAAGAAGTTTCATAAATATTTTTTATTTTTCCTGAAATTCTAGAACCATCGCACCTGCAAAAGAGAGAAACCCACACTGGTCAATGCAGGTGCTCAGTTATGCATGTTGCAACCATTGTAGGTGGATTGAAGTGCAGGGTGTGATGGGGCTAAAAAAATTGTTTTTGAGCTGAATGGCCCAGAAACTCAAGACTTCTTGGAGAGGTGATTCTCAGGTCTTTGCAAAGGGATAATGACAAAGTGTTAAGGATGTTGATTGATATGGGTTTTCATGCCTTTTGAGTGAACGTGAAAAAAAGACCTATAACTTATTTCCCCACAAATTTAGAAGTAGTGGATGAGGATTGAAGTGTTTTTCCTTGTGAAAAGTACAGATCAAGAAAAAATTGGCCGAGATCATCACTTGATATAATACATATTATTATCATGATATCATTACCAAGGGAGGCATACCCATACTCAACATATAAGTTAATATACATGTACAATGATCAATAAGTTTTGTCCACTGATGGTAGAGTGTGGACCCATGTTTGGATGACTATATGAATGATCATAACCATCATACTTTGTATGAATCCAGAAATTGTAGCCTTGATGGATGGAACTAGATTCAAGGTCTTCTACCTCATCAATCGATAGCACAAGTCTAGACATGCGAATAAATTAGTTAGAGTCAAACATGGTAGACACATGATTACCAATTAATGATGCAAGTTGTTAACATATGCGAGAGAAACCACCGATAATGATAATGGCTCTCAAGGTACCACAATACAATCCCTGAGCTGTGAATGGATGAGTTGAAATCAAACACCACATAAAATCTCTCAGTCAAAGGCCAATGATGAAAACCTGTCATTGAAAGAAAAGAAACTTTCCATTGAGGTATGCAAGATATAAGCTTCTAAAGATAGTTTCTAAGTCGACTTCCTGGATAATGAGTTGATGTTGAGAGGAAGCGACCCATCATAGGAGGGCCTTGATGTATCCCCCATCAATGACGCGAAACAAGTATCAAGATTTGAGACAAAATGATGATGATGTAGAGCTAGTTCAGGAATAATAGACATGAGGTAAGGCTTTAGGCATTGTAGAAGATTTAAACTAAAGGACTTCTCTTGAACATATTGACGACACTTTATGGATTTGGATACATTAACTCAAAACCAATTACGAAGGATTTTGATATGGTGTGATAAACCAAAGAGGCAAGTAGATTTCCCAACCCATCAGTCGCGAAGATGAAGTGAAAGAGTGTAATGTTCAAGAGTTACTCACTTCCATTAATAGGTTAGCTACCATGTTTTCCAAATTTTCCCAACCGTTTTTGGTTAATGCCTCTTTATTTTTGACAAGCTTGAGGAGGATAACATATGCTTTATCTATAAGTTCATCCTTCAGATGAACCCTTTTGAGTATTTTTAATGAAACCTGAGAAGGAGTGGTTCAATCTCGTTATGTTTGATGAGTCCAATGTTATTTGATGATTTTACGAGTCCAACGAAGGTGTAAATTGACTTTTTTTTTCATGTTTATAGAGTCTTAAAAAGAGGCAAAAAAGAAAACTCCAAAGGTTCCTTTTCATAAATTTAGTCTCTTGAATCCAAAAAGGCATAAAACAATACTCAGGAGAACCTATTAGTCATGTTTGAATAAAATATTATTTTTTTGTAAATAGTCTATCCCAGTCTAGAAATGGATTAAACTTATATTGGGCAAACATCTTTTCATTTACTTTAACGAGTTTGAAAAGACAAGTGCTCGAAAATCCTTTTATGTTTTGGGATTCAGAAAAGAGCTGAAAGATGACTCCAAGGGGTTACTTTTTTTGTAAGTTTACAAAGCCCAAGAAAGTGATAAAAGTGTGTTCTTTTTATCAAAATGACCTGTATTGAACTTGAAATTTACATTAGATCCTTCAATTATCTTTTAACCTATTCATAAAACCACAAAAAGTTTAAAAATATATTGTATATAGTAAAAATTAGGTCTAAAATATTAAAAATATATTAAAATAATAACTAATTGACCATAAATAGTAAAAAATAAAAACATTTCTTTACGATTTTCATTTCACCTCTTGTGAATAATCTCTGAGTGCATTCCAGCCTCAAAATTCAACAGGTTATTGTAACCAGTTCGGTGGACCATTTCTAGCGTTGTTAGTTCTAGGTAGGAGATCTATCCTTTCTCTCATTTTTCACAGTTTCTATGTTTCATTTGATGCAACTTTTTGAGAGTTCTCCACATTTTAGGGTCTATATTTTTGCCCTAGGCCCATCACACCCTCTCTGTATCTAAAGGTTCACAGGGTCTACCTAATCTACATTGGGAAGAGTGGACCAACACACCCTACAAGAATGAAAATTGCATTGGGTTGCTCTGTCCATCAAAAGGTAGGTGTGATGGGCACAGTTGGAGATATTTTTATTTATTTATTTATGTTTTTGAGTTATATTTCTCTTGAATTTTACACAAGGTTGATTCTAAGAGTTTTTCTTGTGATTTTGTAGCTATTCATCGACGCAAAAATGGTTATAAGCTGGAGAGAAAAAGAACATGAATCTCAAGACTTGGATGCCGCAAATGACTCGACAATAATACGAGCCTTAAGGAGCTGGGACTCCTTAAGTTTTTCTAGATTTCAGGCATGAAAGCTCAACTTGATTTAATGGAATATTTAATCAGTGCATGGGATATTTAGGGACCAATTTTTTAGAGGATATCTATTTTCTCATAGGGTTATCTCAAAGAGGAGCTCCTATCTCACTATCTGGCATGATAAGAGGTGGTGAAAATGTGAACGTCTACATAGATGCTCATTGTATGCCTCATTCTCAAGAAAAAAAGGATGGAAAGAAGAAATCAATAATGTCATTCAACTTCCTCTCAGGATGATCCTCTTTACTATCACTTTGTTGGCTGGCAGTGTGTTGGCATTGGCTACCAAGTCCCAAATGCAATATGCATTGGAATGCATAGAACCTACTTTCTTCACCTGGACTGAAGGGGAATTGGCTAACTTGAAGGAACGACTCAAAAAAGTAAAGTATAGTAACTTGAAGAAATTTGGGAATGGTTCTATTCTGATATATTTTTCTCTAGAGAGGATACCGTGACTTCATCCTCGATAGATTTCTTGTAAGCTTCTGGGTCCTAGGGTTCCACAGATGAGGCAATGGGTATATCTCATGTCTCGTCATGAGGGTACACCTACGATGCATTTTCCCCTACTTTCTTTCGATGGTTGTAGGTAAAAATTATCATGATCGAGGACTATCCATATATTGAGGTTTATTTCTGAGGAGACCTAGAGCTCGTTTTACATGAAGGTGAGCAATGGGATTATTATAGGCCATTTTTTCACATATGGTAAATAGGCATACAAACTGGATCAATAAAAATCCATGAACACCTTGTCATCATCCCTACACAAATACATAAGCATGAATCTCCCAAATCCCTGAGTTTTTGACCTTGATTACTTCATTCGAGTTCTTTTAAGGCCCATCGCACCCTATCCCTTTAGGGACTTGCGTTCAGTAACATGTTGCTCAATTCTGCACCTGCTCTAATCAAAGTAGGGTTCCCTTGTTGGGGGTGCACCGATTCTATAAATTTGGGAAAAATAAAAAGAATCTCGAAGCTTCCTCTTCCATAAGCTTCTAGGAGTTGTTACAACAATTTACCTTGGATAAGAACTTCGAATCCTATATAATCTTACCTTGGATATTTCAACTCTTATCCCTTGAGCTCATACTCCAATCAAGAGTGGATATAAAGCCTATATTGGTAAATGGATAAGACTTCCTAAACTATCATCATTTCCTATATATTTACTTCCATCCACAAGCTAGAGGTTTGCTTTTGGAGACTAATCATACCCTTATGCTGCTACTTTGATCATAAGAGAGTTATCATTCCCATGAATTAGGGTGACCTTGAGGTGTACATTGTGACAAGGAAGGACAAGTCAACTTGGGGAGATCTCTACAAGATCAAATTCCACTTTTCGTTGTAAACTCTCTCCCTTTCATATTAATACAAAGAGTACACCATTTTCCTATATGTGTTATGTTTTTACATGCATATATTTCAATGTTATGCTAATCCATTGAATAGATTGATTGGATAATGCTACATAGATGTCATATATCTTTGGCTTGTGTTGATTATTTGTGCATGTTCTAATTATAGCTATCAAAGCTATGATTGGAGCTTACAAGACAAGAGGAGAGGAGCTTACGACGAATCACAAGTAGACATCTTTCCATTCTCAAATTTCTCTAAGGAGAATTCTATAGTCTTTTCTTTATGTTGTTATAGACTAGGAAACTAGGTCTAGGGAAGATATTTATGTTTGCAGTCATATATTTCGTATAACAAATTGGTGACCATACTAGGGATCGACTCATTATATTAGTGGTTTCCTTGACTTTATCCCTTGTTACACCTCTTGAACAAATCTCCAATGCCTCACTCAGTTTTAATTGAGTTTCATTTGATTTTTTGTGTTGAAAACCCCCTTTTCCTTGATCAACACCCCCCTAGTCTACTGACAGAGTGTTGTAGAGAACTCTAGCATGTTGAAGAATCTAGGGCAATTAGTGATAATATGATTCTTATAGACTTGATAACAATTTGTGAAGCACTTTTTTCAATTCTTCTTGTTAGCCTGATCTTCTTATTATTATTAGTGTATGTGTTTTTTCTTCATCAAACTACTACCAAAACACAAGAAATTAGAACATAAGATATTGGCTCTCTGCCAGGGCAAAACCTCTCTCTCTTAGAGAGGAAAACCCTTTCGTAACTTTCTCTTATTGAAGCTTCTATTAATCAATGCCAAACCCTAGAACCTTGATAAGAATATCCTCCAAGCACAAGTCAAGTATTTTTCCTTCTTTTTATGGCGCTTCATCCTCCTTCTTCCAACACTTCCTTCTTCTTTCTTCAACACTTTGTTCTTCTTTCTCTGACACTTCATTCTTCTTCGGGCAACTAATAGTAGTCTTGGTTATTCTTGCTCTAGAAGAGATATTCTTCTTTGATTCTTAGTACGATCATTCACATATGAAGGGTACCTTATTTTATTTCCAACCAAGATCCTTCTTAAGGTATAGCTACAGATTGTTTGTGAAAATAGTGCAACCCTATTTCTTCACATGTTTGAGGGCATACCTTATGAAAGTGACCACTTTCTTCTTCGCTTGAGTGATATTCTTATTTGCTTGAGTAGGAGGCCTTATAGGCCTATTTTTCTAGCCCAAACAATGAGAGAGATGTGACCGCGGTAAGGGGATGCTATGACAATAGACACACCCTCTCTTTCTCACATCTGTGACTGTAATCTGACCTTAGAACAAACTTCCAAGGCTCGGTTTTGTTTCCTCCTTCTTCGCTGCACTAGAGGCTCCCTTTCCTCATCTTTCTTCACCCTCTTCTTGAATTCCTTTCTCGTTGATTTTAGAGATGCTTGATGCTTGTCATTGGAGGACTGGACAAACTCTATAAATAGACGTTTGTCCCTCCTTTAGGTCGACTTGAGGCCGAATTGACTTTTATACTTCGGATTTTCTTCTTTGGTGATGTCGTTGCATGGAGGAGACTTGTGATTTTGCTTGGAGGTATTACTTTTACTCTAATATAAGAATATACATGGTGTAACATGCCCTTAAGAGTGTTCATCATTTCTTTCGACTCTTTGACTTCCCTATAATAGTTTAACATGTGTTGGACCTATTCAATGAGAAAGAAACTCATTGATATAAATAACAAAAATAATATTTCTTTTCTTTTATAAATAAAAATATCAAAATTATATTTATGAAGACCGAACCTAGTTACACTTTCTTCAACACTCCCTCTTAACTAGGGAGGTATTTATAAATCATTACAAGGTTTTTGGCTATTTTTTTCAATCTTGAAGAATTCACATAAGAGAAACCGAATTGGAAATCCATTTTTTTTTTTGTCGTTAAAGACTAATTCTATTAAGCAAAAATATTGTACAAGCAGTTACATTCCAGAGAAGCAGGAGATCGGCAACCGGAAATGATAGGACTATCAACCTCGGTTCCGGAGAAGGAGTTAAGCAAGCAAGGAGCTACAACAAAGCATCGGTAGCTTAAGGAGCATTGAAAGCTACCCTAACAGGGTAGAGGCTTCAACACGAAGCTTTTTTCCTTTCCTTTTTTTAAATTCAACCCAACCATTTTGGGGTGGATGAGCGATTACAACTTGAAGATTGGGGACCTCCACAGGGGAGCCCTCCCTTTCAGAATCCGAGGGTGAGGACAAATGTACACGTTTCTGAGCAATGGCTGAGTCGGAGGAAGGTGCCAGACCATCAGTGGAAGGGGCCACGAAATGAGGGGCCTGATTCAATTCTTCATTGCTATCTTCATCTTCGGAGCTGGAAGAGTCAGAATCCTCGACTGGAGGAGGAGAGCATGGAGCCCATCGTTTGGACTTGGGCTTGGAGACGTTGGCCTTGTTCTTCTTTGCCGGGCGAGATGGGCATGTATTCTGCAAATGCCCAGATTGATAGCAATGGCGGCAACGAAAAGCTGTATTCTCATAATCCAGTGTCTGGGTCCAGATAAAGTCGTTTATCTTGAGATTGATTTGTTCTGGAAGACCTTTACTCAGATCTAACTCCGCACAGAATCTTGCATATGAGTAGAGTCCTTTGGATTCCCTCCAAAAATCTCCCTTGATGAAGCTGCCTAAGGTGTCTCCTATAGCTCTGAAGACTCGAGTACTCCATAGGTGGGCAGGTAAATTTGGAAGCCGAATCCATACCGGTGTCTTGGTAATGACTGCGGTGGCTGGATCAAAATCTGGGAACCAAGGAGTCAAAAATAGCCCTGCATTTCCCATGAACCAAGGGCCCTCTGCTAAGGCTTTTTCATAATGCTTGGAGTTATCAAATAGAACAATGAAATAACCTATCGAACAAAAAAAGATCTTACAGTGATGTGTCCAGTTTGTATGGATCCATGCATAGAGATCCTGAGATCGCGGCCATAATCCATTAAATCTGCAAATGATGGCTCTTTCTGCAAAATCTTGATGTTGGGAAGCCAGATCTTCATTTATGAGTTCCACAGAGGGAACTTCTTCAATCTTGTCAACCAAGAAGGCCTTAGATTTAAGGGCTTCCGTGGGTGTGGGGTTCTCAGAGTGAACTGCGTCTTTGTAAGAGAATGGCCGAGTAGTGGAAGATTGTCCCACTGCACCTCCTCTCAAACGGAGGGTCGCCACCACCAAGCTGTTCCTGGAAATGCTGTAATAAGAGAGGGGAAGAGGGTCTTCAAGTTGTTTACCTTGAAAGAGAAGTCGCAGAATGTTTGATGGGATCCCCATTCTGCGTTCTAGATTCAGTTTGAATTCCTGCACCAGATCTGAAGGGCTGACCCATTGCATGATGGTTCTGCCTGAGGGCTGAGAAATTTGGATCTGAAAGAAGTCAAATGAGGTTCTTGAGCCCTTGCAGATCTCTGGATCTGGCCAGCACATGGTCTTTTCTGCCTTCTGGGTGGCCAGATCTGGCAGATCTTTGTCAGATCTAAAGCTAGAACAACGTTTCGTTGAGCCACCATATGCCGCACAAGTCGGATGCTCCTGTAATCTATCCAGATGATTGCAGGGCACAGGGCCGAGGAAGGCTCCGGAGCAGCCATTGCTGTTGCTGAAAACGCTGCGATAATCCAAGAGATCGGCTTGGCATATCTCCAGCTTCCCCGAAAATGCTTCTTCGGAAACCCTCAGTGAGCCTGCCTCTTCTGTCGTTACCGGATTAGCCAAAAAGACTGAGAAACCCTGGATGAGCATGGAAAGGGGTTTTCCGTAACCACCTACTGCTCCAAGGACAGCCAGCATGAATCCAGACGCCCCACCTTTTGATCTGCTGTCGATGCTCTCGAGAACTTCTTCATTCAGCAACTGAGAGTGCCCTGAATGAGCGCGTCGAGCAACGTTTCGAGAGAGAAGCTCTCTGGTCCTGTGAGCCATGGCGTTCGGCGAAATGCAAGCAACATTGGGATCTTCATCCTGAAGTTCATCTGCGGCCTTGAGAATGGCATCAATATTGGCAGCGTTCAAGGCAGAAGGGACGGCACTAGCAAGCCCACTGGTGATTTTGCCCGGCGTTTGACTGCGTCGTTGCTGTCTCTGCAGGGCTGAGTAGACCAGTCGCTCCCAGTTCGACTCTGCCCTCGACATCTTGCCGTTTCAATCTTCACAGATAATTGTTCTTGGCAATCCATTTTTTATAGCATCATAATAACCAACATTGTTTTATAGAAAGGCTTTAACTAAAAACTTTACTTCTCATAGGAGAAGAGCACAATGTTGGTGAGATAAATGATTTATAGACACATTTATCATTGTCTCTCAAGGTACATACCCACCCAGGTGTTCACTGAGCATGACCTTTTAGGACTATTCTTGTCTTGGGTTCCCAACCCTCAAAGAATAATGGTCCTCTTGCCTACTCTTATCTTGGATGCCCTACACATCCTCAAAGAGCATCAGATGCTAGATGATTACCCAATCCTCCATTCTTTCTTCCAAAGTGAAGAAAAGAATGTTGTTTCTAGCTCTTCCTTTTAATTGGGGAGGGTATGCCCAAGTTTCCTCTGACAAGGAATTTGGTCAAGCTCTTTTGTAATCAGGAACTTGTTGGAACTCCCTCTTAGCTAGGGACTTGTCCATTCATCAACAACTTTTTCTCCATGGGTCCTTAAACTGTTGGATCTCATTCTTCCTTTAATGTCATGAAGTTTTGTTGATATTCTTCTTTGTAGGGCATCGACCATCGATCACTTTCCTTCCTAGTTTGTTATGTCATTTATTCCTTTGTGGAAATTGGCCTTCTTGATATATGTCAGGATCTTTCTTCATATGGCTACTCCTTTGTCATTTGACTATATTTCAGAATGTGTATCATATGGATGCTTAGTTATTCTTGTCTTTTCCAATATTTCGATTTATTAGCCCTTCTTGACTTCATCATGATATTAATTCATCAAATAGTGCTTTGCTGGATGGCCTTCCATCATGACAAATTTTTAGACTTGAATCAGTGATCTGCATCTTAATATCTCCGAGGCCTTCATGGGTGTCAAGGGTCATTTGATATTTTTATTTGTCAGAGTTGTCATGCCTTCTTTTGGGAGATTTATTTGATGGATCTTGTCAGATAATGATTCTTTGAGACCATGGTGTTCTTACATCTTTGATCTCTTTCTTCATCTTCTTCTTTATAGATTGTTTAGTCAACCATCTCATATTCCTTATGAGTGTACTTCTTCATGTTGACCTTCATTGGTTTGTAATCCATTCTTTTGATCATGTCATTGGTGAAATAGATCCTTTAGAAATATTCCCATAATGCAGTAATACATATGATGACATGTCTAAATATTTATGCATATATAAATAATCTTTATTCTTCTTTTGATCATCTTGGCTTATTTTGTTGGTCCTTCTTGATTAATATTGCCTCAATTTTCTTGCTTCATCTTTTCTCGCTTGCATATCATCCTTTCTTTGAATCCCATGAATGGAACTCCTATTGAGACATTTTCTCTTATTTATGAACCTTATTTGAAGATTCTCTTAGAGGATCTTGAAGACCTTGATCCTGCAAATGCTTCTTCCTTTTTGATGATGGAGGCTTTCTAAGATTTAATCATATTAATTTTATTTCATCATGGATGAGGTCCTTTAATAGGCATATTATTTCTACATGAATATGTTAAGCTATATATACATCATGATCCTATATTCTAGAGGATATATTTAAACCATGCATTCTATCCTATTTCTATATGATCCTATGACACTTAAAACATCGAAAGAATACTTATGTAAAGAAGTTGACTTAGTCATAGTAGAGATTTGGATGATATTCCTTCTTCTACTTCTTGTCTTCTTCTTTCACTTCTTGAGTTATGTGAGATTCTTCTCTTTTTCTCTTGTTGTTGTCCTTATTAATCTTGGGACAATCCCTTTTGTAGTTTCCATATTCTTGACAACCAAATCATTGGACGTTGGACTATCTCTGTTGCTTGTTCTTCATGGACCAAATTTCCCAAAATTTGCCTTTCTCTTGGCCACGGTAGTAACTGGTTTCTCTTTTGATCCCACATCATCCTTCGCTTTGAGTATAGTCTCCTTAATTTTTCATAGAGACCAAAGTTCACTTAGTGGGGTAGCTTCCTTTTTGGATTATATGCTTGATGTGAAGTTGCCCCAATCCTCAAGTAGAGCATTGAGTACTACAATTGCCATTTCTTTGTTATACATTACTTCACTTAGTTCTTGAAGTTGATCTCTCATCTCAGATATCTTCATTAAGTAGGGAGTTATTCCTTCCTTTGATATATTCATCTTGTACAAATCATTACGTAGAGACATCACTTCTCCAGCTGCGCTTACCGAGAGTAGATCTATTAGTTTATCATAGATTTCTTTTGATGTTTCAGATTTAGATACATAAGGAATGAGAGAGTCCTTGATATATTCTATTAAAACCCTTTGAGCTCTTGTCTCATTCTTATTGTTTCTAAGGCTTGAGTTTGTTCCTTAACAAGGATAGTGATATTCCCTCTGATGAGGCCTAGAAGTTCATTCTCCTTGAGAAGTAAATCAGTCCTCTTCTTCCCAAGGAAGTTAGTGGCCCCAACCAATTTGCTGCTTTCCTTGCAAAAATACATTAAAGTATGTTCAGGAGGGGACATATATACACTTACTTGATAGAGTTTGTGATGCAGTAGTCTTGCTTTATTATTGAAGACTAGATGACTTTCCTTCTTGGATCTTGATGATCTTCAAATTGATTCCTTCAAATAGATTGGCTTGATGATGAGATTTTCTTGGAGAGAAGGACTTGAATTGTAGTGCTTTTCACTTGAATTGGTGTAACTTGATGTAGGTCCTTATTTGATTATAACTTCTTGTAGGTGTCTTTATATGAAATGCTTCTCTTCTTGCTTTATAGTCATCCTTGATGGATAGTAGATGGTAGAACTTCTTGTCCTTGATGTATTTGAGACTTCTTGGCTTGATGCTTCAACCTTTTATATGTTCTTGAGATATCCTTCCTTGATGTGTCACCTTATGAGTGTTCTTGAGATTCCATTTCCTTGATGTGTCACCTTAGCTCCGATAACATGTTGAAGAATCTAGGGCAATTAGTGATAATAAGATTCTTCTAGACTTGATAACAATTTGTGAAGCACTTTTTTCAATTCTTCTAGTTAGCTTGATATTCTTCTTCTTATTAGTGTATGTGTGTTTACTTCATCAAACTGCTACCAAAACACAAGAAACAAGAACACAAGATATTGGCTCTCTGCCATGGAAAAACCTCTCTCTCTTAGAGAGGAAAACCGTTTCATAAATTTCTCTTATTGAAGCTTCTATTGATCAATGCCAAACCTTAGAACCTTGACAAGAATATCCTACAAGCACAAGTCAAGTATTTGTCCTTATTTTTCCATCACTTCGTCCTCCTTCTTCTGACACTTTGTTCTTCTTTCTCCGTCACTTTGTTCTTCTTCTGACAACTGATAGTAGTCTTGGTTATAATTGCTCCAGAAGAGATATTATTCTTTGATTCTTAGTAGGCTCCTTCACATATGAAGGGTACCTTATTTTCTTTCCAAACAAGTACCTTCTTAAGGTATAGTTGCAGACCTATTGTGACAGAAGTGAAATCCTATTTCTTTGCACGTGTGAGGGAATACCTTATGAAAGTGACCTCTTCCTTATTTGCTTGAGTGAGATTCTTCTTTGCTTGAGTAGGAGGCCTTATAGGCCTATGTTTCTAGCAAAAACTATGAGAGATATATTATTGTGGTAGAGGGCTGCTATGACAACAAATATACCCTCTCTTTCTTGCATTTGTGAGTGTAATTTGACCTTAGAACATACTTCCAAGGCTCGGTTTTGTTTCCTCCTTCGCTACACTGCAGGCTCCCTTTCCTTGTCTTTCTTCACCCTCTTCTTGACTTCCTTTCTCGATGATTTTAGAGATGCTTGATGATTCTTGTTGTTGGAGGAGTGGAAAACCTCTATATATAGAGGATTGTCCCTCCTTTAGGCCGACTTGAGGCCGACTAGAAGAATTTAGGCCAACTTGAGGCCGATTAGAAGAATTTAGGCCAACTTGACTTTTATACTTTGGATTTGCTTCTTTGGTGATGTTGTTGCATGAAGGAGACTTGTGACTTTGCTTGGAGGTATTCTTTTGACTCTAATACAAGTATATACATGGTGTAACATGCCCTTAAGGGTATTCATCATTTATTTTGACTCTTTGACTTCCCTATAACACTTTACATGTGATATACCTATTCAATGAGAAAGAAACTCATTGATATAAATAACAAAAATAATATTTATTTCTTTTATAAAAACAAATATCAAAATTACATTTATGAAGACTGAACCTAGTTACAGTTTCTTCAACATAGCCTTCTCTGTACCTATGTTGCAAAGCACTGGTAGTGTCTTTGCACCTGTGCTCACCCCTGTTTCATGCAAAATATTGCCTTTTCATGCTTTACTGTCTAATTAACTTGGTTCTATTTGGTCCTCCTTGTGTCCCTAAGTGTGTTAGTTCTCTTAGAAGCCTTCATCTTGTTTGATTTTGGATTTGAATGTCTTTGATAATAATTTGTTTATATCTTGCTTTGTTCTTGTCATTAGGTCATTAGAAAACTGATTGCTTGATCATTGGGTTGATTGAAGGAATTGATGTTTCATTTATCGTTTTGAAAAGTGTTTTTTATCAGTGATTAGGCAAATATCTTAGTTTTCATCTAAAAATTAAGTGGAATTGAAAAGAATAATATTATGCATCATGCATTGAGTCTAGGGTTTTGTCAGTGAAATTTTAATTACAAACAATTGCATTAGGGGAATTGTTTAACAATATTGTTTTTTACATCTTGTGTGCTACATATTATTTGTTCTCTTCCCTACCATATATCAATTTTCATTGAACATAAAAGTTTAATTTGATCATGATAGTTTTCATTTGAGGATATTCAAGTGATCATGGTGAGCCTTGAAAACCAAAACTTAACTCAAGATAAACTTTAAAATTTATTGAATCAACCTAAGGAACATTTGTCACATTAACACAAACAATTTATTGATCTAGGCTAGAGATGTGTTCCAACGTCTATAAACATAGGAATTTCCATTTTTTGATAATGTTTCATTCCATAGGTGATATCCTGTTCCACTTGCATAAGTGTATTGGACTGTTCTCCATGTACCTCCAGGTATATTGGATGGTGTTCCATGCATGAAAATTATATGGGAACACCTTCATTGTACAAGTATGCATTAGACAACACTAACATAGACTGCACTTCCATGTACTATTGAGTATATTTTGGAAGTCCACCATAGGTTTCTATCATTTCTATAGGTAATCGAGTCGGCTACCTTGTATAATGTGATACACCAAGCACAACATTCGGGGAGATTTCCTACCCATCCATAAATCCTTGGTTATAATCAAGGTTGTATATTGCAGTTCATAGTTTCTTGGTAAACATTTATGCCTATTTTACCCTCTTTGATTTATTTTTTGTATTAATTGTGAAATTTTATTAATCCATTATGGAAGAACAAAACCCTTTGACCCCTCATTCGATTAGAATTAAAAATAAGCCTCCTCTTCCACATGAGGTAACTCCTAGCAGTCGTCAGAAGCATGAAAAAATACATACTACTGAATCTAGTACTGCAGGACCATTAATTTTGGTCCTCCACCTGTGATAGATCCACCAGAATCATCTTTCCCTATGAGTACGGAGCCCAAGACTACCTCTCCATTATCTGGTGAATTTGACAAGGGCGAAACTGAAGCACCTGAAATATCTTTACCTAAGGTTGTTGAACTAGATTTCACCGAATCATAGAAAAATAAACCTGAGGTTATACAACCTGAGGCACCTCAACCATCTACACCTATTACTTCAGGGCCTTCTCATTCTCTTCCTCTATCTCAGACACAACCCCAAAATATATATCTTGAACCCGACGATGAACCCCTTCCACCTGGTCTTGTGAGTATCGAAGATATTCCACAAGAATATCCTCAACCCTCCTCTCGCATTTGAGCAGGAGCTCATTTTTATCAAGACCATCCTTTTCCTTGTCCTCATACTCCATTTCAGCCTCCTTTGTCTGCTTCTTTTCCTTTCAACTCACCTTTGAGTTTCCCTTGGAAATCTTATTTAGGATAGATAACCATAACTAAGTATGCTATGGTTCCTTAGCCTGTATGTACTACCATGGCTTAAATAGCCCAATTTGTAACCTCATCCATGTTTGTAAAAAAAATAGAGGCACATTTGTATGGAGGCCTGTCTATCCTTCCTAATTACCAATATTTGTATGGTACCTTCTCTGGTGTAGCATCCAGCCTATAGACCTCTCCCATGACATCTACATCTAGATTTTTGTCTGGAACTTGTTTAATGAGAACTACACAATATGCTCCTCTTATAGATTGGGCCTTATGTTAGTGGACATGGTTATCTACAACAACCAAATCCATCCCCTATTGGGAACCCTCCTCTTGGGGGGAAATTTCCTCCGTATTATCCTCCTTTTTCAGCAGGGGGAACCTATTGTAGGTTCATTTCCATCTCCACAAGTTAGTGCTCAACCTCAAATGGGTCCTCCATATTTGGGAATGGATGCTAATCTTTGGAAACCTACTATTCCTATCCAACCTAGTTAAGTTGTGGATTGATATTTAGTCTCTCAACCTATTCCACCTACACCTCATATTTTTGTTCAACAACCTATATCTCAAACTGCTAAAACTCAAATGAACATGAGTGAACCTTTACAAGTTGTACATTTAACTCAACCCATTCCCCAGTGTCTAGTGAATCTCAAGCCATGTATACCCATCCTCTTCAAGGTAACTTAAAATCACAACAATTTGGGTAGGCCATTCCTCAAATTTAAATGAGACATAATGTGTATGGTATGGTGCAGGAACAACCACAATTAAACCCACCTTATGTTGGGATGATGCAAAATCCCACAGGGCAATTGTATCAACGTATCACTCAAATTACTTATGGTCAACAATTCCAAACTCAACCATTTCAACCTTTGTAAGGTTATCCTAGTGCTGGACAACAGGGTTATGTGTATACTAGATATCAAAATGCTCCCTATCCTGGCATACAAATACCAATTACTCAGGCTATTCCATCTTATCTAGGATATCCTCCACTAGACCTCAACAAGAAATTTCCATTTGTAGCAACTCTCAAATTTTCATATTTGACCATGCTCACTAACGATCCTATTTCTCATTCTCCTTGGTGGCTGGTTATTCCTATGAAGTTTCCTTCTAATATTCCTGAATTCAATGGAAATCCTAAAGAAGACCCATCCACACATGTGATGAATTATCATTTGTGGTGTTCTTTGAACTCCATCAATGATGATTCTTTTTTTTTGCATCTTTTCCAGGGTACACTCATTTGTACAACAAATAAATGGTACATTAAATTACCTCTAGCTTCGTTTGATAAATTTAGCACCTTGGCTGCTACATTCCTAAAACATTTCTAGTTACCCATCAAATATGAGATTGGAATGAAACCCTTAACCAATTTTAAATAGAATAATTCCACTCACATCTCTGATATATTCATGAGTGGAGACGTCATCGTCATTTGGTTTAGACTTTTGTTCTTGACCGATTGTGCATTGAATGAGTTATTAAGTCTTTGTTTCCATCCATCACAGAAGACATAGCCAAAGGTAGAGTTATAGCTAAAGAGAAGGTGATTGCTCATGCCTAGTAATTAGATCTCATCTACACCCAATGTGGCACGCTTTATGACAAGATACCATATTCTCTGCAACTTACTGATACTATTTCTCAAAGTCTTGGTAAAGAATCACATGTTGCCAATGGCATGATTGGTTCTACTAGCCAATAGTCAACAAGTAAACCATCTGGTTCAACTCTTACTTGCACTACTCAAAGCCCTCTGTTACACTGAAATTTGTCACCATGGCTATCTGCAGTTAATATGGCTCCATCAATAGCCATATTTTCCTCCTTGTCAAGCCTCAAACCTTTGCTCTTCATGTCAAACTTCAAAAAGAGAGAAAGTCACTTAAAAACATGTTTATCTCTGGGTACGCAGGTTCTCTCTACCTTGCCTGCGTGTACGCACTCTAAACACACTGTACCTGCGTATTTATACGCTCTGTAAGCTAAAGGTTGGGTGCGTACCCCTGTAAAGGTCAAAAGGCGCGAGTTTCATCTCTAAAAGTTACTTGTGGTCACTTCTAGAGCCTTCTAGAAGAGTGTTTGACGTGTATTGAGCGCCTCCAGATGGTTCATGCACCCCTATGATAGAGGAACTTATCCCATCAAGAGAGGAGCTACCCCATCCAAAAGAGGGAGTATCCCATTGATGTTGGAACTGAATAACTTCTTCTAGAATACTATAAATACAGGCATTGGGCCAGAGGAGGGGAGGTTGAAAGCTGAACATTCTAAAGGTAAATGCTGCTGGAATTAGGACTTCCATTTGTTGACTTGTGAGGAGAGATCACTATCCTTCCTTGTTGCCATAGTGGGAGTGGGTGAGCTTGTCAAAGTAGAGGAAATCTCTTGCTGGACACTGGGAGGAGCTTGCACAACACCAAGGCTCAGGTTGTAATGGTTCCTTTTTTGTTTCCTTAATACAAATAAGTCCATTCTTCTCAATGATTTGTTGTTAATGAATTATTTCATGTACTCCTTGGTCTATGTGATGAATACGCTTTGTTTTATGAATTGTTCAGGTGTTATGTAATCGTTTGCTTTGTTAGTGTATGCAGGTCTTAAAGTGAAGGAGGAGCTCATCTGGATCAGCAAGGCTGGACTGCTACAACAAGCGTTGGACGTAAGGTAAGATCGGAAAACACTTGGTTTCTCATAGAATAATGTATGTTTAGAGAAGGATTGCTCTTGTTTGGTTTGTTTGTCACTAGAGAGTCTTAGAATCCTAGGGAGGTTAGGCTTTTCCGCAAAAATAACTCTTTCCGC